>CM060328.1:37640566-37653066 GCA_030674155.1 Stramonita haemastoma | reverse complement strand
TACTCTACCTTAAGCATCCCTGCTTATAAAACAGGAACTCAGTTGCACTCGTTTGCATATCAGAACAATCTATCAAAGGAACTTAGGAGACGGAGATACGTAATCACCTAGAAAATAAGCAGTTTGCTTAAGATACTTCAATTCTTGTTTAGTTCATTAGTTTGCGCTTCAAGGTTCACCGATGGGGAGATTTTGCATATGTGACTGTTTTTACCACCATTAAGGCAGTTTACCTTTACCTTTAGGGTAGTTACATTCCCACTTTGGGCATGGTTTCCAAACAGGACACCTGTACGCATGCATTGTTTTGAATGTTGTCATCCATTGTTACCAGCACGAATTGGCCTACTCTTCCAAAAGGCTGAACTGGTTTGAACGTTTGCGCAAGATGTTGTACGTACGTTCACACAGGAGGCCTTTTCGAGGAGTGGGGCCACGACTGATGTTAACTACAGAGGAAAATGGGTAGGCGCTGCACTTGTGGCGACGCGCTCTCCCCGGGGAGAACAGCCCGAATCTCACGCACAGAGGTCTGCTGTGACATAAAGTGGTATAAAATAAAAAATAAAAATAAGATAAAATAAAATCCCCCACAACAGCGGCCTCCGTAGTGGCTTGATCTCGGGCCAGTAGATCATGAGTGCAACGCTCTAACCACTAAGCTACACCCCCCCCCCCAAACACACACACACACACACACACACACACACACACACACACACACACACACACACAACACACACACACACACACACACACACACACACACACACACACGACCCGAGTTCGATTCCCCTTGGAGGGGATTTTTCCCCTGGAGTTAACATCAGTGCTGACTCCACTCTCCCCAAAAGTCTTTCGGATGAGACTGTATACCGAGGCCCCGTGTGCGAACGCACGCAGAACATCTTGCGCACACGTTAAATCCTGTTCCGCTTTTCGTAAGAATAGGCCAATATGTTCTGGTGGGAACAGATGACAATATTTACACAACTGCATACACACGGGGACTGGATGAAAAATAGCACACGAGTGCTTATCCCATTATCTCCGATATAAAAGAAAAAAAAGAAAACAAAAAGAAAACAAAACCTCGATTGAATACAAACAAGCCTTACGGAAAGGCTAAAAAAAAAGGATTGTAGGTACAGATTAAGTGAAAAGATTTATTAAGATACATTATTTCTCCTTTACTTGTGATACCTCTTAAAAACTATTTGTATATCTCTATGTGTGTGTGTGCGTGTGTGTGCGTGTGTGTGTGTGCGTGTGTGTGTGTGTGTGCATGCGTGTGTGCGTGTGTATGTGTGTGTGCGTGTGCGTGTGCGTGTGCATGTGTGTGTCTGTGTCTGTGTGTAACCCTTAATTAAAACCGCAAAGTTCTGTATCAAAAAGTACTCTCCAAAACCACAGAAAAGTAATGAGAAAAGTACCTACATTTTTTTCTCTCTCTGTGTCTATCTTTCTTGTAGTCCTAGTCTTAATTCCATAGTTGAAAGCATGTTGGCAGAACAGTCCACTGGAACACACCATGCTTTAATATAAAATGATACATTGGCCTCCTTTCTCCAGTCCTCCGCGACAAATTGTGTTCTCTGGTCCAAGGGAAGCAATCCAATCAGCCCGCCACCCTAGGCCAAGAAGACTTGTCAAGTTTTCGCAGCACCCACCCTCCCGCGCTCCCTGTAAGCACGTAGTTCTATCCGCCATTAATCTCCCAGATTGCACAGCGTGTGCACCCAGCATGCTTTGCAACAATGGCGGAGTTGTCTTGCTGCCCAACTTGGCTAGGGTGTTTCTTTTGGTTTTTTGGGGGTTTTTTTCATCAAAAACAAAAGACGTGACACAGTTGTTACCCAGCATGATTGATGTCTAAAAAATAAAAATAAGATGTCACAGACACATACACATACACACACGCACACATGCAGGCGTATGTACACATACACACGCGCGCACGCACGCGTGCAAGCACACACACACACAACCCCACACACACACACACACACACACACACACACACACACACACGTGGCAACCTAAAACTATATGCTGACCAACTGTCTTGTCCCTCTAGTTTTACTTTTCTATTTTTTTTTCGAACGCCCAGACATCAGTCAACATTGCTATTGTTGTCTGTCTCTAGAGCAAAACTGTGGTGTGCTGCCGTTAGGCGCCTAACAAGTCAGGCTATGCGCATCCCTCTCTGGCATGGGAGAGAATTTTCTTTTTTTTTTTTAGTTTTTCAGAAAAAAAATCAGGTGAGTTGATCAAGAAGGCAGACCATAGACAAGAAGGAAGTGACAGGAAGAGAAGGAACAATGAGAGGAATAGAAAAGAGGGAGATCCTAGATCAGAGTTTCCAGAAGCAAGGACTGCAACTTATACACACAGACCCCTGCCGTCTCTTCAGGAGAATAATTATCTCTTTTTAATAAAAAGGACTACTACCCACAGTTGATAACATTGTTGTTCTTGTGTCTTTAAGGGTTACGTTCATTAAGGAGGGACATTCTGCCTGGTGTTTTAGTGTTATTGTTTATAGCCCCGCCGACCACAGAGGCCATATTCATTTGAGGCCATAACTGCATTTTTTTTAAAGTAGGTCTTAGCACTTAACTTACATCAATAACTGATATATCTTGTTTGAAGAGAATCTTAAAAAAATAATGAAAAAAACAATAACAACAACAGCAAACAAAGAAAGGAAGAAGTGGAATGCACGCCCCCCTCCCCCCACCCCCTCCCCCTGCCCCCCCTCCTTGTTTTTGTGTCACGAATATGGTTTCGTTCAGAACTTTTGCCATAGGCTAGAAGCAAAGTTGTCCATTTCAACATCAGTGTTCTAATAATTATACAGTGATAAATAGACTTCCTTTTCACCAAGCCTTCACTTCAACTTGCTCTCTGGTCCAAGGGGCGCAATCCAATCAGCCTCACCCTGCAGGTGAGGGAAGAGAAGAATTCCTTCAGTTCCCTCCACAGATTTCTCCTCCTTCCAGCTTCCCCTGTCCGGACAAGCATGGAGCTTCCCTCCGCCATCCATTGTTCATGAAGCAATGCCCACTCACCCACCGTGGCGTGTTACAATGGCTTGAATAGATTATCTGCCCCTGGTGTTTTGTTTCGTTTTCTTCTTTCCCCCTTTTTGTCCAAGACGTGATAATGCCGGGGACAGGCCGATTGGTGTGTAGGAGGCAGTAATACTCTACACATGTCCCTCCTGAAGACGGATGGTGAAACAAGCTCTCATCTCCCTCCCTCTCTGCTCTGCCTCTCTCTGCAAAGAGGAATAATAAGCATTGATGGGGAAAACATCGCCGATTTTTTCCATCAAAGTTGCATTTCCAGCTTATTTAGCTCGACTCACTTGCTGTTTCTTGCTGGCATCCAGTCAGCGTTACCATTGTTAAGCCCTTGACGTTTGTTTTTTTTTTCTCTGCAAATATCTTAGTCTAGTGGTGAGGACAAGATTCTTAATCTTTATTTGAATTTGCGAGTTATGGTTGCAAACTTCAACAGTGCTTTATAGGTATAGTGATGTGTTTTTTTTTATTCAATGATTTTCCTGGTGAACTTTACTTGCTGATCTGACAGTGGCTTGCATATTTTGCGTATTATACCTAGTCCTCTCTCTCTCTCTCTCTCTCTCTCTCTCTCCTCTCTCTCTCTCTCTCTCTCTCTCTCTCTCTCTCTCTCTCTCTCTCTCACATACACACACACACAAAACACACACACACACACACACACACACACACACACACACACACACAACACACACAACAAAATTGAAAAAAAAGACACAAAACCACACATCAAGAGAGTACAAAATCCGGTCACATAAAAAAATGGCTATTGACTATATCACGATCAAACTACTCCCCCCCCCCCTCGCCCAATAATTCACAATAGGTGTTGTGGATTATCACAATACCATAACAGCAATATATATTCATTCAGGTAAACATGCATTAGAAGAATGTTTTTCTTGTCATATCCTACATGGAGTCAGGTTACTGTAAATAATATACAGTTATCGCTATGTTTTAGGCTTTAGTCATAGTCTCAGCTGTAGGCTTAACTGTCAAAAAGTGTCAGGACAACAGACATATTTGTTCAAAGTAAACATTTGTCGCAAAGAACCGATATACAATGTTATTCAATTTCCTTTTTTTTCATCATCATTACCGAACATAAGTTTACATAAAAAATATTTTGTTGTGACCAGTTCTTAATCTGCTAAAAGATAATAAGTCGTTGTTGACCTGATACAATCAAACAATCAGTTCAACAAACATTTTTGCTCCACTTCTCTCAATTTCATCTCTGTGGTATGATGTCAAAGCAGCCCTACAAGAACTCTTGCGTCAAAAAAGTCCGGCATTTGCAGCAGCGCGTCATCAGATGACGCAGCGTGGTCCTGAAAGCGAGAGCCCATGGTGTAGTAGACAAAGAAGTTGACAGAGGAGTTGACAGCCAGCAGGACGTTCATCACCGTGTCCGTCAGCAACAGCATTCCACACCGCTTGCCCCAGGCCCGGAATTCCGGAAGGAAGAAACGGCACCACGCTCTCACCACTCGCGGACTGACGCAGGTGATGAAGACACAGGAAATGACGACCAACATGTACGTCATGGCCTTCTCCTTCTGGTTGATGACGTCAGCACCGCCACCCCTGACGCTGGTGTCTCTCCATACAGTGGCGCGTCTCAGCTTGACGACGGTTAAGATGGTGGCGGTTGCTGTGATGAGGAGGGAGGAGGTGGGCACCAGGGAGGAGAAGACGAAGGAGTCCAAGGTCTCCATGAGAGTGGGGTTGATCTGGTACAGCTGGGAAGGCACCACGTACAGAAAGGTTTTCCACTCAGCTCCTCTTAAGTAGGCACAGACCACATCGTATTTGAAGGAGGAGAACTGGTTACCTGTTTGGATACATTCACAGCATTATGACTAGACCTTTCATCAATATGGGGCCGCTTGCCAGATTAATGCATGCGTGTTTCACTTTGAAAATTGTTCATATGTTTAGGTAAAGGCCATTGCTATGAAATAAACATGAAGTGTGGAACAAATTCTTGACAACTGTATTTAGGGTCATAATATGATGCTGTCTTATCAGTCAGTGTTTCTCCATTATTGGTTGCTTAAAAAACAGCACCCACTTATGTAAAAAAAAAAAATCCCTACCAACAACAAAGAACTAAACAAACCCTTGCATATGCATGGCATAGGGAAAACTCCCATGATAGCTACTAGCACAGAAAAGGGATGTCACAAAACCAAATAATTATATGATTAAAAAGCATTGTAAGTTTTCGAACTACCATGCAAGGCCTATCTGTGCTGTACACCTCAATGCAAACCTATATGGACAGCACAGGACTAGGCTATCAGCATAGTGCCATGAGTTGGCTTAATGTACTAAACTAATGAATAAGTAACAATAAAGACGATAAATGAATAAAACAAAACCAAAACCAAAACAAGAAGAACGAACATCAAGTAGTTAATGCGTTTTGCTTGGGGCTGAAGGTAGGAAGTTCCAATCTCATAAAAGACATAGTACATCTTGCGCACACGTTAAATCTTGTTCCGCTTTTCGTAAGAAAAGGCCAGTGTGCCGGTGGGAACAGATGACATTTACAAAACTGCATACACACAAGGACTGGGTGTAAAAAAAGCACACGAGTGCTTATTCCATTATCCCTGATATAATGGAAGAAATAAATATATAAAATAATTAATAAACAGGATTGGTTTCTGAATTAAACTCCAGCTGGTTTCTACCCGAAATAAGTTTGATATAGGCTCACTTGGAAGACTAGGACTACATACTAGAGCATGATCTACGTTAGGAGTGTGATTTTAAGAGTGATGTTCAAATACTTTGACTGTTACCGCACGTGTTTGTATTACCTAGGTTTGGTGGATGCCAGACTATAATTATCATGATACGAAAAACAGACCCCAGTTCTGTCAGGTAGTCTCAAATCTGGTGCACATTCTCGGCATCATCGTTAAATCATCTCTTCACCATCCACCATTACCCAATAGAAAATGTTACTGATTTCTTTAGCCTCTGTTGTTCTGACGGCGGGTTTTGTTTTTCCTACTTTTTCATGGTCGTAATGACATTGTACCATAATCTTTAAGGTCTAGTTGTGTATGCAACGTTCTGGCGGCTCCTGCGAGGGCGCTGGAGCCATTCATATCGGCAGTTATCTTCCAATGAACCATTCCAGCGACGTGGATAGGGAGGGTCTGCTGCATGGGTAACAGCTTGCCCTCCATACTTACTTGCCCAAGCTTTGCGCTCTAGAATTCTACAACGCAACACCATAGTCTTCTGAGACTAATGGATGCTTTGGGAGGTCCAGAGATTAACAGGAGATAGCTATTTGTAGGATGCAGTGGTCATCATCACTACGGAAAGCCGTCTCACTCAATCTGACTGGAGACCATGCATACATCGTCAGTAAAGGGTATACACTTGACCAAGACAGCAACACTAAACACTACCACCACTTTGACCCTGCAACTCTGTCGGTTGACATAACGAGTCTACTATTGACTAGGTGCTGTGAACCTCTGGCATTGAAGATATGTTAAGCTTGAATATAGCTGGAGCAGTGATATGTGATTGCGCAGCTCAGAAACATCGGGACAGGTACAGAGTATTCTTATTCGTCTGACGCTCAGACAGCAACTATCATTGTCTGTCATATGAACGAAAATGCATTGCGCTGCCGTTAAGTGTCTAACAAGTCACGCTCAGCGCATCCAACTTCCGCGAAGGATGGAACTGTTATCTTGCTTGTCTGGTAACAACAGCAGGAAATTGGACCAAGAGGGTAGATAAAGACAAAAAGGATGTAACAGGGAGAAAAAAAAGTAGGAAAACAAAAGAGGGATAGAAAAGAGGGAATACTTAGAAACAGAATTTCCAGAAAGTGGGGATGCTATTTATACTACACCCCCCCCCCCCCCTCCCTGCATCCCCAGGGGAGAAGGGTACGTCATATGAGATGAAACAGGAAAAAAAGCTATATAAAAAAAGCAAAAGCAAGACTGTTGGGCTCACCTGCAAAGATGCAGACACTGAAGCAAACGATGACAGCACAAGTTTTCCGCGTGCTCAGCATGCGTGCAGCCCGGAGGGGCCAGGTGACACAGATCCACCTGTCCACAGCGATGACGATGGAGAGGAAGTTGGTGACCAGCTGGAAGCCGGTGTGGATGCTCAGCAGGCGGTAGCGGATGAGGGACGCTGTCCACACGTTGTAGGCCCAGGCAGAGCCCATGACGTACACCAGGAAGTTCCGCGAGTAGCGAATGGTCAGCGTGGTCAGCGCCAGGAGGTCAGCCAGGGACAGACTGCAGGGTCAGTCACAAGGATGAAGACAAAAGAGGGATAGAAAAGAGGGAATACTTAGCAACAGAATTTCCAGAAAGTCGAGGATGCTATTTATACTAACACCCCCAAGTTTTTTCAGAAGATTCTTCTTCTGCACACGATTCTATAGAAATGTTAATAATGGATGCTTATAATATAGCATTTCATTTTTTTCAAGCTCTACAGCTATCACTATATTGAAAGCAATAATAACTGTACAGCAGTGAACACAGGGAAATAAACCAGATTTATAAATGCAAGACACCGTTCACTGCATAAGCCTATGCAATAAAAATCAAATCTTTCTTTTTTGTATTAAAAACCAATAGAAGGCTCGAAAAAAATTCCCCTAAATTGCACTATATACAGAAATCATGATATAATTCTACTTTACACTAAGGAAAGAAAAGAAAGCAAAGACAAGTATACACAAAGAGAAAAGAGTGAGACATAAACGGTTCTTCCATAAAAAAGCAAATAAAATCAAAAGCATTCTTCAACATGCCGAATTGGATTGAGTATATACATGTGTTAAGACGAAGCAGTGTAAGGAGTTGGAGTTCCCATAACCTGTGTGGTCGTAGGGGAGAGAGATCTCAGCTTCTCCAGTGGCCAGCATTGTAAAAGTGGCGCCCATCTCCTCTCCCTCGCTGCTTTACCTTCCTTGACCCTAATTAGGGCAGGTGCTTATTTACAGATGGGTGGACTGGGGGGGGGGGGGACTGTACTGAAGCCAAGGCGCACAAATGGTCACCCATCCAATTGGTAACCACGCTCGATGCTTCTTAACATTAGAGTGTGGAAAATGAGCGCCCTGGCCACTGACCTATCCCATCCCCAAAGCAATGTACACCCACAAAAAAGAAGAAAAAAAAACACTGACCAAAGGCAAAAATACATCAAAACTGACCTAAACAGACACAAATGGACACCGTCCCCTAGACCCTGTGGAAAATGAGCGCCCTGACCACTACCCTATCCCATCCCCAAAGCAATAATACACCCATAACAAAGAAAAGAAACCACTGACCAAAGACAAAAAACATCAAAACTGACCTAAATAGACACAAGTGGACACGGTCCCATAAAACCCTGTAAAAAATGAGCGCCCTGACCACTGACCTACCCCATCCCCAAAGCAATGCACACCCATAAAAAAGACAAAAAAAGACATCACACTGACCTGAACAGACACAAGTGGACACGGTCCCCTAAACCCTGTAAAAAATGAGCGCCCTGACCACTGACCTACCCCATCCCCAAAGCAATGCACACCCATAAAAAAGACAAAAAAAGACATCACACTGACCTGAACAGACACAGGTGGACACGGTCCCCCAGGCCCTGTGTGCAGAAGACGGCCATGTTGATAACATTGGTCACCGCCCCCACCAGGGCCAGGGAGGGCAGCAGAGCCATGTAGACCACATCATCCACCACCACACGTCTGGCCTCCGACACCAGGCTGTCCGCGTTGTCACAGGGGTTGATGCTGGCGGGGGACAGCTCCACACACCCTGCTGTCACGTTGGTGGTGGTGGTGTTGATGGTGATGGTGGTGGTGGAGTTGTTCTGTTGGGGTAAGGTAGTACTGAAGTAGGTTGTGGCATTCCTTTCCTGAAAGTTGTTCGTGAACAGAAAGGCTGCCTCCATGCTTAGAACTTCTTTTGTATACTGTTATGAGAAGAGTCCGTGAGGAATGATGTTGTTTGTTTTTTTAAAAAGAAAAGATAAAGATGTGTTACTTTAGGAATGATAGTTAATAGTATTACCATGCTGTATTTTATTTGTGTGTTTGTTTGTTCTCTTTTTTGTGTTTTTAATTTGTTACGTTTTGTTTGTTGTCGTTTTTCAGCATTCATATGCGCAGTGCACATGGAATCCTGACCACCGTCACCTTACTAATACACTAATGATGCGTCAGTAACTAGCTAACACTGTGAAGATCACAGTCATGGACCTTGGATACCCTCCCATGGCTATTTCCAAAAAATTGAAGATTAATGTCTGTAAGTACAAATGGGTCTAAGGTAATAAATGGTCAGTTCCTTTTCATATCCTTTTCATTGAATAAAGTCAATGTAGAATTGTCCCATAACCTGTGCAGTCATTGGGAAGCAAGGTGTTAAGGACATCAGCTTCTCTTGAGGCCAGTATCTTAAGGATGGATGGAGTCCATCCTCTCTCCCTCGCTGTTTTACTTTCCCTGACCCTGAATTGGGCAGGTACCCATTTACAGCTGGGTGAACTGGAGGACTATACTGAAGGCAAGGCTCACGAAATTTACCCAACTGAGAAGCAGCCACACCCAGTGCGTCGAAAAACACTTACCTGATAAACCTCATTACTTGCTTACAGGTTGTTTTTTTCTGAACTGCTTGATGTATACATTTTTTGTAATTATTAAACTTCATTCTTGGTGTGAGAGTCAGATCGTGATTTGCAAGCGTGAAGCCATATGTCAATAGACGCAGGTTTTGTTAAATGTTCTAGAATCTCGACACTCATCAGCATGATCATGTCACTGAGAAAATAAAAAGCTAATAATATATAGTAAAGAACGGGACGAGGAGGGAAACAAAGGCTTGATCATGCACATGCGAGTAAGTGCAAGCGCGCAAGCACACACATATTCGCACATGCGCATGTGCCGTTCGCCACACCAACACAGGTATTATAGGGCAGTTACTCTAGAGCAGTTTTTATAATAACTTTGTCTACAGCAATAGAAAGTAAGATATTATATCAACAGATTTCCATATCAACCCCGATACATTTACGTATGCATATAGATGTGTTTTTTTTCTATTAATTCAACGAAATAAACGCTGACCGTATCACCTCATGTCAATCCCTCCTAGTCCGAAAGCAGCAAACAGTAACGACATTGAATTCGCTGTCAGTGCCTATGTGCATGACATGATTTCACCAAGCGAAGTCGTGCCAGGAAGCAGGTATGTGTTTCTGTACAGTGTTGAAATCCAGCTATGTTGGATGGATTTGAATCCAGTACAGCAAAAGATGCCTGCACTCTGGGTTCTCCAGTCACCACAGACAGAGAGAGAGAGAGACCAGACTCCGTTCTCTGTAGCGACCCACAGAGCCTTGCCTAGGTCTATGTTCCTTCATCTAAAAAAAATTTTTTGCTAGGGTTGCTGTCTTCCCTGCTGTCTCTGATCTCTATTTCAACCTATTTATTTTATTTTTTAAATTTTAGATCATACCACTATATGTCACAGCAGATTTCTCTGCGTAAAATTCGAGCTGCTCTCCCCGGGGAGAGCGCGTCGCCACAAGTGCAGCACCTACCCATTATTTATTTATTTTTTTTTATATATACAGCCCTGAGCCGCCCTGGGGACTCCAACTCCATGATTTTTCCTCAGGGATGGTGTCTAAACACGACACTTGTGTGCATGCTGTTTTTTTTATTTTGTCGTTGGCTCCTACTGGCACACAATGGTCTGCTCTTCCGTAAGGTGGAACGGGGTTTTAACGTGTGCGCAAGATGTTCTGCGTGCGTTTGCACATGGATCTTGGTTTATAGTCTCATCCGAATGACTTGGATTATATTTACTTATTTATAAACAGTGTATCTGTTTTGACATGAATGTTTGGATCAGTTGGGGATTATAATTATTATGTTGAATACACACATATTTCCTTTGTTTAAATAATTATTGATGTATCCAGTTGGGAATATAGTGTTTGTTGAAAACATACCTATCTCCATTCTTTAAATCATAGGTTGAATTTTTGTTGGTGGTGGTGGTTTATGTGGGGTAGGGGATTGGTAATATTTTTGTGATGGTGGTTTGTTTGGGTTTTAGGTTTTCGTTTCTTTGTTTCTTTTTGCTTTGTTTTTATTTTGTTTTTGTTAGGTTTTTTGTTTTGTTTTGATAGTCTCCAGTCAGGGCAAGTGCTGGATGGAAAAAGTATGTGAATGCTCATATTATCTGTAGCATTTGAAAAACACACAGTATTCATTCATTTATTCATTCATTCATTCATTTATTCATTTTCAGGTTGTAATAGTGTCTCCATCGCTCATCACGACAGACAACAAAAGCTGCTGTCTGAGCGTTCGACAAAGAAGAAAAAAAACATAGGAGAAGAATTCCCAGACAGTAAACATTTTGTTATTAAGGCCTGTCTGTCAGTACGTTTCAATGCTTCTATGTGAGGATGCTTGATCAAGTATGCCACAATTAAGTTGTTGCTGCGTTATTGTGTGTTCTTAAGCTCAAAAACCTCTAGATCACCTAAAATACTGACTAACTCATTCCACCTAGGAATCACTGTCAGATTGTAAATTCACACTGGATGAGAAATCTGCATGTATGCATCTTCTAGTGTACTTCGCCATATCATAAGCAGCTATAATCTTACTTCAGAGAATCTCACTATCAAGAAATGGTATTCGTGTGAATGAAGTATGAGTTTGTGTTTTAAAAAAAATAGTGTGTGAGAAAAATACCAGTGTATTTTTTCTTTTCGTATAACATCTCCAGTTGCCTCATCAAACCAGACATTACAACAAAATGCAAACAAGTAGCACTCTGTATAATTTATGTGAGTGCGCGCATGCTTATGTTGGTGCGTGCTTGTGTGAACCTGTGTGTGTGTGTGTCTGTGTGTCTGTGTGTCTGTGTGTATGTGTGTGTGCGTGTGTGTGTTTGTTTATGTGTGTGTGTGTGTCTGTGTTGTTCTTCAGTTTAATGTCTATTCACATAAGTGATATTAGACACACACACAAAAATTGTAAAACTTTTAACCAATGGTAGAAACAAAAAACACAAAAAGTGAACACTAAACCCTGAACAATCAATCAGAACTTTTTAGAAAATTAAGAAAGAGCACAAGATTAAAATCTCTGTCTCTAAACAAGCTACTAAAATGTTCATAAGCACTATAGTAAACTGTCAATTGGACTCTTCTTCAGCGATAAGGCGAGTTCACACAGCATCACTTAGTTACTTAAAATACTGTCCAGAGAGTTCTCACGTGTGATGGGAAGACACTGTTTTAAAACGGGACAGTTAAAAAGAATATGACTGACTGAAATCGTCCCATCACATATGCAACGCACATTTTTAGCATACTTCG
>CM060328.1:37610566-37630566 GCA_030674155.1 Stramonita haemastoma | reverse complement strand
CGCCAACATTTTCGCCAGTGGAAATAAGAATGAGGTGAAGCAGAAAATGAAATCTCTGCCTCAGCCAAACCAACGCCCTTTTATGACGAACTTTTTTTCCAGAGTGTCTTGGGGGAATGGCAGGAAATGGGGGAGAATGGCGGGTGTTTGTGTGGGTTGTAAATCTGTCAGCTGTGTGTGTCAACAGCTGTAATTATGTGGGTGAGGTGTCGTTTGTGAAGTTTGTTGGGTTTTGTTGGGTTTTTTTTTTAAAATGAGAATGGATTATGAAATGCGTGGGGTTTTTTGGGCTGGTTGCGTGTTTGTTGTTGTGTTTCTTTTTTTCTTTTTCTTTTCCTTTTTGTTGTGTTTTTGTTTTCTGTGCCTGTAATTTTCTTCATGTTTTTTTAAACTCTCTGTCTGTGTGTCTAAATAGATTAAAATTTGTGTGCAATATGGCTTTCTCATTTCAATAGCGTCCACGGTATTTGAAATTGAGCGGTGCTTTTGATTTATTTTTGCAATGTTCTATTGAATGTTCTAAAGAATGTTTACAAGTACAGGTTGCACAGGTTGTAAGACTATACTTTCCCTAGAATCTTTCTCTTTGCGTATTAAAGATTATTCATTTATTTAGTCTCTGTCTCTGTCTCTGTCTCTGTCTCTCTCTCTCTCTCTCTCTCTCTCTCTCTCTCTCTCTCTCTATCTATCTATCTATCTATCTATCTATCTATCTATCTATCTATCTATCTATCTATCTATCTATCTATCTTTCTCCCTCTAGCCTAGTGGTCAGAACATTGACGACCCAGGTTCGAGTCCGGTCGAGGAGATTTTTCTCCTGGAGCTAACATCAGTGCTGACTCCACTCTCCCCAAAAGTCCTTCGGATGAGACTTTAAACCGAGACCCCGTGTGCGAACGCACGCAGAACATCTTGCGCACACGTTAAATCCTGTTCCGCTTTTCGTAAGAGTAGGCCATCGTGTGCCGGTGGGAACAGATGACATTTACAAAACTGCATACACACGGAGACTGGATGAAAAAAGTACATGAGTGCTTATTCCATTATCCTCGATATAAAAGAATAAATCAATCAATCAATCCCTCTCCCTCTCGCCAATTACATAAACCATGCCGATAATGTATATTGATTTTGTCAGTGTTTATACATGTGTGGTCAAACTTTATCTGTAATAACCCTAGTATTACACATTCATATTCTAAAAGCAGTGAAAAGTGTCAAATATTCATCCGTCACCTTGAAGACAATTATTTTTTTATAACCAACAAACAAGCCTCCCACCATCTCTGCTACCTGGCTTAAACAAAATAATTTTAGAACGTACTTGAAAGGAATAACACCCACCTTCATATTTCCAAACTTTGTTAGTTACTGATGTAAGCTAGATAACAAGGCTCACATCAAAATAATGTTATCGCTGTGGAATATCATGTTAAAATTGTTTTCGGCCATGAAAAGTTCTAATTGTAACAACTTGTTTTCTCCTTCAGGTAAAAGAGAAGAAGAAAAAAAGTGAACCCAAAGTAGAGCTATGTGAAGAGGCTCTAGAGAGAAAAAAGGAATACACTAAAACAAAACTTTCTTATTCAGTGTGCACTTAATCTTAGATTGATTCATATGTGTAATCAGTGAGACAGAGTGCATAGACTGAATATCCCAAAGGAAATAAGCTGGAGATCACACAACAACTTTAACAACAACAACTATAACAACAACTACACCACCACCACCACCCCCACCAACAACAACAACAACGACGACGACAAAAACAACATTTCCTCATTTGATGACCACAATTCTACACACTGCTCCTGTCTGACGTTCAAGGCTACCTAACCTACTTTCTGCCTTCTTCACAGCATCAAACATCATCCTAACCAGCTAGCTAGTATCATTGATGCTGGCCAAGAAGGTTGATTAGAGCTAAGGCTGGCAACATGTTTTATCTTTTGTCTCTGGGCAACAAGTATGACCTGAAGTGGAAAATGAAATGCTCACTGCAGCAAAGCAAAATGCGCCTCATAACAAACTCTCTTCAAGAAAGTGACTGTCTGCTTATAATTATTGAAGTGAAAAGGATGGGGAGTCACATTGGACCAGCAATAAATCTGCTATCAATGATCTGTGATTTTGTGGTACAATGACAGTCTCATAGAATGTCATTATCTATTCATACACTTAGTAGTCATAAGGTAGTAGTAGTAGTAGTAGAAGTGGCAGCAGCAGCAGCAGCAGCAGCAGCAGTAGTAGTAGTAGTAGTAGTAGTAGTAGTAGTAGTAGTAGTAGTAGTAGTAGTAGTAGGAGGAGGAGGAGGAGGAGGAGGAGGAGGAGGAGGAGGAGGAGGAGGAGGAGGAGGAGGAGGAGTACCATAATATTGTTATAATAATGTGCGTATGGTTTGAAATTATTGCATTACTTAAGTGATCTTTTAAAATAAGACCACTTGATAATATCGAGAAAGAAAATTCTGGAAGTCTATCAGGCTTGCAATCAAGTGCCTCATATATAACAACTAAAAGAGCTAAAAGTGTCTCATTTGATGATATTCACAGTTTAAACACACACACACACACACACACACACACACACACACACACACACACACACACACACCAATGCAAGTGCATTCACATTTTTTTTGTTTTCTTCTATATCTATGTTCTAAAACAATTATTTCAAACATGTTTTCTTTCTATTTTCATCTTTTGCTGGCAGAGATGGTAGGAAGATCACAAAAATATCTACCTATTCTTATGGCAGCAATAGACACTTCTAGATTATGAAGAGTGTCTTGCTTTTAAGTACAACAGAGGGTGAGTGAGGTTTCAATCACCGCTGGGACTTCTGAGGTGCTCAACCAGGAACCAAAACTTGTGTCAGGTCAGGCCAAAAGCATAGCCCTTGCTCAATAATTCACCAAATGATGCATGAAAGCTTTTCTTTTATCTTGCAGTTATATTTGTTTTAATCTTTGACAAAAAAACATTTTTGTATGATGAGAATGAAATTGTCACTGACTACCTGCACTTGTTTTTCTCCACTAGTTTTCTCAATTGTATATAATATATATATATATATATATATATATATAATATATATATATATATATATATATATATATATATATATATATAAGAATACAAAGGAAAACATGAAAGATAGGAGAATAGTAACACGAAAAACAGACAGATAGACAGACAGACAGACAGACATAGACAGAGACAAACAGAAAAAGTGAGTGAGGAAGAGGAAACAAAAAATGACAAGCTAGGGAATTAGACAGGTACCAGCACACATCCATCCATAACTTTATTCTACATGTGCGTCTGTACCAGACGACCCTAACCAACACATAAAAAACCCAGTAACCCATCTGCAAGCCATCCCTATATGATACAAGCTTCACCTCTGGTAGAGGCATTGGCACAATAAGTCACTCCAGCCCCTTGCGACAACATAGGGTGCTACTGGAAATATGACATCACCTCAAAGGGTAAATGAAATCTTCGCCACAGCAAAGCAAAACATCCCTCCCAAACAAACTTTCTTCACACCGAATGCGTACAACGATGGAAAAAATTGTGGGCAAAATGTGGTTGTAGATTTGTCAATAGCTGTGGTGATTTAGCTTGTATATTGATGTTGAAGCGATTCCTTCATATACAGGATTTTTGGTTTGTTGTTTTGGGGGGTTGTTTGGGGTTTTATGGTTTGTTGGGGGCTTTTTCTGTTGTTGTTGTTTAGGGTTTTGTTTGGGTCCATTAGTCACGTAATTGCTTTATGCTTTTTTTGATTCAAGAACCACAACATTGAATTTCTGATCTCTTTCTCCATATTTATCCAGTTCTCTCTCTCTCTCTCTCTCTCTCTCTCTCTCTCTCTCTCTCTCTCTCTCTCTCTCTCTCTCTCTCTCTCTCTCTCTCTCTCTCTCTCTCTCTCTCTCTCTCTCTCCGGGACTGGATGTAAATATAGCATATGGGTGATTATTCATGATCCGCGAAATAAAAAAAATTGTTGTGTTGTGATTTGATTTGATTTGATTTGATCTCTCTCTCTCTCTCTCTCTCTCTCCTCTCTCTCTCTCTCTCTCTCTCTCTCTCCTCTCCTCTCTCTCTCTCTCTCTCTCTCTCTCACACACACACATACACACACACACACACACACACACACACACACACACACACACACACACACACACACACACACACACACACACACATTTCAAGCGAACAAAAAAACACCCGGAATCTTCACCAATGTTAAAGCAAACATTTCTCTCTCAACAAGCTTTCTTCAATCTCATTGACAGCAGATAAGGGAGACAGAGAGAAGGGTGGAGCCAGCAGCAGTAATAAATCTATCACGGTGTGATTAATAAGCGCTGCTTCACAGTTTTGTCATTTCTGATAAAGACGAGGGCTTTTTTTTTGTTTTTGAGATGAGGGGTCCATTTTTTCATAAGTTGTTTCATGTAGTTTGATTCCAGAGCTCCAAACATTGAGTGTCTGTTGTCTTTTTCCCGATTCTCGGCTCTTTCTTTTTTCTCACATCAGGTGGAAAAAGAAATTTCCAACCACTGGGAAGCAAACATCTCTCTCTCTCTCTCTCTCTCTCTCTCTTCTCTCTCTCTCTCTCTCTCTCTCTCTCTCTCTCTCTCTCTCTCTCTCTCTCTCTCTCTCTCTCTCTCTAATTTTTTTATTTATCAATTTTTATATGTTAGATAGATGATGAAAAAAAGCAAATTTATTGCTTACTCAATGTACCAGCTGGAAATTTTTTTTTATTTGATTTGATTTGATTTGATTTGGTTCGATTTGATTTGATTTGATTCTCTCTCTCTCTCTCTCTCTCTCTCTCTCTCTCTCTCTCTCTCTCTCTCTCTCTCTCTCTCTCTCCTCTCTCTCTCTCTCTCTCTCTCTCTCTCTCTCTCTCTCTCTCCAAAATGTTCCGTACACTGACCGTAGCAGACAAACAGAAAAAGACTGGTATGCTAGTGTTGCCTGTAAATCTGCCACTGAAAGTTTAAAGTAAGCTGTATATTATTGTCTTGTGCTCATTATCTTCATTGATGTCTTTGTCATTAGCTAACTCGTAAGGGGTGAGGTGGAGTTCATATTCTGGGTAATACCTCTGGATGCTGAGCTTACAAAGATACTGGACAACAACAGTCTAGTAGCACCTACAAAAATCACAACAAAGACAACAAAAACAACAACAATTATAACAACAAGGCTCCTAAAAAAAAACCCACACAAAGCCTGAAGAAAGCAGTCAGTACCCTTGCTTTTCAGGTCAACAATCCTTCTGTGATTGATACAGCACCAGCACATCAGTCCAGCCAAGTGCGCCAACTGTTCCGCTACTGGAAATAAACATCACCTCGAGTGGAAAATGAAATCTCCATCACAGTAAAGCAAGCATCCCTTCCAACTACACTGACTGCTGATGCAAGAGATAGAGATAGAGAGAGAAAGAGAGAAAATGGTGGGCGAGGGTGGCCACTAAATCTGTCACTGACTCGTGTGAGTAATCTGTCAGTCTCTGTTGCTATGATGTTGCCGTAAAAGGTATCTTTTGTTATATGTGTGTATGTATGTATGCCAAAGGCATGGTTCTTACACAGAAATGCCTACAATGTTGCCACTGAAAGACATTACTCTCTAGAATTTATTTTCATTTCTTTTTTTTTCTTTTTCTTTTTTAATTGAATCTTTGATAAGTCATATTCAAAATGATTGAGAAGTTGGTACCTGCACTTGTCTTTCCTCACTACTTTTTCTCAATAATATATATATATATATATATATATATATATATTTATATATATATATATTTGTGTGTGTGTGTGTGTGTGTGTTGTGTGTGTGTGTGTGTGTGTGTGTGTGTGTGTGTGTGTGTGTGTGTTAAAGGGGGAAAAACCCGGAGGCCTACATTCTTGTGGAGGCTCAAATGAGGGGAGGTGTGTGAAGTTTGTACGTACATATAGGCGAAAGCATAATATTTTAGATTTATAAGATCTGTAATGAATCAACCATTATAACAAAACGACTTCAAGCATGGTTTGCTCCCCTGTTCAGAAGATATTCATTGTCTGCAATTAAAGAATAAAAGGCTAATGAAAGGTCAAGGTGTCCTATAACCTATGTGATTTTAGGAGAACGAGGGAACATACACCTCAGCTTCTATAGAGGCCAGCATATTGAGGGCGACGCCCATCTCCTCTCCATCGCTGCTTTACCTTACCTGTCCCTAAAGAGGGCAGGTGCCCATTTACAGCTGGGTGAACTGGGGGACTGGATTGAAACCAAGGTGCACAAACGGTCACCCATCCACTTGGTAACCACGCTCAATGCTAGCTTGGGGAAAGCGAGTGCTCTGACCACTGAGCTATCCCGTCCCGAGTTAATGAATACATAGCAATATTGCAAGGTTTCTCTTCTGAGGACGCCTAGTACCTCCAGAAGATTTTATTTTCATATTTTAGCAAGGTCTGTGACAAGCATCTTTTGAGTATCAACTTTGGATAAACAAGGGATTTCAGCCAATCAAGGCAACGTTTCCGCCACTGGAAATAAGAATCCCTTCAAGGGGAAAATGAAATCCCTGCCACCAACCAACACTTGCGGCCGTGTGCTTTCATGCATTTTTCTACTGTTTGCACAAGGGTTTAGCCAACCAAGGCTCACTGTGTGATAGTGTTTGTAACTGATATCTTTTAAATGGTGTTCTTTTTCTGCTAACTTATGCGTTACGTGGTTTATGTCAAGTAGTTATATCCAGAACATAAATAACAGAGATGTTTAACAAAATCATCACCAGAGACTTTCTGGTGCAAACAAACATACAAGGCTCGCCATTTATTTAACATTTTTACAGTTTGAAAACTTTCTTTTTGAACTATTCCTGCATTCCTTAGAAATACTTTCTTACAGAGACTTTATAAGCACTTACATCAGGCCACGGGTTAAAATCTCAAACAAGGTCACAGGGGGGGGGGGGGGGGTTCTAAACTGGCTTCTTGTTGGCTATACACAGTCACTTCACGGTCGTCTGATGAGATTTATCCAGGCGTCTCATCTCAAGTGATGTCTGGAATTACAAGTGGTCTTCTCCAGCAGAGAGAAGCATGTGTCTGCTTCTCTGGTAACATTCCTTAGCCAGGTCCTTTTTTAACAACAGATGAAAGTTGGGTATCTCTTTCCTAAATTTGCGTTACTGTTTCTTCGTTTTGGGTTTGTAGTCGGTTGTTGTTTTTTTAAAAGTTTTGGACTGTTTGGCAAAAGCCATTATGTGGGCATAGAGAAAATACTCTTTCAAAAATACTTTCGTATTATGTTATCTTTAAGAGTAATTCCAGCAATCTACATATAGATTAGCACTATTGTCAAAAGATGTTAAATGTTGACATATTTGATGTGTGGGTGAGAGGGGGAAAGTGTGCCCGTAGGTGTGTTGTTGTTGTTTTCTCTTATTTTCGACTTTATTGAACTGTTATTTTCGTTTAATGACGTCGAGAATGTGATGAAGACAGTCACAGATGTTAGTATCTATAATATATGAAAACCTAGACATTCAATTATTCAAAAATAAAATATTGTTTGGTTATATGTAGTAGTATTTTCAGTCCTATGCATGAAAACAATTTTGTGGGTTTCTGGGAGTATGATTTATGAAAAAAACCTAGACATTTAATTATTCAAAATTAAAACATTGTTTGGTTAGATAAAATGCTATTTTAGTGCCAATTTCGGTCACATGCATGGAGACAATGTCCTGTGTTTCATTTCACCTTTCTTTTTATTAAAATGTTTCGTTTTAGCAAACTTTTGGATACAGGCAGATTCTTCTGTACTGTTAATGCAGTTTTTGCTTTAAATGTAGACACAAATAATGCTAAAAGCCTGCTATATTTAGACCAAAATGATTATATCAGTTCTTCAGGTTTTTCTTTTCCTAAGGGGAAGATATAAAAATTGCTAGAGCTAATTTAGATTATGTGAAACGAATGGATACAAACACTCAGTTACCCCCTGTCCTTGGAGTAAATTCTCATTTTATCAGCTTGAGTCAACACTGTATGAAAAGCCCGTTTACTTTGCCGTGTGCACAACATCCACCACACACACACACACATTACACACGAGAGAGAGAGAGAGAGAGAGAGAGAGAGAGAGAGAGAGAGAGAGAGAGAGAGAGAGAGGAGAGAGAGAGAGAGAGAGTCTTTGTCCCGAAATTATTTCCTGCCCTTCTGAATGAGATATGGAGAGTTCATCCCCTTGCCAACTCTCTAGCCATTTCGCACAGAACAGACAATATCACCTTTAACCCGAAACATCTTCATGGCGGCAAAACCCAGCGGTGTTCACGCACCGACCGCATTGGGTGGGAGGCATGAATTTCCTGCAAGGAGATAGATTTGTGTTGATGTTCCTGTCGTGTGCCTCTTCATATTCTGTTCTTTGGCGCGGTCATTTGCTCATTGTCCACTGAAGCTTTAAACATCATCCACATTTCTTTTTCTTGTTTGTTTGTTTTGGGTCAAGCATTTTCAGAAACAAATTTTGGTAGATCTGAAAAGCTTAATCAATTAAGTCTCATTTCAAAAATCCCTTTATCTATAGATAATTAATTACATATTTGTGTGTGTGAGAGCACTCGCGCGCGCGCACATGTGTGTGTGTGTGTGTGTGTGTGTGTGTGTGTGTGTGTGTGTGTGTGTGTGTGTGTGTGTGTGTGTGTGTGTCCTGTCTGTGTGTGTCTGTGTCTGCCTGTCTGTCTGTGTCTAACCGCATGTCTGCTTTTCTGTCTGTCTGTCTGTCTGTCTGTCTGTCTGTCTGTCTGTCTGTATGTATGTGCATGTGTGTTCCAGCTTTTACAGACCCTCTAATGACCATACAAACGCTAAACAGCAAACACTCCCACACAGAGACACAGAACCACAGACTCACACATATATACATACATGCATACATACCTGCTATACATATATATCATACATCATACATACATACATACATACATACATACATACATACATACATACATACATACATACATACATACATACATACATACATACATCATACATACATACACAAACTTACATACATACACAACATACACAAACTTACATACATACACAAACTTACATACACACCTCATCTATTACAAAAGAAACACTTAAAATAATAACAATAAACATAAAATAGAACACAGCAGTAACATCAATGAAACAAAAAATCATAATAAAAAAGTCTCATCAACAACAAAGAAAGAAACAAACAAAAACAATCCTTCCCATAGATAAAATGTATCTACCTTAACGGGATAGCCTGGTTGGTTAGAGCGTTGCTCATTGCGCTAGTGATCTACTGACCCAGGTTCGAATCCCGTTCAAGGGGATATTTTCTCCTGGAGTTAACATCAGTGCTGATTCCACAACGTCTCTCCCCCCCCCCCCCTCCCCCTACCAAAGTCCATCCGATGAACCGAGGTCCGTCGGCAAACTCATGCAGAACATCTTGCGCACACGTTAAAGCCTGTTTCACTTTTTGGAAGAGTAGGTTATCGCGCGCCGGTGGGAACGAATGACAAGGTTTACAACACTGCATACACTAGGGGACTGAATGTTAAAAAGCACCCAAGTGGTTATTCCATTATCCTCTAAATAAAAGAATACATAAATGAAAACATAAATAAATAAGCAAATAAATACATACATAAACCAAAACAAAAGAATAAATAATTATATGAACTTTGCAAAAATGGTTGCATACGCAAATATTTCACGATTGGTAAACCTCAGAGCTCTAGCCAAGAGACAAAATAAAATGGAAAGAAGACATATTTTATAACAAATCTATCTATCTATCTATCTATCTATCTATCTATCTATCTATCTATCTATCTATCTATCTATCTATTCTATCTATCTATCTATCTATCTATCTATCTATCTATCTATCTATCTATCTTTCTTTCTTTCTATCTATCTATCTATCTGTCTGTCTGTCTGTCTGTCTGTCTGTCTGTCTGTCTTAGTGTCTATCTATCTATCTATCTATCTATCTATCTATCTATCTATCTATCTATCTATCTATCTATCCCTTAGTCTGGCGACCGTGGGGGCACCCATGAAGACTTGACAACCAGTTCCCTCCATTCCTCTCTCTGTTCTGCCTTTCTAACAATTTTTTTAAGAGAACTAGGTTAGCCAAGATTAGTTGATTTATATATGTAGCCTAAATTATTTATGAATTTAGAAGACGGTGGTAGTTCCGCAAGTCATGTTCACTAATTTTTTGTTAATGTTTCTTTTCTAATGTTTCTTAATGACAAATTCTCACAAAGCCTGCCCTCTGTCGGTAAAGATTTTAGCAAAAGAGGTGAAGTTGTCGAAACAGAATCAATATCCAGATGTTTGTTAAAGACAAAAGGGGAAAAATAATATGGAAACTTGTGCAGATTGAAATAAGTCATCAAATATAAATGCTGCAAGCACTGTTATATCAAGTTTTTTCTTTGTTTTGTTTGTTTATGCTTGTTCGATTTTGTTTGTTTGCTTTGGTTTGGTTCTTGTTTGCTTGTTTGATATCAATAAATCATCATTATTCGTCGGCTTAATCTGAAAACGTGAAAAACATGAGAAAGAAAAGGACACAAGACTAAAAAACAATTTGTAGTTCTGGGGTTGGTTCAGCAAATCTAAAACGACATTGACAGTTTTCACATAGTAAAACCAACAACTTATGTTAGCTGAACAGTCTGTTCATTGAACGAGGGAGAAAGAACAAACAACACAGTCATAATCAGTGCACAAATATGGCAAATCATTTGATAAGCACTAAGATTGGAATTTAAATCATTAGCTACCGTCAAATAAAGCGAAAATCACCAGTCAGTTCTGCGGTAATAAGACGTGTTTAAAATTCAGCAGTCTTCATGTTTTCCTGCAGGTTTATGCCGAAAATGTAAGAATAAAAACATGTTTATAGCTGTTGTAATTTTTACTGAAACATTCTGGTGCTCTTTGCCATAGGACGATACCAGTTCTACACCTCAAAAAGGCATTTTAAACGCACTACACAACTACCATTATCTCACTGAAAGCAAACTAACGTATAAATCCCTCACCAAAAACTGAAAAATGTGTTTAATATGTAACAGCTGGCTGAACATGTATGTAGAGAAGGAAAATGGAGAGCTTGCCAATTTGGCCATCCTCATTCCAGGTTGTGCAAGCTACACAGTGTAACCTTTAACCCGGTATTAGTTTCCAGAGGCAAAATGTCACGTTGTGCACGTGCTATGAGAATGAGACATACGCGGTAACAATCTTGCAAGGATAAGAAAATGTTTTTGTTTGTTTGTTTTGTTTGTTCGTTTATAAGCTGCGTTCAAAAGTGTTTATTTATCAGCAAAAAAAACTGAGACAGGATAAACTGTTAATGCGTAGTTAATTTGATGATTGGCTGAATTTCATAACAGTAACACGTATATGTAAACCATTAATCTTGCATTTATACAGCATATACTGTATATGCTGCTCAAAACTTTCTTTTTCTCTAAATGTCCAACGCTTCATTACAAGCCAGAGAAGCATGAAACTTTTTTTCCATAAATCTAGGCGAGTTTTGAATGAGCGTGCTTAGTTATATTCATAGTTTCACGAAAATCTTAGCATTGTTAAGTGCAAAATAATGAAGATGCTGTTCAAAATATGCTGCTTACAGTAAATAAATGGTTAGAACTTGGCCACAAATATTTTGATGGTCAGTGTGTACCGACAGCTCAGGAGCAGATTTCCAGATTGTTATCATCCTTATTAGTTTATAATTATTAGTATTCCCAACATAACATTGAGACACAACATTAACTACTACCAGACATGGGCTTTTTAGATTATAAAAAAATTACTAGCATTTGAAAGGGTTTAGTAAATCCAAGGAATTCGTTTAGAAACGTGTTTCTTTGCATCAAACAGGCTAGTCTATGTCTAAAATATGTAAGCATCAAACAGGCTAGTCTATATATGAAAGAGTGGCACCACCTCACAGACAAACTAGTCTATATCATTCTATTTTTACAGCAGAGCTAACTGCCATTCTGATGGCCTTACATTACTTAATTGACTTTCCTCTACCTATTTTACAGGTTTTGTTATGTGTTGATTCAAAATCTGTGTTACAATCTCTTAAAAACTCTGGGTCTAATATTAAGCAAGATCTTATAACTGAAATAAATCATCTTATACATTTTCTCATTTTAAGAGGCACCAGTGTCACCTTTTGCTGGGTACCATCTCATTGCAATATTTTTTATAATGAAAAGGTTGACAGAGCAGCTAAAAATGCAGCAGCTCATTCAGACTCTGCTGCTATCTTGAATGTACCAGTGTCAGTTCATGAGAATTATAACCTGTTGGAAAGTGCTTGCTGGAAACATGTAAGGAAAAAACAAGAAAATGCGGGGTATTCCTATGATACCTCTTCTATTTTTGAATTAAATTTCTTTCTCTCTTCTCGTTACGGGTTAGATATATCCCGCCAAAGGCCAGTCATAAGTCTTATTAATAGATTGAAGTTAAATGCTTTCCATACAAAATTTTCCAGAAATGTGCATTGTGTGTGTGGTGGGGCAATCTCAAACTTTCATATTCTTTTGGAATGTCAAGTGTTAAAAAAGTACCTTCCCACCATACCTGAGAGATCTTTGCAGAAAGTTTTGAATAATTGTAAATTGCTCTGTGAAATTGCTATGCTGTTGAAAGAGAGTTGTGTTAGTAATTTGTTATAGTGCAAGTAAATGTGTCATTCATTGATTTTAAGCAAAGGCATTCTGCCCACCATGGTATAGTTCTCGACATTGTATATTGTATTGTACATATATATATATATATATATATATATATATATATATATATATATATATATATATATATATATATATATATATATATATATATATATATATATATATATGCCTTTTATTCTGTTGTAGTTACATTAGTTATACAGTTACTTGATGTGTTAATTCAATTACTTCATTGTATTATGGTTATAGTTGTTAGACAGTTCCTTTTCTCTGAATTGTTTGTCTTTTTGTGTCTAATATCACTGATTGTGAATAGACGTTAAATTGAAGAACAACAAACTAGTCTATGTCTAAAAAATGTTAGCATCTACCAAACAGACTAGTCTATGTCTAAAAAATGTTAGCATCTACCAAACAGACTAGTCTATGTCTAAAAAATGTTAGCATCTACCAAACAGACTAGTCTATGTCTAAAAAATGTTAGCATCTACCAAACAGACTTCAATCTACCAAACAGACTTGATTATGTCTAAAAAGTGTTAGCATCTACCAAACAGACTAGTCTATGTCTAAAAAATGTTAGCATCTACCAAACAGACTTCAATCTACCAAACAGACTAGTCTATGTCTAAAAAGTGTTAGCATCTACCAAACAGACTAGTCTATGTCTAAAAAAATGTTAGCATCTACCAAACAGACTAGAATCTCACAAACAGACTTGTCTATGTCTAAAAAGTGTTAGCATCTAACAAACAGTCCAGTCTATCTTAAAAAAGTGTTGGCATTAAACAAACTTGAATCTAACAAACAGTCCAGTTTTTGTCTAAAAAGTGTTCGCATTAAACAAACAGTCAATATCTATAAAGTGTTAGCATCTTACAAACAGTCCAGTTTATATCTAGAAAGTGTTGGTACCAAACAATCAGACCAGTCTATGTCTAAAAAAACAAAAACAACTGGCATCAAACAAAGAGACTAATCTATGTCTAAAAAGTGCTAGCGGTAAACAAACAGTGTGTGTCCATGTCTAAAAAATGTTAGCATTAAACCAACATGCTCATCTACGTCAAAAAGTTATTAGCATTAAACAGACTACTCTGTGTTTAAAAAGTGTTAGCATGAAAACAAATAGAAAAATAAATTGCTGTAGCAGTCTCACGTATGCTGAGCACACTCCGCTAGTCATAAAGAACCATGGAAAGCACTGGGACACATCCACTAGAGCATCATATCTCATTTTTCAATAATGAAAATGCTTGCAGCAGATCTTGATTCTTCAAGCTTATTTCATTCCTATAAAAAAAAAGAAACATAAGAGATAATTTTGAACAGTGCAGCATAGAGAATAAATCCTTATTTAATCAACTTGAGTCAACTGGGCACGAAAGCTGAGAGCGTGGAAATGCACGTGCACACTCACAAGCGCACACACACACACGCGCAGACGCGCGCACACACATACTCACATGCACACACGCACGCAAACACACACACGCACGCACACATACACACACATACACACACCAACACACACACACACACACACACACACACACACACACACACACACACACACACACACACACACACACACACACACACAGAGCAACCTTCATGCATAGCTAGAGTCTGTAGCCTGCAGGATCTGGTAACGTATGGATAGCGTAACCCCCTTCCTCACCTCTCCCCTCATACAGCACAGGAGAGATATAAAAAACAATTAATGATAATAATAATAATAATGATAATAATAATAATAATAATAATAATAATAATAATAATAATAATAATAATAATACTAATAATAATAATAATAATAATGATGATGATGATGATGATGATAATAATAATAATAATAATAATAATAATAATAATAATAATAATAATAATAATAATAATAATAATAATAATGCTATCGTGACCTTTCACCCGGTATCACTTCCTACTTGCGTCGGGCATGCGCTAACATGATAACCTGCTCTGGGTACAAAGCTCTGTCAAAAATCCTCTATCCGTCTGCTGTTGGTCTAAGTTTATTTTTTCTGCCTGTCTGTCTGTCATTGTACCTGTCTGTCTTTTTGTCTTTTTGTCTGTCTGTCTGTCTGTCTGTCTGTCCATCTGTCTGTCTGTTCTTGAAGTTTTTTTGGTTGGTATCTTTCATATTTTCTGTTTGATTATCAGCCTTTGGTTGGTTTTCAAGGGATGAGGTTGAAATAAGGCTGACTTGGTTGCTTGATATGTGTGTGTGTGTGTGTGTGTGTGTGTGTGTGTGTGTGTGTGTGTGTGTGTGTGTGTGTGTGTGTGTGTGTGTTTATATCAAAAAATATTTTCTTTTGACGATCTATATAAAAGTGAAAAACGTAAAAGACAAAGGGAGATGAAGAAACAAAAGAATAAATAGAACAATAAAGAATGAAAGCACAAAGAAAAAACAAAACAGTTTGAAAAAACGGATAGAAACACAAAGATGGAGAAGGAAACGAAAGGAAACAAAACAGAAAAAAGCAGCAAAACATAAAACAAAGTGTTAGCGAAAAAAAGAAGCAAAAGACACAAATAGGAACTGACACAATAGAAAACGAGACCAAAAAATGGCAGTAAAAAATCATATCGTAACCCCTATGTGCGTATTTTTCTGAAACAAATTCCGTTTTCATTAACTACCTTCACCTCAGCGTGAAAAGCTGGCACATCACTTCACGTGACAAGATGATGATCGTTTCCTCTCTGAAATATGGAGAGTGCTTTTCCCTGCCAGCTCTTTTTCCATTGTGCACGAAAAGGAGATGCGACCTTTCACCTTGAACACATTTTCTGTTGACGTCATCTCGCTTTCAGCACGTCATGTTCAGATTGAGAAGTGGGATGATACTTTTGTTTGTTTGTTTGTTTGTTTGTTATTTGCATTTACATCATATTGTTTAATTTTAGTTTTGTTTGTTCTATTGTCGATTGCTGCTGTTTGTATTTTTCTTGCTGTCATTCTTGTCATTGAAATTGTTGTTGTGGGAGGTGTGTATTGTGTGGTGTTGTGATGGACTGCACTATATTGTACTGTTATAAATTGCATGAAACTGCATTGCACTGTAAACTATTCTATTAATTTCATCATGGTTTAATTGCGCTGTGTTGTATACATTGTGTTGTGTTGTATTGCAATGTGTTGTATCATATTGTAATGTGTTGTGTTATATCTTATTATGATGTACATATCTTTAACTCATACCAGATGACTGCAAAGTCCTGCCACTCTCTACGGAAAGAGTGCATCACCACAAGAGCATACCATGCTGCCCATTTTGTCTTGTCTGCATCTGTATTTTGTATCCCTTTGAGAGTATCGTCTCTTGCTTTACAGATTAATTTTTGCTAGAAACAACTCCATTCTTGTATTCAGTCCCTTTGAGTGTACTAAATAGATGTTGCGCCCCTAGCTGGAACTTACCTGTCTTATCAAAAAGACAAGCACCCAGACCATCACTCATGGTCTAGTGGATTGAAAAAATTGTTCAAGCTCAGAGGGACGGGCTCGTTGCAATGGATCACTATTTCCCCAGGGTTTAGTTGAGTAAAGATTAGGAAGTTGACCGAGTAGAATATGCATTTACAGAAGAGTTATTATACATGTTTAGGATCTGGTAGTTTGTGTCAGTCTTTGTCATAATAATTATCTGTTTAACTTGCCTATGTGCTGGAATTGGTGAATGTCTTCTTAGGTGATGACCACTAAGCTGGTATCCAACAGGTGCGTAAGACCTGAACTAGAAACACAAACGATGGCATAATTATGGAGAATAATTGTTAATTCTTGGACTTTTCAGCTGTTTTTCTTCCACGCTGGACTATATCTAGTTCTTTTCACTCATGGTTCTGCAGCTACTTAAAGTGGTTGAATGGTCTGGAAGCAATGTGTTTGGCTTAGATTTGAGACATTTGTCGCTTCAATCTAATTCCAAACTGGTACTTACTCCAATCGGTTATAGAGTAATGTCCTGTAGCCTGGTTGTTTTGTCTTTTACATGATACAATGAATTTATACCATATTCATTTACAACACGCAATGAATATAAATGGGGACGGGGTAGCTCAGTGGTCAGAGCGCTCGCTTTACCCCCGTCAATGTTAAGCAGCATTGAGCAAGGTTACCAATTGGATGGGTGACCGTTTGCGCGCCTGAGCTTCAATATAGTCCTTCCAGTTCACCCAGCTGTAAATGGGTACCTTACTTTCTTGGGTCAGGGAAGGTAAAGCGGTGAGGGATAGGAGATGGGCGCCGCACTCAACATGCTGGCCCCTAGAGAATCTGAGGTCTCTGACGCCTCGCTCCCCTACGACCACACAGGTTATTTGACACCTTTACCTTACATTAATGAATATAAATGAGTGAATAAATAAATGATAAAATAGATAAAGAAAAAGTGAATATATAAATAAACAAACAAAATTAATAAACTAAAGAAAATGTCCACACAGATACCCCAAAATGTTCTTTGTTATGGGACAGACAGAGCTTTATTATTTTTTCTCACATGGGAAAAGAACCGGCTTAATCAGCTATTACATTATCCCCGAAATCGGAATGCGGTTACCTTAATGGTAAGCAAAATCGATCCCATACGCAAAACTCATTATTTGGTGAACCGCGGAACTGTAGCCGAAGAACGAAAAGAGAAATCAGTTATTACTAACGTTAATAATCTCCTCTCTCTCTCTCTCTCTCTCTCTCTCTCTCTCTCTCTCTCTCTCTCTCTCTCTCTCTCTCTCTCTCTCTCTCTCTCCTCTCTCTCTTCTCTCTCTCTCTCTCTCTCTCACACACACACACACACACACACACCCACACACACACACACACACACACACACACACACACACACACACACACACACAACACACACACACACACACACACACACACACACACACACACACACACACACACACACGTACACGACAGGCAGAATAACACGAGATTGTTTCCTGTTTGCCTGATTGAATTAATGGAGAGTTCATCCCCTCGACAGCTCTTGTGGCATTCTGCACAGGAAACGATGTGTGATCTTCATAACCTCTGCAAGCGTCTTGGCAGCGAAATCCTGTTTGATGCACGCATTGGCTTGACGAAATAAAACAGACGTAGAATTATGGCATTTGTTTTTTTCTTCTTTTTTTGGTTGGGGTGGGGGAAGGGGAGGATGAGGCTCATTGTTGTAGCTCCTATCTCTGCTTCTTGTAAGTTGTAGTGATTTTTGTCTTTGATTATCCAATATTTTTAATGGATGTATTGAAAATTTGTTTGATGTTAACCAGTGGTAGTGATTTGTGAGAAAAGGGCAGTTTTGCAGTAGGTTGTTCAATTAAATACTTTTAATCAGCTGTGCGGTTTTTCCAAACAAATATAGCAGTTTCGTGTGCAGTTTGCAGTTTTAATATTTTCAACATATAAAACAGTTTATCTTTTCTTTTTTTTTTTCATTGACAAAAGAGTTGTAAACGGAAGTAATGCATTTCAGTTTTGGACATTTTGAATCTGTCTGCTTTCTGTATTTCTCTTTACTTACTAATTTTGCTTTAATGATGACTGTTTAATGTTTCTATGAGTAATATATTAGAAGCAAATTAATTGCTGGAAAATCTGTCAGGTTATAAAGTATAAAGTGGATTTGATTTTACAAAAGATTGTTCCTGGCAGATTTTGCGTTTCATTGTTAGGTGAAACTTGCTATTTGCAAGGAAGGATCAAGAAGTAGAATGATGCTGTAAATGTGTTGCTGATATTTGTAAGAGAATTGTTCCACACCTTACAATCACTTAATTTCAGTAGTATTACTTTCGACTTCACCTATCCCCTAGCCTAATGTACCATAGGGGGGCCTCTCAAATTTTTGCAACCAGCTTCCCCCACTCCTTGCTATTAGTCTGTAGTAGCATATATTTGATCGTATCTTTTTCTAGTATTTATTTGCCCTGACTAGTCTTTTCCAGAATAAGCAGCTGCTACTTCCCTGCATGCAGTGTGTAGTGAGTGCATTGGACTATCTCTAGAATCATGTGATTTCAAATGCCATCAGAGACATAGTTTTCTAAGTTCCAGTGGCCTCCTAGCCAGTGTGATAGGAATGGGTCCAGAGAATCACACGTGATCTACTTCACCTAAAAGGTATTTTGAGAATGTTTGTGTCATGGAAGATTACAAAAAAAGCAAAAAACTGTTGTTTCGAACAAATACAAAATACCGCCGTTTCCTCATCATTACTGCTTATGCCGTTCTGCACGGAAAGATTGACTAACCTTTAATTGTTGATGATAACTGTTGTTGACAAGTTCTAGACAGTCAATATTTCCCCCCAGAACAAAAACAAATAGTAGAAATGTTTACTCTGTTTTAAGCGATATCCTTTCTGATATCTTTTTGGGGGGGCAGAACATTTGATGAGTCTTTAAGACCACTGAACACACACGAGCAAAAACTAAACAAAATAATGAGAATGAAGAAAGGCAGATAGGACCTAGCGACATGTGTGTCATTTTTGTCTTTCATTCTCTTTTTTCTCTCTTTATCTTTCTTTCTTTCTGTCTGTCTTAAAAAATATTTGTTTGTTTAGTTAGTCTGATGGTTGGCTGGCTGGTTGGTTGGTTGGTTGGTTGGCTGGCTTTTGTTTCAGTCATTTAACCTCATCATATTCTCATGTTTACTCTTTAATTATTGCGCCCTTTCTTTGTTTGTTTTGTTTTTGTTTGTTCTTTGTTTTTCTTGCTTTTTTTATTCAACTCAAAATCATCATTGATTCTTACTTCTCATTTTCGTTTCTGAATCAGTGACTTTTATAACATTACCGTAATATTGTATCTCTGTGTTAATTCTTGCCTGTTGTTTGATGCTTGGTATGGTTCCTTACTTTTGGTATTTGGATCATTATAATTATTGATTTTATTTATATTTTTATTGGCAGTATCTCTCCCCCCCCTCCAATATTAGTTAAAAAAAAGTTTCCCCCCGTTTATCCAAATGTATGATTTATATCACATGTATAACTTGACAGATGGTGGTGGATTGATGTTTCCAGTTGTTTATTTCATCTTGTTCTCTTGTTTGCTCTTTACCTATTAACACTTTTCTATTCTTCCATAATCAAAATCTTTTTATTGTGACTTCTGATTTTGTCTTCTGATCGAGTGCATTTTTA
>CM060328.1:37593066-37608066 GCA_030674155.1 Stramonita haemastoma | reverse complement strand
ACACACAAACACAACAACACAAACACACACACTCACACACACACACACACACACACACACACACACACACACACACACACACACACACACACACACACACCACACAAACACACTCACACACACACACACACACACACACACACACACACACACACACACACCACACACACACACACACACACACACACACACACACACACACACACACACACACACGTACACACACACACACACACACATATGAATGTCATATTCTTTTTGACTGTCCCGTTTTAAAACAGTGTCTTCCCATCACACGTGAGAACTCTCTGGACAACATATTAAGCAACTGTGGGTTGCTGTGTGAACTCGCCTTATCGCTGAAGAAGAGTCCTATTGACAGTTTACTATAATGTTTATGAACATATCAGTAGCTTGTTTACGAGACAGAGACATTGATCTCGTGCTCTTTTGTTAATTTTCTAAAAAGTTCTGATTGATTGTTTAGGGTTTTAATGTTCACTTTTGGTGTTTTTATTTACTTTTTGTTTCTACCATTGGTTATAAGTTCTACAAGTAACATTATTCGTTGGTTTTTTTGTTGTTTTTTTTGTGTGTCTAATATCACTTATGTGAACAGACATTAAACTGAAGAACAACACACACACACACACACACACACACACACACACACACACACACACACACACACACACACACACACACACACACACACACACCCTCGACAGGTGGCGGAACAACACGAGATGTGTTTCCTGCCTGCCCCAATGAATTAACAGAGAGTTCATCCCCTTGCCAACTCTCCTGGCATTCTGCACAGGAAGCGATGTGTGATCTTTATGACCCCCACCACCAGATTCTTGGCGGCCACATCTTTCTCTGTGCACGCACTGGTGTGATGTTCTTGAAGGCAAACAAAGAAAGAAAGAAACAATGTGAAACGCAAAAAATGACACTTGTTTCGTTGTAAGCTTTAGAGCTTTGCTTGCTGCAGTTGTAGTTACTTTTTTCTGATTTAGGAATTATCCATCCCTGATCCCCTGCCTCAAAGACTTCGCTCATACAAAACCTGTTAGGATGCTGCTGCTTGGTATAATTATTGTGTGTATTTAATACATGCACAAAAGAGCCTACAGTACCAAGAATGTTTGCTCTTTTCCTGTTATGGTTGCTGTTGTTATAACCATCATCATCTGTAGCGTTTGTAGTGATAGTGGCACAATGAGTCTGGATGAGAAGTATCAGTGACTTATGTTATTATTATTTAGTTACTGTATTAATTTTGTGGGATGCTTAAGTATTTGAAATGTCAATTGAATTATAATTGTATTGCTATTTTTGATCATCATAATCATCATCATCGTCGTCGTCGTCGTCGTCATCATCATCGTCATCATCACCATTATGGCAAGTGGATAAAAGAGCAATGAAGTTAGCTATAGGCCAGGGAGTGGACAACGTAAATTCAGCAATGATCACTTTCTTCTTCCCCCTCCTTACAGGCAAAAAGGAAAAGCCAGTGGAGGCAAAACAAGAATATTATTTTGGACTGCGCCCAGTTCACATTTTTACCACCTTTCTTGCCGTCAGCTTGTTTGCTTGTATGTCTGTCTACGTGCACTAAATGTATACTGCAACCTTGGTTACAGTGTCGTCATATTCAAGAAACCAGCACCCAGAACCAGAAGGAAACGATTGTGCAGCTCTCACATTTTTTTAAAGTCTTTCTTTGTGTTTGTCACAATCATGTCAGCGTTGAAAGAGCACAAAACCGTACAGGATGCTGTTTTATTTCCTAAACTGTCAGTTTTTGAAGGACATTTGAACCAACCAACCAAAGAATAACCAAACGTGAACAGAGAAAAATAAACCAGAAAAATCCCCTGCTTATGTGTGACATGGGAAATAACCTACTACTAAAAAAAGGGATTAGATAAATAGAAATAACATCTAGGGGGAAAATCTAACACGAATAATATTGACATATAGATCACAAACAAAACTCCGCCGTGCAGAAGAATTCTGAGAACAGATCTTTATTCTATTTGTTTCGTCAGCTTAGCGTGAAACATACGCCCACAGCCGAGCACTCACCATTCTAGATTGTTTCCTGTCTGACCCAATGAATTATGGACAGTTCACCCCTTGTCAGCTCCTCTCTCATCCTGTAAAGCCAAGATGATACGACTTCTCACAGAAGTTTCCAAGCAGCAGTGTAAATACTTTGCTTATGCTGCAAATGTTGGTTGAGACATGCCCCAACCGTAAGGCGTATCACTCCCATATTATTCCCGCTTGATCCCATCTCACGTCTCCTACACCTTCTCTATGATAATATGATTCATGGCAATGTTTGTTGATGCTATAAAAGATGCTGCTTATTTATTATACAGTAGGGGTACTTTCTTCTCAATATCTATGACATGAATGGGCTGAACTTATTATTTGTTTGTTTGTCGTGTTCCTAGATTTGGTATTGTCTTGCAATAAAATACCAGACGTTTCTGAATGCGGATGAATGACGCAGTGTTCAGCACCAGCACAGATGCAGAAGCAGCAATTTAGCGGCAAAATCTGCAGCAGCAGCAACAGCAGTAGCAGCTGTAGCAGCAGCAGCAGCAGCAGCAGCAGCGCAGCAGACAGCAACGGTAGTAGTAGTGTAGTAGTAGTAGTAGTAGTAGTAGTAGTAGTAGTAGTAGTAGTAGTAGTAGTAGTAGTAGTAGCAGCAGCAGCAGCAGCAGCAGCAGAACAGCAGCGGCAGCAGCAGCAGCAGGAGCAGCAGCAGCAGCAGCAGCAGTATAAGTAGTATAGTAGTAGTAAGTAGTTGTATGTAGTAGTATAGGTAGTAGTAGTAAGTATGTAGTAGTGAGTAGTAGTATAGTAGTAGTAGTAGTGCCAAAGGTTTATCCAAGGTCTATTTTAAAACTTGGATGATTGTGATGGTAGTAATTATTATTATTATCATGATGATGATTTTGTTGCCCTCCATTACATCTACTTATAACCATACTGACCAAAGCATGCGCTGACCACGGATAGAAGATGTCCTACATAGCGTTATCAAACCTTTTTCAAGTATCTCAGATTGAATGTCAACATTTTTTCAAGGAATTTCTTCAGTATAAATGATTTTCAGCCTATTGAACAACTAATGTTGGAAATTGTCCACTCTTTATAAACATTCTTTGTTTCGGATTTGTTTCTTTTCTTTCTTTCCGTCTTTCTTTCTTTTTATCATTCTTTCGGTTCTTTCTTTCTTTCTTTTGTTTTGTTTGTTTCTTTCTTTCCTGTTCTTTCTTTCTTTCTTTCTTTCTTTCTTTTCTTCTTCCCATATTATGGGCCTTTCTACAGTTTAACACTACATGAGCAGAAATATCAGTAGAGCTTTCTTTATATGCGTAAAACTAAGGACAAGCCTACACCTAAAATGAACTACTGATAGAGAATAGACAATCATGCTAGAAAGAAAAAAAAAGAAAAAGACGAAAGAGAAGAAATGAAGAAAAGAGAAGAAGAAGAAGAAAGAAGAAGAAGAAGAAGAAGAAGAAGAAGAAGAAGGGAAAAAAGCCCTGGCGTTCCACCCAAAGAAATCATAAGGGAAAAAACAGAAATAAAGACTAGACAAAAAACCAACAACAAAAAATCGTTCCCAATATACTTTCATGCCAAGAAGAAGCGCCAAACACTCAGTTGGTATGTGCTTTTCTGGCAATAAATCCGCGATTTGTCAGCCAGAATCATCTCAGCATAAAACAAACACGATAGGCTTAATATACAAGACAAGCAAGCATCTCGGAATTGTTTCCTGCCGAGCCCTCTGAATTAATGCAGAGTTCATCCCCTTTCCAGCTCTCCTGGGATTCTGGATATGAATCGACGTGCGACCTTTAACCCTGAATGGCTTCCTGCTGGCAAAATCTTGCTCAATGCACGCACTGGGATCATAAATCTAGGGCGATGAAAATTTAGCGTAGGCATGTTTTGTAGTTGTTGGTGTTGTTAGGATGGGGAGGGTTTGTTTGGAAGAGTGTGGGAAGGGGGATCTTTGTACACCTAAACACATGCAGACACTCATGTACTTTAATGGTGATGTAGAATACGTGCATGCAGGCATGGAAACAGAGAAAAGTGCACACGCCCAAGCACAAACACTCACTTAATGCACATGTCCTTTCTAAAAATTAGTGGTGTTTTTTTTAGTGTAATGAATGCACCGTAAACGTCGGTTTGTCACACCATCCATCAGGAAGTTAACCCTGACACCACTACTAATAGAATAAGATTAGAGGGAAAAAGCAGCAAAAAAAGGGATTTGAACCGTCAGTCTCTTCCTTTCTAGAAATAAACACATGGATTTATTGACCAAAGAAAAGAATTTGAACCATCAATATCTTATTTTCTTGAGAAAGAAGCATTGGTCTATCGACTACTGTACAAAGAAAATCAAATTAATGAGACAAAGACTTAGTAGGTGACATCCAATGCCCATCAGCAGACGTAACAATAGACAAACTGACGTTGCGAAGGAGGAGACACAAGCAGAATTAGGGATGCATGGCAGTCATGGCCATTACCTAACCCTGTTTTCATGGAAATAGTTCCAAAGCAGTGTCTTCCTCGGTCCCACCACTCGCTTCCTTTCCCGAATGGTCTGCATGGCTGTAAGAATAGTGACAGATTTCCCACGAGTTTGCTGCTCTTGTGCCAAAGTGAGAGTGACTTTTTGCAGTGGACGCTAGGAAGGTTCAGAGACAGTTGTGAGGAGCCCGTCTCATTGTGTCCACTTCTGTGTAGTCTGTCTGGTCAGAGACTATCATGGTGAACAAAAAGGGACTGCTGGTAGCTTTTCTTTGTCTTTGTTTTCTATAGTGAGTTGTGCTGTCAAAGAAGTGTCCACTTTTAGGCTCTGTCTGTCTGTCTGTCTGTCTGTCTGTCTGCTGCCTGTCTGTCTGTCTGTCTGTCTGTCTGTCTGTCTGTTGTCCGTTTTCGTCTGTCTTGCTGTCTGTCTGTCTTTCTCTCTCTCTCACCTGCTCATCTTCTCATCTTCTCTCTCTCACTTCTCGTCTCTCCTCTCTCTTCCTTTCCTCTCTCTTCTCTCTCTATTCCCTCTACCCTCTCTCTCCTCTGGTCTTCTGTCTCTGTCTGTCTTGTCTGTCCTGTCTGTTTTGTCTGATCTGTCTGTCTGTCTGTCTGTTGTCTGTCTGTCTGTCTGTCTGTCTTCTCTCTCTCTCTCTCTCTCTCTCTCTCTCTCTCTCTCTCTCTCTCTCTCTCTCTCTCTCTCTCCCCTCTCTCTCTCTCTCTCTCTCTCTCTCTCTCTCTCTCTCTCTCTCCACAACTGATCACGTTTTTCCGTTGGACTTGCTAAGTATGATTTAATTTCCATCTTTCACAACTGCTTGCAGAGCTGGTGAGAAACAGCACTAAATTTTTTCAGGCGATGTGTCATGGGCAAGTTAAAACTGAAAGAGCCGATCCCTTTCCCTGTTACAACTGTTTATTGGGGTATGTTTGAGATTTCCATAAAGTCAACCATTGCTGACACGCTCTTTGCGAAAAGCTGAATGGTACTTGACTTGTACATACAATGTTCTACATGTGTTTGCACAGGGGGCCTCAGTTTATAGTCTGAAATGCACTGTCAGGGGAATGGAGTCAGTGCCCATGTTAACTCTATGGCAAAAACCGTCAAATGGACATTCCAGAGAATATTTGAACCTACATCATCAATTACCGTTAGATCATGGTGTGACCCCCTGAATACTACCCTCCTCAACCTTTGACCTCCCCCTCAATCTGTACATGAAACAATCATTACACGTACAACACCCTTATTACACACCATAAGACCAAACAAATAATAGTAGCTTAACAAAATGCCAGAAACTGGAGAAATTCTAAGATGCTGATTCAGAAAAAAAAGACAATTTGCTCTAGAATAGAAAAAAAGCTAAGTATTGGTTCGTCATTCAAAATTCCTAAATGGATTTCTTTTTGGTAAAAGGAGAGAGTAAATTCCGTGTTGATAAAGGCACTAAGTTCAAAACAGTGATATTTTTATGCAGCTCCTTTAAGAATACCATGATAATTACCAAACTCCACTGAAGACCAAAATACTGTATTAAAACGCATCAAAGTCCAAAGCACAAAGTCCTAGTACTAATGAAAATAACGGGAAGGGGAGGGGAATCTGTGACAAAAAATGTGTCTAGCAAATGAAAGTGCAAAATAAACGAATCTCAAACTGGCTAGGAAGATTGCTGATCTGCATAATTAATGTGACCCTGGTGTCCAGTTCACAGTACAAAAGTTATAAGAATGACCTGGAGACAGGCTGACTTGCTCTACACCTCATTAAAACTTTCCTGGTCCGCTACCCTGCAGTGTGACCTATGATGCTATGTGCTAGACTCAGCGACAGAATGTTCCAAGGTTCACCTTCTAAACCAGGACAGGGTGCCCGTATTTAGTATACATGTAAGTCCTGGGTGTCTGTGATGGACTTGTCTTCAAAGGTTTGCAGTCTGCTCAGTCAGCAGTGGAGTCAGGTGTGTCGAGCGTGAAGAGACAGAGAATCTTGGGGGTAGGTAGGTCAGTGGGATATAGGAGAGAGCTGAGGACAGAAACACAGAAAAAAAGCAGTGGTGGTGGTGGTGGTGGCAGTTGTGATGATGATGATGATGATGTGGTGGTGGTGGTGGGTGGTGGTTGTGGTGGTCGTGGTGGTGGTGGTCGTGGTGATGATGGTAGTAGTGGTGGTGGTGGTGGTGGTAGAGGTAACAGTGGAGAGACAGCATTTTTGGAGTAGCATATTCAAAGGCAGGGGGAGAAAGAAAAGTAAACAAACAAAAACTTGTGATAATGGTCTGGTTAGTGGTGATAGTGCAGTGGAGTGTTTTATTCAAAATGAATATGATGGGCAGGAAAACAGTGATCAATACTAGGTAGGATGATGGTAAGAAAACAGTTGGGGTATGGAATAGGATACGAAAATCTATAACAAATAAAAACGACGAAAACGATACTATGCTGTCTGCTGGCTGCGGCTGTTGTGCTGCATCTGATGCTATAGTGGTGGTGTTGGTAATAGAGCTGATATGGATGTTAAGGAGGATTTGAGAGTATCAAAGGGGGGAAAGAAAAGAAAAGAAGGATAACGTGATGTGATCGAGTTTTTTTGGTTAAAAAGTTGTTTAATTCCCAATAGCCATGGGACATCAAACGCTCATAGAACAATAAGAAGGAAGAGAAGCAAGAACCCATGTAATGACCATAATTCCATATACAAATAACAACATACGAAACGAGACAAACAGCTATGTGCATCTGATTTACTCTTTACGCCTAAGATAAACTTGTAGAGCAATTGGTAATGTGCTTTCTAGCAAGAAATCACGTTCTATAGGCCAGAATTATCCTAGCATAAAACGTATCGAGGTTTATACAAGAAATCCACAACTCGGAATTTTTCTGCCTGGCGAATGAATCAATTGGTGGTTTAACCATAACAGCTCTCGTGCTATTTAAGTGCACTAATTCGACTCTATCTTTCGCCCAAAAGAAATCCTTGGTGAAACAAAATAATCTCCTTAGTGCACTGGGCAATACAAACAAGAGCAACAATATCTTAAAAGTGTGGTTGGTGCTGGCCTGCGACTGTTTGGTTTCTTGTCTAGAGATATAATGGGGTAATCGGGAAGGGGGCCCGAAGGATTGTTGGCTTACTATGTATGTGAGATTACAGCACTTGTCAAAATGCCCTACTAATATTTTTTTAAAACCTTCTTGTGACAATAACCCATCCGTGTATATACTGCACACACTGAGCATAGCAAATATCTCGAGTAAATACATACCTAATAATACATACAAATTCAGCATAATACAACTATATGTACTTTCATATAAATACATATACATCAAAAGTTCAACATACGATTACTATACATAATACAACCTATGCCAGCATGCACGCACGACAAACAATAAAAACACACACTATTATAAGAATACAACACTACATTACATACTGGCACATATCACGAAGTCGGATGTATCCAAATTACCGAATGATAACAGTTAAGTCTAGCCAGTGGGTTGAAACCTTATAATTGGGTGTCATCAAAGGAAATGGCATTTCCGATTTCTCAAAATAGATGAATAAATGACACAGGCGGATTTGAGCAACCTATCACTGAGGGGTTAACACAGGATTATGACGATCCTATCCAGGGAAGTCAACTAGGTTTAACAGACCATCACTGACAAGAACAGGGTTATACAGCCCTGAGCTTCTATAACAGATCGAGTGCATTTCTTTATCTTTATTTCGAGGTAATGGAAATTAACAAGTAGGCCTTACATCACACAGTCACCAGTTATACATTGTAACATTTTGTCATCTGTTCCCACCGATCAATGACCTACTCTTTCGAAAAGTGAACAGGTTTTAACGTGTTTGACAAGATGTTCTGCGTGATTGCAAAATGGGCCTCGGGTTTTTATATCTCACCCGAAGACTTTTGAAAGGAGTGGATTGGGCACTTGTGTTAAATCCAAGAGAAAAATCCTTTAGAACGAAATTCGAACCCAAGTCAGCAGATCACAAGCGCTTCACTCTAACCACCAAGCTATCCCGTCTCCCGATAAAACCTTTAGACCCCAGGACCAAGTGAACCTATTCAAGAGACAAAGGGACAATGGATGACAGACAATGACATCAGCAGACCTAACACAGAGAAACTGACAGAAGCTACAAAATGAGACTCGGAAGAATGAGAAACCCCACCATCCATGGAAATCATGGCCTGTACCTATTTTCCATGAAAATGAATCTGAACAGACTTTCTTTCAGTCTTAAACATGCTTTCTGTGAGTCTCTTTTGTCTGTAGGGGGTTGTTAAAAACAGTGAAAGAATCCCCCCATCCAGATGTCCCTGTGTGGTGCAAGAAAGAGAGAGAGAGACGGGGGGAGGGAAGAGAGGGAGAGAGGGAGGAGTAGGAGAGAGAGAAAGAGAGAGAGACAGACAGACAGACAGACAGACAGACAGACAGACAGAGACAGACAGACAGAAGACAAACAGACAGACAGAGGACAGACAAAGACAGAGACAGACAGACAGCGACAGAAAGACAAACAAAAGACGACAGAGACAGAGACAGACAGAGAGAACAGACAATACAGAAAGACAGACAGACAGAAAGACAACAGAGAGAGGAGAGAGAGAGAGGGGGGTACTGTAGTAGACACTGCTAAACGTAAAAGTCAAAGGTGTTCCATAACCAGGCGGTCATAGGGGAGTGAGGCATCAGGACCTCAGCTTCTCTGGGGTCCAGCATATTGAGGTCGGCGCCATCTCCTCTCCCTCGATCTTTACCTTCCCTGACCCTAATATAAAGAGAGCAGGTACCCATTTACAGCTGGGTGAACTGGTGGGACTGTAGTGAAGCCAAGGCGCGCAAAAGGTCACCCATCCAACTGGTAACCATCGCTCGAGGCTTCTTAACTTGACTGGGGAAAGCGAGCGCTCTGACCACTGAGCTATCCCGCTCCCCAATCACTGCTAAGGTTTCACTTATGACTGTGATGTCTCACTGTGCTAACTCCTGTGAGGTCTCTCATGGCTATAACCATGATGTCAGAAAGAGCGCTGGCATCGTTTCTCGGTATTTTTGTGTCCTTTGCTAGCAGTTGATTTTCTGTCTGTATGTCTGTCTACAGGTCTGACTGGCTGTATCTCTATCTCTGGGTCTGTCTGTCTGTCTGTCTGTCTCTCTCTCTCTCTTTCTCTACATCTCTCTCTGTCTCTCTCTCTGTCTGTGTCTCTGTCTGTGTCTCTGTCTATCTGTCTGTCTGTCTCTATCTATCTATGTCTCTCTCTCTTCCCCCCACTTTCTCTGTCTCTCTGTCTTTGTCTATATCTCTCTTATGTATCTGTGTTTCTGCCTCTCTCCTCCTTTTTTTTTACGACTGTACGTTTCTCAGTGATCTTGCAGCTCAATGTTTAGCTCCTCATTTTCAATCTTTGACTGTTTTTCGTTTACATAATGTGGTACGTTCACGGTGGCTATAAGCATAAGTGAAAGGTATTTGACTCTTATAAAGCATCGATTATGAACATGAGAATACTCATACTCAAAACACACACACACACACACACACACACACACACACACACACACACACACACACACACACACACACACACACACACACAACACACACACACACACTCACACTTATCATATACACTCAATGCAATGCTTTAAAACAGCAACAGAAAGCATCACAGTCTGAAATACAGACAAAAATGTGATGAAGCAAGACACTGAAAGAAGCAAAACTGTATTTTAAACAAAAACAGCTAAAACTTCATAATACGAAAATCACCACATCGGCAAAGACAGTTCACCAAGTCTAGACACAAGAAGCAAACTAAGAGCTACAGTCTAACATTGTTCCCTGTGAAACACCATGACTTCTAGCCTGAACTAAAAGGTAACCATGAGAAAGCAACAGAGTTCTGGCACTATTGAAAGTAAAGGAGAGAAGAGAGGAGAGAGAGAGAGAGAGAGAGAGAGAGAGGAGAGAGAGAGAGAGAGAGAGAGAGAGAGAGAGAGAGAGAGAGAGGGAGAGAGAGGAGAGAGAGAGAGAGAGAGAAGAGAGAGAGAGAGGAGAGAGAGAGAGAGGAGGCAAAGAAAAGGAAAAAAAAAACAACTAGCAAGCAAATGAGAATGCAAATGAGTTGCAAATCTGGTTGAGGAGGTTCCTGATCTGTATGGCCCCACACCACTGTACAGTTCACTATACATGGAAATGACCTGGAGCCGAGTGGCCCTTCATCTCATTACCAGTCTCCTTGCCCTGCCGTGACCATCAGGCTGTGTAGAACCGTTACAAGACTACAGCTCCTGAGATCTGCCTCTGGAGGCCAGGAGACAGTCACCTTGTTTGGTATACATGTATGGGGGGGGAGGCTGGGGTGGGCTGTCCTGGAAGGTTTGTATGTTGTTCAGTCAGCGGTTGACCCAAGTGTGTTACGTGAACATAAGAGATAATCTTGTACCGTAAGACATTTAAGAAAGAACGAGGGGAGGAACAGGGACAGGTAAACATTGGCGAATCAACAGATAGATTGTGGTGGTGGTGAAAATAATGGTTAAAAATATCTTAATGGCATCAACCATCGTTTCAGATTCAGTTCCAGAGTGGACTGATTCTAAGCCAATTTTTAATCAATTTTAGCTCTGATGGGGCTCTGGTGTGAAACAAGCCTAGTTTAGCGTGGTGCAAGCCACAAGCTTTGTCTGTTATTGATGTCAGCTAAGTGTTTAGGCCTGCATTCAAATATTGTAAATGTTGGATAGTGGTATTTTATAATTGACTTCAAGCAGGAAAAGCTCTTAGTACAACAACTCGCATTCTCCTTTCAGGGGAGAAATCCTCTAGAGTCGGAATATGACTGACTGCCTATGTGGCGAGGAACTCAAAAAGAGTCGTACACCCAAACTCCTCATCCAGAATGTAGGCTTACTTTCAGTCTCAAAGTGATTTCTAGGTGGGATGAGTAGGCTAAGTCAGAGTGCATGTTCTAGGTGACCCTGATAGTGTTAAGCTTGGGAACACACAACAACACTAAAATAGTTGTTTCTTAATTAAGTTAGTCAATGGGTCAAAAGTCAGATCAAGGTGAAAAGGGCGAAGGGGCAACAAGGTGATCCCGAGAGTGTTCAGCTGGGAACCGCACAGCAACAATAAAAGTTTAAGTTTCGTAAGGTATTCAATAGGTCAACATTCAGATCAAGGTGAAATGGTCAAAAGGGCAACAGCCGAAACAGAAAAGCTAGAGAAGACTTAGGGTGCACCACAGGGTGAAAGAGGTGAACAAAGGTTGAAGGTCAATGAAGAATGGAACACACCGGGCACATGTTTAATGTCTGTGTTTTTTAACTGTCCCTGGATAGCACTGAATGCCAATGGTGAATTTGCATGCAAGTAAGTCAGTTTGGTGACTGTATTCACGACGGTATGGTTTGTGTGTGTGTGTGTGTGTGTGTGTGTGTGTGTGTGTGTGTGTGTGTGTGTGTGTGTGTGTGTGTGTGTGTGTGTGTGTGTGTTAGTGTGTGTGTTAGAGTGTGTGTGTGTGTGTGTGTGTGTGTGTGTGTGTGTGTGTGTGTGTGTGTGTGTGTGTGTTAATGTTAGTGTTTGTGTGTGTGTGTGTGTGTGTTAATGTTAGTGTTTTGTGTGTTGTGTGTGTGTGTGTGTGTGTGTGTGTGTGTGTGTGTGTGCGCGCGCACGCGCGCTTGCGTACGTGCGTGCGCGCATGTGTGTGTCTTTTCCAGATTGCGAGGCTCAGACATTAAAAGTGTTTTACCTGTTGGGAGTGTAAACCCATTTTGTGTCGTTGGGAACGGATGACAATATTTACAAAACCGCACGCACAGGGGGACCGGATTAAAAAAACAAAAAACAAAACATGAGTGCTTATTCCACTATCCTCGAAACAAGTCAACTGTCTCCTTCGCCGCTGTCATTTGGAGCTCCACACAATGCCAACAGGACTTGTCTCTGTTTCTGTCCAGTTCTACCATCTCCTGTAGCCCTCCTAGACCCCTGATCTCAGTGATGTTGGCAATGTAGGATGTTGGTGGTCTGCCTCTTTTCCTTCTGCTCTCCATCTTACCTTAACTGTCGTCATTAGGTTTGTGTGTGTGTTTCTGTTTGTATAATCAACATATCTCAGTCTGAGCTGATCAGTTTCAGCCAACATTTGTCTTTGTGCTATGAGTGTTCACGAAGAATTCTTTGATGTGTTCTTCTGTCAGACTATTTGGATCTTAGAAGTAGCCTTTAGAACGACATTTTGGAAATAAAATAAAAATATAAAAAAGGGGCTGGTAGAGTATATTTCCATCATCCAAGCCACCAGCCACAGCTAGCGTATTCTATTACTCAGATGTTCGTGTGACGTGCCCTCACCACTGTAGTTTGCGGGTTTTTTATTTTTATTATTTTTTCTTACTGGAGTCATGAGCTTTTCTTTGACATAGTGCTACAGGGAAGAAATATCAATGCATGTTCAGCCAAATTAAGTGTAATAAATCGTTTATGTTAAAAGTTATCTCTGTCAACCTACCAAAGGTCATGATAATGAGAACATGGAATGGGTACGTTCCTTATCAGACAGAACCCCCCCCCCTCTCTCTCCTTTTTTTATTTTTTTAAATGTTAGATATAGCCGCCAGAGACTTAAATACCCACTCTCTAATTTGGATAAGAGATTGTTCAATAAAGGTCAATAATCGTGTGGTTGAAAATATCGTGGATTCATTTTTTGTGTTTACTAAATGACGGTAGTATGACACGGATCCCTAAGAATAGCCTCTTCTTTTCCTCGGCTAGAGCTTCCGAGGCTGACCAATGGTGAGATTTATGCGTATGCCACCGTTTGTCCCCCCTCCCCACCATTTAGGCAGCTGCGTCCCGACTTCGGGGGTGGCCTGAAATAGCTAACCACAGAGCATCCGACATTGACCTGTTATAGTCACCAAAGTGATTTATTTATCTATTTATTTATTTATTTATTTATTTATTTATCATTTATTCTTTTATATCGAGGATAATGGAAAAAGCACTTATGCGCTTTTTTTTACATCCAGTCCCCGTGTGTATGCAGTTTTTGTAAATCTTGTCATCTGTTCCCACCGGCACACAATGGCCTACTCTTACGAAAAGTGGAACAGGATTTAAAGTTCGCGCAAGATGTTCTGCGTGTGTTTGCACACGGGTCCTCGGTTTATAATCTCATCCGAAGGAGTTTGGGTGGGAGTGGAATCTGTACTGATGTGAACTCCAGAGGAAAAATCCCCTCGAACAGGAATCCAACCTGGATTGTCAAATTGTGATTAATTGGTCCTGCCACACTGTCCAGTAATGCATAGCAGGTGATCGATAAATTTAAATAACAGAGGAGAGGGACAGACAAAGAGTGTCTGCTGTTGCTAAACAGGGCCGGGTGCCGGTCTGCAGGCGACCATCAGTTGGTGTGGCTGCATACCCAGTAGAATTCTGTGGAGTTGAGGGGGACCGGGGAGGAGATGGGAGGACAGCATCAGCGACGGGACAGGCCTAGAACTCGACAAAATTTTGAGAAGGGCAGAACAGAGAGGGGAAGGGAGGAAGTTGTTTGTCGAGAGTCTTCTGGGGTGCCCCCATGGTCGCCAGACTAAGGGATATATATATATATATAGATAGATAGAACATCTTTATTTATAACTACAGGATTGGTACATCCTGTCTGTCCATTCTACAGCCTTATCTGTCCATAATTTTGATATTTTTCTTATCAAGTTATTGAGGTGTTCATTATCCTTTTTAAAAAGATTTTTTGGTAGCCTGGGCATGATGAATTAAGAGGAAAATCAATCTGCAGTCTTCAGCACGGCCTGATATTATTTTATCTAAGGTATTTTGTCATTTTTGTGTGTTTAGATTGAAAGTGTTGAATGCGTATAGATAGTGTGGGTATTAAAACTTCAGGTAAATTTTTAGAACTGTTGAAATGCTGAAACTGCATACAACGACGACATCTTGATAATGGCAGTCCCCTTATCGGTTGTGCTTTAAACATCATGAGCTAGGAAGCGTATACCAATACCAAAATAACGCGTTAGACGGAGGCCTTTTTCGTATGGAGGTGTGCAAGATGTGTACATGCATGCTACACATACGTTCTCACTATGCACTTTTCAAAGTGTGCATGAGAATAATAACATCAGCTGCGTTGGTGAGATCTCTTATTTTAAAAGTTAATTCAATAAATAGAGAGAAAACAAACGAGAGAACATCTATCATCATCATGATATCCTCTTTTTTTTTTTTTTTCAATTATGACACGCTTTACATCATGTGCGACGCGTTTGAATTCTCTCCCCCTGGTAAAGAACACTTTGACCTTCTTTTCATCACTAAAATTCATAAAGGCGAGCTCCACCATGGGAGTT
>CM060328.1:37553066-37585566 GCA_030674155.1 Stramonita haemastoma | reverse complement strand
GAACCTTCGCTTGGGGAAAGCAAGTGCCCTGACCACTAAGCTATCCCGTCCCCATGACAAAAGAAAAACCACTGAAATGACCAGTTTCTGGAACACTGGATATTAGCACACATGCATACCAACTAATCCACATAATTTATTTATCTATTTTTATTTTTGTTCCTCAGCTAGAGCTCTGACGTTCACCAATGGTGAGGTTTTTGTGTATGTGATCTTTTTCCACATTCAGGTAGCCACATTCCAACTTTGAGGGCAATTTGTAACATGTATCATATTTTTGCACCAATTTATGCAAAATCATGTATGTGGGGCTTGTTACTTTAAGACAGTCAAAACAAAGAACATTCCCCCAAACCCAACCTATAGTTACAGAAGCAGAACTATGTCTTTGCAAATGTGCAGATCTGTATCCCAAGCCAAGCTTAGTTCTTTCTTTTTTATATACAATCTTTTTTCACCAAATTGTTTTCTAGTGTTTAAAGGACATACTTTATTATTCAAGCAAAGTGAAATGCAGCTTGCACCTTACTTTTACCAGCTTACCTTCAACATACATCTCCAGCTGACAAAAGGCTGTACCTCGACGCACCAGGGCTTTCAGACGACTCGCTTCATTCTGGGGAACTGGAGGAGTCAGCAGATCCATTGCCTGTTACAGAGAGTAAGAAATTTTGTATGGTGTCATACTGTATTGGATTGGGTTATATAGTATTATTTCATATTGAGGTTTATGTGGGGGGTGGGGGGTTCCCCGTTCCTCAGCTAAAACTCTGAGGTTCACCAATGGCGAGACTTGGAATATGTGATGGTTTTTATCCCCCATAAAGGAAGCCACATTACTACTTCAGGGAATCCTATCGTATCATATCATATCACTTTGTATCATATCATAATAGATAATTTTGTATTGCAGTGAACTGTATTATATTTTACTGTACCATTTTGTGTTAACTGTATCACTTTGCACTGAATCCTATTATATTTCAGCTTTCAGTTTTTCCCAAAGAGGCATCACAAATGGGTTAAAACAACAGAAAAAGCATAATACACTATCTTCATACTGTGCTATGGAGTGATTTGGTTCAGCATAGTACTCACCTTGGAGCAATCCTCAATACATTTGAACAGGTTTCTCAGCTTCAGATGACAGGCTGCTCGGTTGGAATACAATCTGCATCCTAGTCAAGGAATGTCTGCCTCTGTCTGGACTTCTTGGTATTTGCAAACATTTCAATCTTTTACTTGTAATTTTTTACTCCTATTTCTTGATGTATACATGTGCACAAAAAATAATCTAACACTCATTCACCATGAGGGTGTAAAAGGATATGATGGCATCTTTGGGTTAAGACGAATTGCATGGGTATAGACGTTGACAGCTGCCTGGAAGTTTCCTGCTGCAAAGAAGGTGCTGAAATCAGAAAAAGAACATGTTACATATCAATATTTAATTCATAAAATGTCCAGATAATTAAGTTTGGAAACTGAAATGTACAGCAGAAAACAACACAATCTATAACATACAAAAAAAACACACCCCAGACTGTGAGATAGAGCTGACAGAGTGGCTACACACCTGTGGCAGGGGGGGGTATTTTATTCTTTTTTCTTTTATATCAAGGATAATGGGATAAGCACTCATATGCTTTTTTTCATCCAGTCCCCGTGTGTATGCAGTTGTGTAAATATTGTCATCTGTTCCCATCAGCACACAATGGCCTACTCTTACGAAAAGCGAACAGGATTTAATGTGTGCGCAAGATGTTCTGTGTGCGTTCGACATGGGGCCTCGGTTTACAGTCTCATCCGAAAGACTTTTGGGGAGAGTGGAGTCAGCACTGATGTTAACCTCAGGGGATAAATCCCCTCCAACGGGAGTTGAACTTGGGTCGTCAAATTGCGGTAAGGCAGGGAAACCCTCTGCTTGATTTTCATCACACAAACTGCATCAAAATAACAATAATTTATCCTGATTTTCTTTCTTATCACTAAAACAAACCCTGATCATGTCAAGTTCAGTTCGGTATACTATAACTAAAACAAACAATCTCCTGAACACTGGATATCACCACTACTGCAGATCCAAGACAGTTCATTCATCTTTCTTTTTCTGCTTCTTCTTCTTCACTTACTTTGATGTGGATTAAATGCTGATATCCTCATTAGCAAACCAGTTGATGGAATGCCTGTAGCTGAACAAATAGCTACAGCTCCACAAACACATGAACTGGTATATAAACAGTATTCACAAGGAAAAAGGGGGGAGGGAAGGCTCAGCAACAACAGAGCAGACACTCTTTCATAGATGTGAAGAATCTCAAACTTCAAAAAATGATAAAGAACAGGGGTGGGTGAGGGAGGTTTTAGGGGCAAGATGAAGAGGTAGACAGAAGAAAGGCTGAGGATGTAGAACAGAGAGAGCTGAGAAACAAACTGGGCCAACAGCCACCTCAAATGGAGAACCAAGGTTTGGGGAAAGGAAGACATCTGTGAACAGGTCACCTTTCATCTTCACTTTCTCCAGTTGTGGCTCTGGTCAACTATTAAGCTCAGAATCACCACAAAAGCTCATACATACTCACATTCCCACTCTCACTCTCTCTCTCTCACACATGCATAATGCCTATACACACATGCACGCAAGCATGCACACAGCACGGATGCATGAACATGCATTCACACACACACACACACACACACACACACACACACACACACACACACACACACACACACACACACACTTCCCATGATTAAAAAAAAAAAATTCCAGAGAAAAAAAAACAGCTACATGGTAGCCACGCAACATGTTCCTTACTTTCCTTTGTCACGTAGGAACTGTGGATTTCTCTCTTCCTCAGTGAGGTCACTGTCCTGAAGGTCAGCTATCTGGCGTGCCTCGGCCTGCTTCTGCAGCCACTGTCAACACACACACGGCCTGATAAGATTCAGACACGTACCTGCTTCTTTCAAGTACATAACAGCCGTACCCCAGCTTTAGAGGATTTTATTCTCATTTGATAGAAAACACAAAAAACATCAGATATTCAAGGAATTGTAATCTGACTCTGCCACTATGGATGTTGGGAAAAAAAATTCCTGCAGTTGTTTGTATCTTTATCAACTGCCAGCTTTAGTCACCACCAACCTTAGCTTGCAGATATGAGTACTCCTCTACTTCTCTTCTTTCCTCCTCCTCTTCCTCCTTTCTCTCCTCATCCTCGTCCTCTTTCTTCTTCCCCTTATTTTCCTCCTTCTTCTTCTTCTTCTTTTTCTTCTTCTTCTTCTTCTTCTTCTTCTTCTTCTTCTTCTTCTTCTTCTTCTTCTTCCCCTTCTTCTTCTTCCCCTTCTTCTTCTTCTTCTTCTTCTTCTTCTTCTTCTTCTTCTTCTTCTTCTTCTTCTTCTTCTTCATCTCCTCTTCCTCCTCCTCCTTCTCACCTTTTGCTTCTTCCCCTTCTTCTTCTTTTTCCTCTTCCTTTCTCCTTTTTTCTCTCCCTTCTCCTATATGAGCTTGGCATTGATATCTATCAGTACTGATACCCAGCCAGATGTAGGGAGTGAAATTCTACTTCATTTAAAACAACTATGTGGTGGCACTGATACTTGGTATCAATGACCACAACATTCTGCTAAAAAGTTTCATTGCTTTAAAACTTTCAAACAGAGTCTTATAATGAAGGTAAGTTCTGTGGAAACAACAGCACTTACATGAAACAAGAGATGAAGCAAAAAAGAGAAACGCACACACACGCACGTCCTAAGCATGCACACAGCGCGCGCGCGCGCACACACAACACACACACACACACACACACACACACACACACACACACACACACACACACACACACACCACACACTCACTCACTCACTCACTCACTCACTCACTAACTTCTCACTCACTCACTCACTCACTCACTACTCCCCACAGAGTCAGAGAAAGGTACAGAAATAGAGGAGATAGAGAGATAGAAGTATAAAAGAAAAATAACAAACCAACAAACAAATCCAGACACTAACCTCATCCTCCATCTGTTTCGTAGATTCTCTCACTGGAGTAGGAAAGATTCGCTCTGTGAAGCTGACCTCAATCTTTCCTCCTGCACGTTTTCGGATACCTCCCATCTCATTGGCAGCCTCCACAAAAATGTTGCCACCTTTCACTGAAACAACAAAAAACATGAAAACAATGTTAAAGACTGTGTTGTTTAGAAATATTTAGAGGAGAAGTTGCATGGAGATATCAGTTTCTGGACTCAAAACAAAAAGGTGTCGGTTCTGAATCAACATGGCATCTCAGCTGAACTTTGCAATCTATTTTTGACTGTTAACATCCTACCCCTATCTTTATAACTTTGTGCCTTAGAATAATGCACAACAGAGTTGTGGAGGTTTTATAAAAATGCACTGGGTTACATAATTCAACTATCTGTTGGAATTAACTTTTAGGCAGATATGGTGGGTGGTCTGTATATGGAATATACCCCCATTGTAACACCTCTAATGGAACACTTATAACTGAGCCTAACACAGTCTGACACACGAAGAATGTGATAGCAGTATACCTCTTTTCTGGCGTTTCTCTTCCTTTTGTTTGGCCTTCTCTTGCTCTCGCTTCTCTTTCAAGAGACGCTCTTTTTCCTGGAAAGAAGGACAGAACAATAATTACAATATGACTAAAGCAAAAAACTTAAGCAATAGAAATAGCAGAAACTGAGCAAGAAACCCTCTTTTTCCATTTTTTTTCTTATATTATACTGTTAAAAAGGCCTGTTTTAGGTGTTACAAAAGAAAACTTTCTAACACCATAACTAATTAAACTGAAGTTCTAAGCCAAAAGAGAAGGCTCTACATTTCAGGCAAAAGTTGATAAACTGGTTCATGGTACAGCCAAACATACAAACAAAACAAAAAAAGGCTAACTGTTGTTGTTGCAACACTCCAGCTGAACCATTTCGAGTTTCGGCATGACAGAATCACAGGCCAAGGCGAAATACGTAACAACATCAGATGAGAAATTTTGCATCTACTCTTTTCCAAGCTACCTTGCCACAAAAGCCACGTACCATACCTGATTTCAAACATCTGATAAACTACAACAAAGCTTAATATATCTCTACCCTCCAAACAAGCCATGTATCACAGGTATGTAGTTCCTTATACACTGTTCCCTAGGTCAATGGGTCCTTTCCCTCTGCAGCGCATGATTTGTGCGCATTTCTACACAGATGGTCTTACCATATGTGCGTTACTATACGCCTCTTGCAGGTGCAAACCAGTTCTATGCTTTGCTTACCTTTTTTGCGTTTGTTTGAGTGTCTAGTGATCAAGTTATCGTGTAAATTTTTTTAGTTTACTCTTTTTAATAGTAGCACTATTATTTCACGATTTGTGTGTGTATTGTGTGTCATGAATAGAAGATGTGGCTTTGTTGGTGAGTGTGTTTGATACACTCCAAATTACACCCCTTGATAATACGACATGCATTTTGCTATGATTTTGAGTTTCATTACACTATCACCAGAACACGAGATATAATGAAACCAGTTTACAGGTATTTTGTACTTTTTGTTAGTAGAGTTTATACGATGATAAAAAGAAATTCGAGTAAGATGAGATATGAGTTGTGTTGTTGTATGATCGATTTATAATAGAATCAAAACTCAGAATGATGGTATCCATGAGAATTCTCTGAGAGTCTGGTGTTCGAATGAAATTTACCTTATTGTATTGTAGGTTATTTGAAATAAATCCTTTATTTGGGAATGTCTTGTTATTTAGGTTTTTTTCTTTTTTTCTGTTGTTCGTATTGTTTTAATATTTTTTACCAGAGAATTTTATAGGAAGTGTCCATTTTGATTGAAATTACATCACAAAAAACTCTCTAAACCTTTTAACTTGGAAGGGTAAGATTGCGCATTACACTGATAATCGCTCATTACGTAGCAGTATTACAGCCGCAACGAAACTGGAATGCGAACTGAACGACAATCCTAACACATATTTAACCATTCATATATTTTTTATTACATCAACACAACACAGTAATAATATCATACTATATATTCTAATAATACTTTTAATTTTTGGTTTATTTCATTCTCTGTTTAGTCCTCTTTGTTCTCTTTGTACATTTCAATTGCAATCTTACCTAGAGGCATGACTATAGATGCCTGGAAAATGAACAAGTAGGGATGGATGATTCCTCATAGTAGATGATACACATGATTCATTGCTGATCAGGCAAGAGTAAGAATAAGTATCAATATCGTATAAGTAGAAGTCAAAAGACTCATTCAGATTTAATAACTTAATGAGCAAGAAATATTAGTCTTTCAATGAATTTAAAACAGAATACACAAGTGGCAACTAAAAAATTCATTTTTATACATAGATTTTTACAGTACCATTATCTAATGTAAAAAAAATTAATGAATGCACACAAACCAGCACGAATCACATCACAACAACCAGTTTACTTAAACACATTTTGATACAAAGCAGGACAGCCTCGTTTCTCTCTCGTAGAAATAGTAGGGAGCCTGAGCCAGCCTGCCTGCTGTGCTATGGAATTTCCCTTACAGTGTAGCCGAATGGATAGGGTCAGTCACAGAATAACAGAGCCAGCGTTGCGCTAACTAAAGGGTCAGATTTTGGGAAGGGTAAACTGCCGTGGCAAGCTTCCCAGCTGAACGATCCGGAGTTCACTCAGAATATACACTCAGAATCACCCATCCCACATGGAAATACCGTGAGACTGCACATACACAGTGAGAAGTTTGTGCATATGACTCTTTTCAAGTACCTTGCCACAAAGGCAGCCATACTCTGATTTCAGACATCGATAATACTATAACAACAATGCTATAGTACTATATCTACCACTTCACACAACACAATGCCACACACATGTATACATGTATGTCATGTCTGTATACCTGTTCCGCTAGGCGTCGTTGGGTCTCTTTCCACTCCTCCAGTTCTGCAGTGGCTTTGTCCCGCTCCTCCTGCTTCCGTGTCTCTATGCGAGTTCGTTCCGCCTCTTCCAGCTGCAAGCACCATTTACTACTGCTTTGCTTTCCTTTTTGACATTCGTGTTTAGTCATGTCTTTTGATTCAAGCCTTTTCTGTGTTTTTTCTCAGCTTTTATTTTCTGATTATGCTGCGATATTGATGTGCTCTGTGTGTGTGTGTGTGTGTGTGTGTGTGTGTGTGTGTGTGTGTGTGTGTGTGTGTTTGAATACAATCCAAAATTACACCCCTCTTGATAAATACTGACATGTTTATTTTGTATGATTTTTAGTTTTCATTTACTTTTATCACGAATCATTCTCTTTTATCTTTTAATGTAAATCCATTTTACAGGTAATTTTGTCACTCTTTTTGTTTATTAGATTTATAAGATGATAAAAAAAAAATTTCTGATGTCACATTGATTATTTGAGTTTGTGTTTGTTTTGTATGATCGATTTATGATTATGATATCAAAACTCATCTTGAACTGATGGTACTCCATGTTTGCAACTTCTCTTGCTTTTAGTTCTGTGTGTTTTCTGTATTGTAACCTTATTGTATTGTAGGTTATTCATAATATAATGCCTTTGTTTGGGACATCTGGTCTCTGATTATTTTAGGTTTTTCATCTTTTCCTTCATGGTGTGCACGTCACATTAAAATATGCATATTGTATCAAGAGACATCTTCTTTTTTAGGAAGTGTCCGTTTTTGTTTCCATACACATTCTCATACTGACCTGTATGCTTGTTTAAACTTGTGTGAATGGTAAAGATTAGTTGCATTACATGTATATGTCTCATTTTGGATTAGTAAGTATTACAAGTGCAATGCAAAAACTGGATGTGTTTAACTGAACTTTACAATATCCTAACACATTTTTAAGCCATTGTTGATTGATTTTTTTTTTTTTTACATCAACACAAAAAAACCCACTCACCTTCATCATTTCCTGAATAGCATACTTTTCATTTTTGCGTTTTGTTTCATCTCTCTGTTTCAGTGCCTCTTCTGTTCTCTTCTGTGCATTTTCAATTGCCTCTTCTCTCTTAGAGCGCATGACCTCTTTATCCCCTGGAAAATGAACAAGTCAGGATTGTTATTGATTCCTCATATTTATGACTGATACACATGATTCACTTTTGCTGATCATGGCCAATAAGTAAAATAAATAACATTCTCAATATCTATAAAGTAGATAGTCAAAAGCACTCTTCATTTCCATTTATATAACTTTAATGAGCAATAAATATTTACTGCTTCTTTTTCAATGGATTTTTTAAAACAGTTCTTTGTGCACACTGATAAAAATGCATTTTCATACATATGTCATTTATGTAAGATGTTCATGTATCTAAATGTAAAAAAAAATATAATGAATGCACACAAACACACAGACACAGACACGGACACAGACACACACACACACACACATTTCTGATACAAAGAGGCAGGGCCTTCAGCTTCTTCTCTCTCTCTCTCTCTCTCTCTCTCTCTCTCTCTCTCTCTCTCTCTCTCTGAAACTGTCCCATCTAAGATCCAACAGTGGCACTTTCTTTCACTAATGTGGTCCTTTTAATCTGATCTCCTTATCCCCTCCTTTGGATCTTTTTTGTTGTATTGATCAAAAATGGAATTTTTATTTGTACATATATATATATATATATATATATAATATATATATATATATATATATATATATATATATATATGTATCACAACAAAAAACACAGAGTAAACATACCAGCAAAAGAGGAATGCAATGTTCCCCACAGCACAGGTTCTTTTTTGTTGAGTTTGAAGAGAACAGCTCCATTGCCAATTTGTGCAGTGCCACCAATATCATCCACTGGCGCTTTTAAAAGACATTCAAATATGTATGGGGGATAGCTGGCCTGCAACAACAACACATACACACACAAAATCAAAATATGATTGAAGAACAATACCAACACATACCACGACAAAATAAAATTGGTTCAGATTTCACACACACACACACACACACCACACACACACACACACACACACGCGTTCACAACACACACACACACACACACACACAACACACACACACACACACATGAGTTCGTGCACACGCGCGCACGTGCACACACACACAGAGGATTCTCTCTCTCTCTCTCTCTCTCTCTCTCTCTCTCTCTCTCTCTCTCTCTCTCTCTCTCTCTCTCCTCCACACACACACACACACACACACACACACACACACACACACACACACACACAGAGTAAATCACACACACACACACACACACACACACACACACACACACACACACACACACACATTCTTTCTTTTTATATTAGTTATCTGATCATTTAAAAAGTATTCATATTTTGTAAAACACACACACAGACACACACACAGACACACAGACACACACACACCACAAGCTATATGCTATAGACAAATTATATCGTATTTGATTTTCTTATTTCACATCAAATTGATAACAACTTGGCACTGCAAATCTAAATATGACATGACAACAACGTATCGGCTACCCTACCCCAATCATTACCCCCTTTTTGTCCTAGCAACAATGAACATGTTCGGTTTAGCGACACTATCGACCATCGACGTACCTTCAGATATTCCTCTGAGGAGAGAATATCCACTTTGTTTGCTTTAACACCTTTCAGTGGAACTGTGATAAAGACAGTTTTGTCTGTTTCTTCCCACACGTAATCTTTAACGATCAACGGCATCTTCGTTTTCTCTTGTGTAGTCCTGACCCAACTTGTTCATAACAGTCGTGATGCTATGGACGCTGACATGATGAATCCATCAACCAATGAAAAGTGTTGTACTAAAAAGAAGCAAGAAGGTGTAACCAATCAAAACTGCTATGATAACAGTATCAGTGACTTTATCTAAATACCACAGCAGCGAAAATTTTATTTCCTTGGCTTTATCTAAAGAAAAAAAAAAAAGAAAGAAAGAAAGAAAGCACATTATATCGATCATTTTATGGCGTGCACTTGCATAAGCGCCCAAAAGGCATGCACACACACACACACTTACACACTTACACATGCATGTGTGTGGATGCGCGTGCATATACCCGTGCCCGTGCGCTGGGGCGCGCGTGTGTGTTTCCTCTTGTTCTTTTCCTTCTTTGTGTTCCCTCCTTCCCCCAAGCCCCGAAGGAGGCAAGCTGCCAATGATCGTAAAACACCTTGAAATAACTTATTAACGTAAAAATCTAGTTTTGGAAAAGTGAGATATTGGGTAGAGCATTCAACTTAATGTAAAAATAAGGAAAACGTTCTCTAGATTTGTCTTGAAAAAAAAGTTCCCAGATATTTACACCTTATCAAAATAACACCTAACCCATTCAATAACAATGATACAGACTTTGAGCAATCTTCTCTTTTTCATTCTTTTTCTTCTTTTAATTAAAAAAACCCTCATTTTTTCATTTTTAAAAGCAATGTTGCTAAGATTTGCTACTTTAGTATTTTTCGGCCATTCCCTAATCTATGCAGCTGGTTTACTGCTCTAGATAAAACCTGTTATGCTACTCGGTGTTAAATTGTATGTAAAATCTGTGGAACACAGTAGATTCATAAAAGTATAAAATTTAATAGATTTAAATTAATGAAACAGTGAATATATCTGCAAATAAGTTTTGGTTTATTCTGGTATAACGACTTTCTCAGGAAAGATAAATCTTGTATTGTTTTGTGCCATCAAAATGGAGAAAGGCCCAATGGATAACAAAGTGAAAACCTCGACCGAGCAAATTGAGTTAATTAATCAGTCTATTCGACTTACGCAGTTGCTAAGGACGCATATTTGTCATGTATTTCGGGAAGTAGGTAATGGATTTAGAGATTCTGCAGAATCTTCTGGAGAAAACCAGGATTATGCGGCACAAGAAAGCCAAAAATCGCTTTTGAGAACGCTTCGACGCTCCATTGAAGTAGTCGGGCATGATGTCAGGTAATTAATACGTGTAAAATGTGAATCGTTGTAAATCATAAACCTTCGATTATCATTCTGAATACATGACCAAGGAACTACTGTCAAAATTTTGTACAAATTAGAAAGATGATCGTCCATTTATTGGCTCATCCAACGGTAAGACTTAATACTAATAATAGTACACTACTATTACTAGGCCTACTCCGTACTCGTCAAGAAAAAAGGAGACCGTGGCATCGATCAGATGTGGTGTAAAATGTATGATCTTTGTTACATATATATATATGCTTTGAGAACTAACAAAGTAACAGGGTTGTGCTCTACACTTACTGTCATGAATATCCGGTGTCACCCGACACGAGAGATTTGAGACACCTGCAGTGTTGACTGTTGGTCAAGTGTAGTAACACAGCATCCGTAAAGTAGATGAAGCTGGACTGTGTGGTCCTACAGCTACTCCTAGTCTTCCCACTGAGCCCACAGCACACTCACTTCTGGGAAAGAGCTGGCTGGAGTCCGAAAAATCCAGGCTCTGACTCTTATGGGATTCGAACCCCCAACCTTCCAGTCTGAAATCCAAGGCACTAACTGGTGGCTGGTCTGTAGGTTTTTGTTTATTTGCTTCATATCATAGGTCCTACTTAAGTGGTGTGTGTATGTGTGTGTGTGTTTATTTATTTAGTTATTTTTTATTTCATTTATTTATTCTGTTGTATCGAGGATAATGGAATAAGCACTCATGTGTGTGTGTGTGTGTGTGTGTGTGTGTGTGTGTGTGTGTGTGTGTGTGTGTGTGTGTGTGACAGACAGACAGACTTACAGACAGGCAGACAGAGAAAGAAACTTAAGAGAGAGAGAGAGAGAGAGAGAGAGAGAGAGAGAGAGAGAGAGAGAGAGGGGTTAAATTTTATTTTATTTTTACTCATAAGTCAAGTTTTTTTGTCCATAGTGAACTGGAGAAAATAGGTCAGAGCGTGGTGCCCATATCTCCCTCCGCCAACTGTGACTATGTCAGCCTGGACCCCATCCTGGACAGAACCCCTCTGTACTCCCAGGTCAACCTGTCCTACAAACGTGCAAACAAGGTCTGTTTAAAAAAAAAATAAAGTACAATTTTTTTGAAAAGCTGATACATGTTGACTATTTTATAACTCATGACAAATATGTCACGAAGATTAAAGAAAATATGGGTAAGAAGACAACAGTGAAACCACTGAGTGAAGTGAAAGCAGATTGATGGTAAGGCTTTGGTCTTACTTTTATAGAAAAGATCTTGTTTCAGGCTTTCAATCCATGTAGAGGACAAAGATGGACTGGTACCAATGAAAAATGAGGTTTTGGTTTCACAGTAACCTAGTAGTAGTACAGTAGTAGTAATTGCTGACCAGTACATGTGATAAGAGCCGCGCGTATCGATGTTAGGCGTTGGACCTAATCTAAAGGTGCGGGTTCGATCACTTCGCTGCGTTGTGCCTGAAAACAACTTAGGCTATTCTACCCACCAGTGTAAATGGTACCATTGTGTTGGGGTTACTGCTGACTGCGTCCTATCCAGGGGGTCTATGATCTCGTCGCTTAGCGCACAAAGGATAAGCACGCATGATGAGCCTTAGGCTGGACAGACTTAACTTTTTTTTTTAACTGTGATACATTGCATTAAATTACACTCAACAAAATAAAATTTCAGTTGGATTTGAGTCTACTAATTCATTGATACACTTTAAAATATATATATATGGCTTTAAATTAGCACTGAAATAGAAAATAACTTTTCTTTTTTCAACTTCAAGAGTAGCAGTGAATACTAGCATTTATTCATTCGCTGTGACAAGTGCAATTTTTACTTCAGCCTTCTTATTGTTAAAATAGTACCAGGACAAGATTTACTTTTTTTTTTTACAGAAATTACAGTGTTTGCACTGTTTTGTAGGCTTTTGCAGATTGATAATAAAATGTATTATACATACAATGTAATATAGTACATGGTTAATTGGTATTTATCATGTGCAGTCTTAGACATATAACGCCTTGTGTTTTCATACTGTACATGATGTTATCTTTATTCCATGACAGATGCATGAATACGCAGCATGGTCAGCCAACATTCTGAGTCAAAACCCTCTGAAGAGAACTCCCCACCAGAACATAGTGGCAGGGGAAAGCGGGCAAAGCGACCATCAAGCACTGCCAGCATGGTGCCTCAGACGTACGTTTTTGGCTTGGTTGTGAATTTTTGTTCCCTTTGTATTGTGTTGTGTTGTGTTGTGTTGTGCTGTGCTGTGCTGTATTGTGTTATGTTGTGTGTGTGTGTGTGTGTGTGTGTGTGTGTGTGTGTGTGTGTGTGTGTGTTTGATTGATTGATTTATTCCTTTATACCAAGGATACTGTGTATATGCAGTTTTTGCTAATGTCATCTGTTCTATCCCTGTGTGTGTGTATGTGTGGTGGTGTGTGTGTGTGTGTGTGTGTGTGGAGAGAGAGAGAGAGAGAGAGAGAGAGAGAGAGAGAGAGAGAGAGAGAGAGAGAAAGAGAAAGAGAGAGAGAAGAGAGAGAGAGAATGCATACTGTAGCACATAAGTTGATTTCACAGATCATTGTGGTAGCACTAGGAGTAACGAGTATAGCAATTTTGGTTTTGCCATTAGAAGTAATAGTGCTTTTTTTGTTGTTGTTACTGTTGTTGGCAGCAGAAGTCGTAATTGTTGTGTCACATCATCATTGTTTTATATCATTTTTTTATGATAGTAATAATGCATCTATTATTATTATCATCATTGTTATTGTTCCTTGATGTATGCGTTGATTATGTGCAGCAGTCTTGTCGATCAGATGGTGGCCACAGTGGATCGACAACATTCAAACATGCGTATCACTTTGTCACGGCCTTTGGGAAGCTGTGCCGTCATGCATGTAAGTGGGTTTTTTTCTATATGTTTTGGTGATTTCCTGTACCATTGTAATGGAGTTCAATTCCCAATACAGGATTCTAGAATTGTACACCAAGAAAATTTATACAAATATAAAACAAAATAATGAACAGTACATCCTCCAGTACACTTTGCAATGAGGTGAATTTCCTTTTTTGTTCATATTTTCAGATTGTATCTTTTTGTAATATCTAGTATTTGCAGCCACGGGTGATTTTCATGCCTGAAGCTTGAACTGTTTTTTCTTTCCAGAAAAGAGTTTTGCCATTGCAGGCCCTGCCTCTTTCACTATTTCAGTGCAGTACTTTTAAACCACTAAAGAAGCGTCATCATGTTCTGGACTAAATGAGAAATGGTTACTAATATTTCAACAAGCTTGGGATATTCTGTTGGTGATGGAAGGGAGATAGGAAATGTTTTTATCTGTATGTGAGTATGTTTTTGTATGCATGTTGTCCTTGTGTTGTTTATTTGCTGGAGAAAAAGGTGCAAGTACAGCACAGTGAGTTGCTCATGCAAATTTTTTGCTCAACAGATATGACTCATTGTAGTTCATGTTGTTATGTTTTCAGATTGTTCTGGGCCGGGTGCTGAAAGCTCAAATAGTGCTTCGAGGTCTGGTGATTGAGTGGGTGAAGGTCAAAGGTTTTAACGAAGAGTTCACCACAGCAGATGGAAAGGTGAAGAGATGGGCATTTGTTTTCTGTCTTCTTTTTTGTAACCTTTATAGTGTGAGTGAGTGGAGTAGATAAACAGAAAATAGTTTGAAAAACAAATGACATATTCAGAAGGATTTTTTTTCTATTCTTACAGTTAGTTGGATATATAAACAAACAAAAAGATCCTCAAAACAATGTTAACTATAACAGTAACTAAGATCATGCCAGACAAAGCAAAAGTGCTATCCAGACATTTCTGGATGCAATTTTATCACATAAAATCCCAGATTATACAAGACTCCATTTGCATAAACTGCTTGTGAAAGCAGTGAACACTGATAATTGTTAAATGTTTCAGTTTGCTGTTTTGTTGTGTTGTTGTTTTGTTTTTTTAACTGAACTTGAGGATGGAGGAATTGGGCCTCTAAATATATAATCAACATTTCAGTCGGAAATACAGACTTGAAGTTGTCAGTATCAGCTGAAATGAATTATTGGTGCATTCAATACATTTTCCATTAATTCTAGAATGGTATAGAATTTATGAGTTACTTGAAGGCGCCCTTTTCATAACTAAGAGGTATAATTTTTTTTAGTCCTTAATGGCAAAGAATACATGAGCCAGTGAATCATTTAAGGGTGTTTTCCTGTCACTTCTATTATGCTTGTTGATTTTGCAGGTGGATCTGTGGGCAAAATCCAGATATGAAGTGTTTTTGAAGGTAAGCTTTGATCATGTACTGCCAGTCATGTTGTGTATCAGGTTTATACGATTTGAGTATCGTGTTTAAAAATATTGAATAGAAACAACAATATGGCAAAACAACAGCAACAGTATCATCTTCAATGACATATCATTCTCACAAACACAGGCACACGTTTACAGCAAGCAAAAGTAACATTTTACTTTTAAGTGAATACATGTAGATCTATGATTATACAAAGATGGAAGCTGAAGAAGTTGTTAAACATACTGATGCAGCAAGACTTTTCGTTGACTTGATTTATTCAGCTGTGTAGTAAGAAATACTGAAAATATGAAGTATTACATATCAGTCTTAATCTGGCTTTGCCACAATAGATTATTTTCATTTCTTGGCTTAAGCTCCAAGATTAGACTCCCCAATGGTGACATTTTTTCATATATATATGCGACCACTTTTGCCCACCCTTAATTAAAGTAGCTTCATTCCAACTTCAGGGATGATGTAAAAACATGACATGGCATATGCTTTTTTTATATCTAGTTTTTGTCAGCTATTCTTATCAGCACAAATGGCCTACTCTTCTAAAAGGCAAAGCAGGCTTTAACTTGTGCACAAGATGTTCTGCATGTGTTAGCACGTGGGGCTTCAGTTTATTGTTTTATCGGAAAGACTTTCAGGGAAGTGGAGTCAGTATACTGAGGAGTCAGTACTACTGGGATTTTTTTTTTTTCAATTTAGTATACATATTGTAGTTGTTGTCTCTAAGCATCATATCAGGAGGGCCTTGGAACTGTCCATGTATGTATATGGTGGTTCTAAAATTCAAGCACCATTCCATGTATTTGTGTAAAGTAAATGTGAAGTTAACAACCCTTCAGGCTGATGCTGGAAATTAAGCACAATTTTTTTTTTTTTTTATTGTATTATTTACATGATTATTCTTCCAAATTTTGTAGAAATAAATTTCATTGTGTATATATACTGCAGTCTATTGAGCTATTGCGCCTTCTTCACTCTTGTCTTACTGAGGTGATACTGATGTTGCAATGTGATGTGTCCTTCACCAGATTTCAGACCATGCTGCTGCCGCCATGCTGCACTACTATGCCCCCACCATGCCAGAAATCGGCCTCCGCTCCTTCACTGTAAGTCGTGTCCACTTTCAAGCTACATGTGGACTTAACCTGATATGTTTGATTTTTCATTATTTTTCGGTTTTTTATCACATCTTTACACCTGTTTTTTGAAAATCAGTCATGTGAACAGTATATTGAAATAATCATATTTATATTAGGTTGTTTTTTTTAGGTGGACAGTGTTAGATGTTTTCAGATATTAGGTGTTGGTTTTGAACCTGAAGTTGAAAGTTACTTGAGCCACTGAAACTGAATGAGGTGACAGCCTGGGTATGGCTTTCATGGCCGATAGGGCTATAAATATGGTATGGTATGATATGGTACTGATTAGCAGGATGGGTTGTGTATCTGTAGAAGTGCTCAAAAAATCTTCAGGGGTGTGTTCAGCAATGACAGAAAAGGGTTATGTAGAATGAATTCATATGTTGGATGAATATGTTTGTAGTGAAGAAGAGGTCAAATGTCAAAAAAAGGTATGGTACCCTGCAATTCAAGGAACTAATAAAAATGAAGATAAGATATATTTACTACTTCTCTGTCTTGAATGTTGAAATATATGATGAACTCATTATCTTATTTTGAATGTTGAAATATGTGTTGAACTCATGAAAACATTTTCCTTAAAAACTACCACATCCTCTCTCCCTCTCTTAGTACTTAAAAAAAAACAGAGGATAAAATGTCTAACACTTTTGGGGCATGTATGTTTCAGTTGTGGCTGCAAGGATATTCCAACTTGTTCTCTGCCCCGTGCACCAAGTGTGGCAAGTTCCTGCAGAACGCAATGCCTCCTACTTGGAGAGACTTCCGTACCCGAGAGCCCTTCCATGACGGATGCAGGCAGTGACATCGTCTGCTCTGCTGCTCCTCGTGCTTTGCTCTTTCTTTTCTTTTTTTTAATGTCCTAGGCACGTTTAATTTCAAGACTGAAGATAGAAGGGACTGATGGGGCATGCATCAGCAGCTACCATTCAAGAATGATGTTGCCACACAAGTGAACAGGTGTTGATAGTGAACAGGTGCTGATGTTGCCAACAGGTGTTGATGTTTGCAACAGGTATTGATGTTGCCAACAGGTGAACATGTGTTGATGTTGCTACACAAGTGAACAGGTGTTGATGTTTGCAACAGGTGTTGATGTTGCCAACAGGTGAACAGGTGTCTCACTTCAGTAGTTCCTGATATAGGTACATGCCTTAGGTCTTCAGGTTCAAGACTCAATATTGACTTTAACAGACAACTTGAAAGGAATGGTTGTCATATGGGGATAACACACTTGTCTATAAAGTGAACAGTTACAGGTTTACTTTTCTCCCACTCATGTATGGCAGTCTGGGCTTCTAGTCTCTTTGATGACATTTAAAAAAATCTTATGTCCCATGTGATACACACATTAATTGATCTGCTGACCCGGGTTCGAATCTCGTTCAAGAGGATTTTTCTTTGAGTTAACATCAGTGCCGACTCCACTATCCCCAAAAAGTCATGAGGATGAGACTATAAACCGAGGTCCCTTGTGTGAACACATGCAGAACATCTTGCGCACATGTTAAAACCTATTCCGCTGTTTGGAAGAGTAGGCTGTTGTGTGTCCGTGGGAACAGATGACGCCATTTACAAAAATTCCATACACACGGGGACTGGATGTAAGAAAGCACATGAGTATTTATCCCATTATCCTTAATATATAAAAATGAATAAATAAAAAATAGGGGGAAAAGGTGCATATGAAAGAACCTATGTCATGAAGAAATTTGTCCTTTGCAAGATTCTGTTGGAGAAAAGCCACTCATGCAGAAGTAAACACACTGGCTATCAGGAGAGAGAAGAAAAGGGTGATGCTGCACTTGTGGCAACACACCCTACCCAAGAATACTACCTCAAATTTCATGAAGAAAAATTCATAATTACTAGAAGTGAATGTATGCTAAACAGTTTTTTTAGAAAGTATTTCTTGAGTCTACTAAATTAAGTTTGGTCACAACTGGTTCAAAGCAAGATAAAAGAGAACATGTTTACATAGCAAGAAGTTCAGGTGAAGAGACTTGTAATATTTCCATAGCTATGACCTGCCACACCAAATAATTTTTTTTCTGATTTGAGACTCTGTGTGTGTGTGTGTGTGTGTGTGTGTGTGTGTGTGTGTGTGTGTGTGTGTGTGTGTGTATGATTAAAAGAGTTCAAAGGAGAGTTGTCAAGACTAGTAAGAAATGCAATATATATGAATTAACATGTGGTGTGGTAGGCATGCTGGATTTGCATTCATTATGAAAATGTCTATTTCATTTGTGTTTCATTAAGTTCATAGATCTATGTTTCGCCTTGTGTAGCAATGCCTTCATTTGTTTTGTACATTAATGTATCTATTTGTCTTTTGTGTTTACGTGGGGTTGTGCATGTTTGTGTGTATGTGTGTGAATGTGCATGCTCTGTATCCACTGAATTTGGTTTGTGTTCATGTCAAATTGAAAATAAATTGTCTCACAAAAGATAATCTATCATATTTATCATTTGTGTGTGTGTGTGTGTGTGTGTGTGTGTGTGTGTGTGTGTGTGTGTGTGTGTGTGTTATTTACATGTGTGACTGAACATATACATGAAAAAAACCCAACCCAGTATTAATAAAACAAAGCATGTACCCTCTCTTGCTATACCTACTGTTTTTAACATGCGCAAACACACACACATGAGAGGGAGGGAAAGCGGTATCTAAGTGCCAGTTGGTAAAAAAGATTTATCCAAAGATATTCCTTCATGAAGTTTTATCCTTTGATTCATATTATACATGTACAGGAAAGTAATGAAAAGTTTTCATTTAGATTAAAGGTATGCCTTGTATTCTATGGGATTATTATCAGATCCAGTCCCGAGTATGTCTGTAACATTCATATCATTAAAATCAGAAAAATGGCAAGATTGCAGGCATTGACAAAATCCCTTCAGACTTCTTACAATGTGGTGGAGAGCTATTAACCAATGACCTAATAGTACCTGCAACAAGATCTGGCACACATGCACAGGGAAGTGACCCACAACTGGGACAGCTTAGTCACACACGCACACACACACAGAGGTAAATTTGCCTGTTATAAATTCTATGCCATAGAGACAAGATGCTCCCGAAGACTCCTTGGCATCCCCTACAGAGACCACATAAACAATGAAGACGTGCATAACAGAATCCATTAAACCACTGGGCCCAACGAAAAAACCATCTAACAATCGCAAAGAAGCCTAAACTCAAATGGTATGGGCATGTCACATGATCAAAGACTTGCAAAAACAATACTGTAAGGCACTGTCCAAAGAGGGAAAAAAAGAGGCAGACCAAAAAAGAGATGGGAGGACATCAGCGAATGAACAGGCCTAGAACTCAACAAAACCCTGAGAAAGGCAGAACAGAGAGAGGAATGGGGGGAACTGGTAATCAAGTCTTTGGGCGTACCCCCAAGGTCCCCCGACTAGGGGATAAATAGATAATGTTAGGCTGGGGATGGGATAGCCTAATGGTCAGAACATTGCGCTTGCAATTTGACCACCCGAGTTTGATTCCCTGTCAAGGGGATTTTCCCCCAGGAGTTAACATCAGTGCTGACTCTACTCTCCCCAAAAGCCTTTCGGATGAGACTGTAAACCGAGGCCCCATGTGCGAACGCACGCAGAACATCTTGCGCTCATGTTAAATCCTGTTCCGCATTTCGTAAGAGTAGGCCATTGTGTGCCGATGGGAACTGATGACAAAATTTACAAAACTGCATACACATGGGGACTGGACGGAAAAAAAAGCACAAGAGTGCTTATTCCATTATCCTCGATATAAAAGAATGAAAATAAAATAATAAATACATTTTAAAAAATCTCCTGTCACGCACTATAGGCCTAGTGTCAGGGGACGCTACTACGTCATAACATTAAAACATTCTTTTAGAGTTGTCTCCAAGATGGCTGCGACCGTGCGGTGTGTGGGAATCAGGAGGTCATTGGGATGTGTACAAGTTCGATGCAACCGTCAAGTCTCAACAGACGTTGCAAATTATAGTAGCAATGAAGAAACAGGATCACTGTACCCGCCTATTAAGCCAAAATATCCTCCTGGGAGATGGGGTGCGATGGAAAAAAGCTATGCATGGTTGTGGCACAAACACCAAGAAGACAACTTGGCGATTCCTGATGTGCGAAAAAGGATCGCAGCTCTTTGCCAACAGGAGAGAAGACAGCTGGTGATGAAAGTAAAGGATGCTCGACCAGGTACTCTAGATTTCAAAACGTACGTCACGAAAACCCACTTGTTACCTGGTTTACCAGACATCTACGGCGAATCTGTTGATTCATCACTTCTGGACGAGTTAACAGCTAAGATGTCCCCCCTCGTCTGTGACTTGGTTGCCTTGGAAACTGATCTGATGCTGAGACAAGGATATTTGAAAAAGTTTAGAAAAGCTGGTAATGGACATCAGAGTGCAATAACCCATGGGCTACTTCGCAGTATCCTGATCCACTTGACCACACAGTTAGCTGAGCACTTTCCACATTTACTGAAAATGCAGTATGATGAAAATGTCACATTGTCTGCTTTTTGGGACAGAGATGGCATCACGAGAAATCGTAAGCGGATGGTAAACCCAGATTTCTTCAAGTCTGAGATTGTCAATGATGTGACTGTTACATCAACCACAACAGCAGATTTTGTACTGCGTGCAGAGAAGCCCATACCTGAGGTAAATTTGTCATTGCTTTTACCGGTGAACATTAGTAACATGCATAGATTCTATCTTTGCTTTGCTGTCTTTGCTGTCTTTAAAATCAAAGATAAGGAAAAAGTGTTAGGAAAGAAAGCTTCTTTAGATCCACTTTCTTACTTAGTCCTATAGCTTAAAAGTTGAAACTCAGTAAAGTTGTCCACTAGTACGCGATCTCAGTCTCACTATAATTATAGTGTATGTATTACATAATATTAGTGTACACTTAGTATACATCTTAGTTGTTTTTACTGTTGTTGCCAGAGAACTCTCATACTCATACTGGTTAAAAACAACAAAAAAGACATAATACTAAAACAGTAAAAGTCTAGGGACACCAATTATTTACTTACAAGTACTCATAGGCATAAATCTATTTATTCATAGTCGTTGACAATAACTGAATAAGTGAATAACTAACTCAGTGTAGTACTTAACTAAATCAACCTTCCCTTGACTACTTTTATACTGTTTTGAATAGTAAAAGAAAATGTGAAATATGAATAAAATGTAAAAAGAAAGTGAATAGAAGGAAATACTAATACAGTACTTAATAGAAAGGTTTATTTGATAAAACTGAACAAATAGCAGTGTTATTATTGCATATGAGTGTTTCATTTTACTGGGATTGTGAAAAAAGTTACAATGACCAATTCATAATTTTTGGAATCTATAGGTATTCAAGTAAACTGAAGAAATTATCTATAGTATAGTGTACAAGCATGTATTTAAATTTTAATCAAAGTTATTAGGTAATGAATATTTGTATCAAATGGTTCTTAATTTTTTTTAATTACAATTAGACTATTTCATATTCTGCTGAGTCTTTTCACACAGTTAATATAGTTAAATTATTGAATTAAAATAGTTTTGACTTTGAGTATGGGTCAGGTAAAAAAAAAAAAAAAATTAAAGATGGAGGGATTGGGAAAAGGAAAAAGTTTTTTGGTTTTTTTCCAGTTTGTGAGTCGTGATACATCACCCAGTGTGGGGGAGGTTCCAAAGCTGCAGTACAGTCCTGTTGTCTATGGTCAACATTATGAAGCCAAAGGAACGCGCCATGTGGAAGCAGGTTTGTAGAAATTTGATTTGCTTAAATTAAAAGCTAACTTAGAACTTGATCATGAATCACATTTGTCACTCGCTCACTGCCCATTTAAAGTATAAAGTAAATGTAAACTTTCAAGTTCTTAGTTTTATCATGTTTGTGCCCATGATATATCATATACTGATATAGTGAGCTATAAAGAGCCTGATGATGGGAGAAAAATTATATTTTATGTATTAAAAAAATTGTATTCAAACCCAACATGTTTTCAATATTTTTTTTATTCGAAACATCTTCACGACTTCAGTATTATGTTCATCTCATTTGTTTCATTTTACAGTCAAAGTCAAAATCAACACATTTTCAAATTTCAGTTTTTTTAATAAAATCTTTATCTATAGTTTCATTTTGCTGTCAAAACCAACACTAACAGGCAAGACATGTTTTTCAATTTTCAGTAGTTAAAAAAACAAACAAACCTGTGAGCAATATTTTCATATGATATAATTTGATTTCTCAGTAGAATCACAGTGTCACTGTCACTAGTAGTGTCAGAACTTTGTCTGTCATATGAAATTACACATGTTATATTGTCATATCAATTAATCAGTCTACTATTTAGTTAAACTTAAAAAGGCTAACTTACCCCTAAGTTAACTCTGTTAACAGGGGTATGAAGGCCAGAAAGCTCTCTTTAACACAAACATGTAATATATGTCTGTGTGTCTTGCTTTTCAGACTGCTGCCAATGTTAAGGAAGGAATTAGTAATGCTGTGAAATCATAATCAATATCTCTGAAGATCTATTTTTTGCTCTGATGAAAAAGTACCTGTTCGTAACTTTGTAAGGCTTATCAATTTCTCATTGCTTTCAGTCTGTCAAGATCTTTTACACTAAATTAAATGTAGCTCTTGGCATTTATTAAGAAAAAAAAAAAAAACTGAACTGACTGAGCATAGGCACAGCTGACATCACATAACTGACAGGCAGCGCTAGGCATAGCCTCAAATGAAAGATGAGGAACGATCTTTCACTTCTTTAAAGATGAGGCAGCCCACTCTTGCCCCCTAGACCTGATCCTTGGGATCATAATCTGTGGCTTTTCTCATTTAATTTATTATCACCATTAAGATTTTTTTTATATTTTAGTTGGAGTAAGTGGGTTTTCTTTTGACAACTTACTCAGTGTTTATCAACACCATTCTTATTCATTGCTTCTTTACCTAAACTGATAAACTGACTAATTTGTAAACCTTGATTACTGCTTTAAAGTTCAACGTTCTTTGCCCTGTAAAAATGAAATATATAATACTTGGTAAATCATTAATTTTCCATGATTTGTTAATGTTTGTCAATTTTAATCGTATCAGATTAAAAATAAAATAATACTTGATTTGAAAAATGGAATCCCCCCTTCCCTCCCTCTTATTCTCCTTCTAAGGAGTATACATGAACAGTATATGAGCAATAAGTAAATAAGCTGTATATTTTGAACACAACAGCGTAACTGTTTCAGACATGAATCTTGACTCGATGACTGAAAAACTACTTACGCTGAATTGATCATTTGAGTTTTTCAGTATAATCTATAGATAAGTAAGTAAATCAAAGACAGCTGTCACATATTCATATAAATTGTATTATTAATTTATATACAAGTCATCAGGATGTGTGTGTGTGTGTGTGTGTATATGTGTGTGTGTGTGTGTGTGTTGTGTGTGTGTGTGTGTGTGTGTGTGTGTGTGTGTGTGTGATTTTCAGGTCATGTATGGGGTGATCCCTGTGAGTTTGGCAGTTTGGCTGTGTTGAACACTGTGTGGACCTATCACACAGCTGCCAAATACGGGGACAGCCATGCACAGCAGGCTCGCCTGGGTCAGGGCATTGGGGCTGCCTTTGTCTGGCTGGCTGCACAGGCATGCAACCAAGGTCAGCTAAGCACTGTTAAAGCAGTGTATGTTTACCAGTACTTGTGTAAAAATAGTATTTTCCAAACTGACACTGCTTCTCAAAGAAATTCAATCTTCAAAACTTTTTGGATCATGTGTGCTTTCTTCTATGCATTACTACAGTTATGTAGATAATTCTAAATGCAATTTTGATTAAGTTGTCTGTAACATGCAGATCATGAGAAGGTTTTCTGCCTTTCAGTGGCAATCCCCCTTTTTGACTTTGAGAAAATTTAAGTGTATATCATGTTAATATGTATGTGCTGGTCAATTCTACAGCAACCATGATCCTGACAAGGGTGTTCTTAAAATCAAGGCCTGTGTGCATGCGTTTTTGAAACTTCTGTCAAGATTCCATTCCTACCAGCACGAAATGCCATATACTTTCAAAAGGCAGAATAGGCTTTTAACATGTGTGCAAGATGTTTTATGTGCATTTGTACATAGTGTCTTGGGTAGTAGTCTCATCAAAAGGACTTTAATGTTTAGTTGGATTTTTTTTTCCATTAAAACTAAGAAGAAAGAATGAGCAAGGCTAAGAATCAAACCCCAAACCTCACAGTTTACTTGCTTGGCAGGTTAATATCTTAACTGTCTCGCCACCATCCCTCTTGAAAAGACATTGATACCAAATGTCTATCACTATGAAACAAAAACTACACATCATTTCACGTGATACCCAAATCCTGTAGTTTTACTCACGCGGCAAGATTCTGCCCGGCTAATCAAACCTGCCGTCTTGACTCACACCTGCTGTCCTGACTGTCGCAGGCTTCAACACCCTCATCGACCTCACCTACCCGCTGACCACCCAGACCATCCTGACGGACGGCCAGCACTGGCAGTTCCTGGCCTACCAGCTCAACACCCTGCAGCTGTGGAAGGACGCGGAGGCCAACGACCGGGTCAACCTGTGCTGGGCAGACTCCCCTGCCAAGCTGTACGACGAGGTGAAAGGGGGCCAGGTGCAAGGCTTCAACCCAGAGGTCCTGAGGCAGCTGATTGCCTGTCTGGCTGTGGCGCCCGCCGATCGCCCCTACAACTTGCGACCTACGCTTCCATCTTTGGCGGAAGAGGAGAAGGAGTTCATTCCCATGAAGAAGGAGGTGGTGGAGGTGGTGGAGGAGGAGCTGTATGAGGTTGAATGAGACGTGGGGGGTGTGTGTGTGTTGAACAGCGAATGTTTTGAGTAGAGACGGTTGTTTGCTAGGAAGATTTGTGTCAAGGCGGGTGGTTTTGCTGGCCTATTGTTTTGTCACTATTGTTTTGTCCGGGAGTTGTGTCTGTGCGTGCGTGTGTGGTGTGTGTGTGTGTGTGTGTGTGTGTGTGTGTGTGTGTGTGTGTGTGTGTGTGTTTGAGTGTGTGTGAGTGTGTGTGAGTGTGAGTGTGTGTGTGTGTGTGTTTCAGTAGCCTACTTGTCATTGCTGTATCAGGAAGTTGGATTGTGTTTTTAATAAATGAAGGGAAATGTGTATGTGTGTGTGTGTGTGTGTGTGTGTGTGTGTGTGTGTGTGTGTGTGAGTGACTGACTGAGTGAATGTGTGTGTGTTGTGTGTCTGAGTGACTGAGTGAGTGAGTGAGTGCTCACTGAGTGACTGAGTGAGTGAGTGAGTGAGCGAGCGAGCGTGAGTGTGTGTGTGTGTGTGTGTGTGTGTGTGTGTGTGTGTGTGTGTGTGTGTTTTCAGTAGCCTATTTGTCATTGCTGTATCAGGAAATTGGATTGTGATTTTAACAAATGAAAGGAAATGTGTACTTGTGTGTATACGTGTGTGTGGTCAAGAAAGAAAATGCGTGGTTTTAAGTGTACGGCAAATTGCTGACATTTTTTGATAAAACAAATTCATTGTTTTGGTGGTATATGTGCTCAGGGCTAGGCTGAGATTGAATATTATACAAGCAGTAGTCGAAATGTTAAAAACAGCCTACTAAGTCATATATCATTACACTTTCAATTCTGTTTATTGAGTTCATGATTATAAGATTATTCCATAATATTTTTTTTAAAAAACAACCCAACAACCTAATGCAGCCCAGTCAGACTAGTAATAAAAAAGATCTGCAATCTGTTGTGGCTCTCAGGTTTGCTTCAGTCTTGTTTGATCAGTTCATGTCTGGGAGTGAAACAGAAAGAAAGAAAGAAGAAAAAAAAATTTCAACGACAAAGAAAAATAAGAAACCTATAATTCTTCATGTGCTTTGCAGTACAGTGATTAGTGGTGTGTTTCTTGGCTGAAAGATTGTGGGTTCAGATTCCATCAAACACAGTACAGTGATTGCTCAGGCTCTGGCTGACTTTTTCCCTGAGCTGAGTGTGCTTTTTACATTTTGGGTTAATTGAAAAAGTGAACAGTCTTGAGTCAGAAGTGTGCAGTGGTTCAAACCCCGTTTGGACCCCAACATTTTCCACCATCCATTAAACCCTAAGTAGTGGTCTGGATGATAGTCTTACAGATGAGATGATTATCCGAGGTCCCATGTGTTACTCATAATTATTTAGCGCATGTAAAAGAACCCAAGGCAACAAGAGAGTTGTCCCTGGCAATATTCTGTAGAAAAAAGCCACTCTGATAGGGAAATAAATACAGTTGCAGACAGTAAAAAGAAAAAAAGGGTAGCGCTGCTCTTGTGGCAACACCTCTTCCAGGTGAAAGCAGCCTGATTTCAAATTGAGAAAGTAAAGAGAAAGTTCAGTATGTTTCCGAGTGAAAACAGTGCTTGCACTTGTTTTTGGTTCTGTTACTAATGTTCCTTACAACTACTTTAGATGAAGCTGAGGATCTATTATTGATAACGTCATAATTTGGATGAATTTGTTTGACATACTAGTTTGAATAGAATGTCATAGCATCGCAGTCTGGATGAATTTTTGTTCTTGATGGAACTCTTTGAGTCCAGCGGGCTGATAAGATAAGAAATGAGAGTTGCTTGCTTGTGAGAATAACTGAAAGACTTTGCAGGATTTTTTTTTCTATGACTATCCTGACATGCCACTTTGACCCAAACTACAGTTTTGGTACAGATTTTCTCAAACTTTGTCCGAAGTTGATGAAATTAAATGTTTGATAATATTTTTGTTGGCTTTCAGATATTTGTCATATTTTGTGTTTGTGCATGTTTATATGATTGTGTACATTCAAATGCATGTCTGCCTGTATGTATCTGCATGTGTGTGTGTACCTGTATGTTTATGTGTATTGAATATTTGTGTGCACACCTGTGAGTCAGATGTTGATGTGATTACATTACATGTGAGTTGGTTAGCGCTTTATAGTACGTAATACACTTCAACTCGTCTTCTTGTTCTTCAAAAAAATCTATACTGCCCAGCGTTGCAATTTCAAGTGGAACCTTATATTGCATATTACGTATGTTTCTATTGATTCCACCAGCCATAACTGGTCACTCTTGTACAAAAAAATGGATAGATTTCAATGTGTGTGCCAGAAGTTTAGAGTGCATCTGCACTGTGGACCATGGCTGTTTGTCTCATCCAAAAGACTTTGAAGAAAATCAAGTCAGTGCCAAAGTGAGCTCCAGACGAAAGGTTGTTGATAGTTCTGCAAACACACTCTATGTTCCCCACCCCCTCCTGCCTTCTTTATGCTTAACATGCTTTCACAACTGAACTGTTCTAACCCCAATTCTTGCCTCTTTATCATCTCATCAAAAAGCTTCATTTCCAGACCACCATTCATAACCTAGTGGATGGTGGAAAGCTTAGCATGGGATGGAAATGGAACCCCCTCCCTGTCACTGCTTACATTAGTGCATTACCTCTAGGCCACTGATTCATGACAAACAAGGCTGTGAATGTCTATACATGTAGCCTGTTTAATGTGCTACATTTCACTGTGACTTGCCATGTAGGTGCATCTTCTTATGTGCCAACTCATGAAATAAGATGCGTTAGCGCTGGACCTGATTTGTCACTCAGTTGGTTAATGACAGCACAACACACTTTCGCTCATATGACAGACAACAATAGTTGCCGTCTGAGCGCTTGACAACGAAGAAGAAGACTGTATCAACTTTCTCCAAAGACATGTTCTCTGTCCACACATCATACAGGATAAAGAGACGAAACAAGAGTGGGTATCCCATTTGTAGTGCACTCAAATGCAATCATATCAGTGAAATCAGGTGCAGGAGTGTGTGTGTGTGTACACGTGTGCCTGTGTGTGTGTGTAGAGGGGATGAGGAAGAGGTAGCGGCCTGAAGAGTTTGTGTATACAGATGCTCAATGCATGATTCACCACTTTCAGAATAAAGAAAAGACCATTTGACATTCATAAAGTTTTGTGTATGAGATTTATTAAATTTTACAAACATTGAAGAAAAGTTGAAAAGCTCTTCATTTTGCCAACATTAAACTTCTCAATGGTCGTAAATACTATCATTTCTAATTCTTCACAGATATAAAAGTAATGCTATACTGGAGAGAAAGGATACAGAAATGGTGAACAGAAGGGAAAATGAGGAGAGGAGTAATACATCAAAACACATTGTTCTTCAGAAAGATGCAAGTTATATACACTGTTGGTTTCATACATGTAAACTATCACACCATGAAACCTGGCCTGAAACTAAAAAAATGCTGCTGACTGGGTTTTTTTTCTCAATGTGTGTGTGTGTGTGTGGGTGTGTGTTCTCTGGATTTTTTTTTTTGGTTGTTGTTTGTTTTTTGGTCTGCTTTTCATGATCACAGGGCAATGTCTTTCAAACCAAAGGGTGAGATTTAACTTTAATATTCCTGAGAACAATATGAAGAAGGTCTTGTCGCAATGACCACACAGAGTAGATGAAAGAAGACAGTATGAAGAGCATGGTGCAGATGACAATACAAGAAATGAAAACGGTTGGCTTTGGGATGGTTGTCATCCGAAGAGCTTGAGAAGGAATGCGCATACTGGATGTCACAGTGGTACTTCAGGGTTTACTTCTCCTTTATTCATGGATTGTTTCCCCTTTGATAGTCGGGCAAATTGTAGGTTTCAATCTGGAAGAACAAAACACACGTCCGTCAGTAAATAAAAATAAGGCAAATGCAATTGCACGGCCATGATTCCATCATTTACATGTTGCCCCATCACAAGCTCTCTCTCTCTCTCTCTCTCTCTCTCTCTCTCTCTCTCTCTCTCTCTCTCTCTCTCTCTCTCTCTCTCTCTCTCTAGCTTTCCCCCCCTCTCTCTCCCTCCCCCTCCCAAGTTGTTGGTAGTTACTAAATGGTGGAACAAAAGGTCCTGTGCGTAAGTTCAAATGACAAACGTGTGTTAAAATATATCAACAAGGTTAACCACAAACAAACGTATAAAACACTATTGCTGTGGTAATAAGAGTGTTGAAACAAACGTCCATCCTGTAATATATAATCTATATATGTCACTCTTAATGTGTAGGTCGTGGATTCAAATTCAATTACATACATACACTAAAATATCAAAACAGAGTAGGCTTCTGTGTGTCGGTATGACAATACAGTCATATAACAAGTTCTATAAACAGCATGCACACTGGCTTTGTGCTTAAAGTTAAACATCATCCCCAAAAGCAGCATATGGCTACCTTGATGAGGGTAAACGGTAGCATTCACACAATCTCACCATTAGTAACCTTTGAGCAGGACCCCCCCCCCCCCCCCCCCAATAAAAAAAAAGAAAAAACGTCCCCTCCCCCCCCCCCCCAACTCTTCAAGCATTGATAACAAAAAGTTTTAGCCTGGGGCTAGAGCATCAGGCTGGTGACCTAATGGCATTATCAGGGTGTCAGTTCAAATCACTGTCAAATCAGTAGGGGAAAAAGCATGAAAGAACAAACCACCCCCCCCCCCTAAACACACACGCGCGCACGCACACACACACACACACACAAAACACACACACACACACACACACACACATACACACCCAACAAGAAAGCAATCAAGTAAACCGAGGTAGGTTAGTACAAACCCAGAATGCAGGCTTGCGGATGAACGTACAGCAAAGTAACCCTAGGATGGCAACACCTCACCAAAGTTGAAGCCCACATCTGCAACAGACGAGAAACAAACGAAAACATGAGATGCAGCAAAGGGGTCTATAATGCAATATACATAATGCAAGTTCTCCACCATCACAACATTTCAACATTTGTTTATTAAAAAAAAAAAAAATTGCAAACATTTTCTCCAGGAATGGGGTTTTTAATTGTTTGCCTTCCTTATTGATAAAACATCTAGATCTAGAAGCAATAATTCCACTTCAAGTTCTCTTTAAAACAAATTTCATTTTCCTAAACGTCGATTTCGATCTATAATACAATCAGAAACTGCTAGGCTACAGTGACAGATACTGGGTTGATTATTACACCTAGATCTAAAGCCTAAATCTACAAGTTTAATAACATATAATACGTACACTCGCAGATACGGTCGAGGATCTGTTGTATAATGTCTGGAATGCGTCTATCTCGTACGTCATAGTCGATGACGTTCTCCCGGACTGACGTCATGCCAGCGACGAAGTTGCTGTAGTTGCGCACTCCGAGATCCACGACAATGATGTTCATGCCGTCAAACTGCTCAGCGTTCCTCACCTCTTGCAAAATGCCGAACCTGTCGCAACAAGCCATTTTTGACAATTCATTTATTCATTGACGATTCATTCATTCATCATTCATTTACGGGGACGGCTTAGTGGTCAGAGCACTCCCTTCCAATTCCCCAAGCAGCATCGAGCGTAGTCACCAACTGGATGGGTGACCGTTTGTGTGCCTTGGCTTCACTAGAGATCCCCAATTCATCCAGCTGTAAATGGGTACCTGCCCTCTTTAGGTCAGGTAAGTCAAAGCAGCAAAGGAGAGGATATGGGCGCCGCCTTCAGTATGCTGGCTCCTGGAGAAGCTGAAGTCTCTGATCTGACGTTTCGCTCCCCTACGACCACATAGGTTATGGGACACCTTTACCTTTTACATTTACCTTCAATCATACACAGCTTTACTGTGACAAAGTATGGAAAGTACAGAGAGCTGCCCCCCCCCCTCCCCTTCCCCTCACACCGTGGTAAGACGCATTAATTCCATTCTCAGAAGGGGGGGAAAAAGGAAATATTTTCAGTTTCTGTTTGATCACAAAATATGTTTTGCAAAACATAGCCTTTTATATTCTGTGGATAAAGCTGGTCATAAAGAAAAGCAGCTTTGTCTCTTTTGGAAGAATCAATGAGATTACACGGACAAAGAAACTGGGATTTTTTCCGAAACTTTGGAAAGTGGACGTAATGAATTTAACCAGGGGAGGGCAGCGTGGGGTGAACGATTTCATCCACAACGCGTAGAAAAACCACCACTTTAATTTTTTTTTTTTAATCTTAAGCTAAAGTAATGATAAAGAATCACTTGGCATATGACCTTGTAGAATGTGATTGGTGGGGTTGGGGAGAGAGATCAAATCAATCAAATCAAATCAAATCAAAATCTTATTTCCAGATGGTACATTGAGTATGCACTAAAATTAATTTGCGGGCGCGCGCGCGCGCGCGCGCACGGAAAAGCTCTCTCTCTCTCTCTCTCTCTCTCTCTCTCTCTTCTCTCTGTCTGGTGTCTCAGTATGACGTTTAAGTAAAATTGTTTTACTTCAACGTCATACTCAGACTTCAGACAGACAGACAGACAGAGATCAAAACAAAGTTTGTAAAAATATCAAAACAAAGTTTCACAATGACGTATGGTAACATTGATGTCATACCATCACGTCATCGCAATAAACACCCCCTGAGGAAGGCGAAAGCCGAAATATTAGATAACGTATATAATTATGCTGATTGTTTTACTTTCGCTTTATATATATATATATATTATATATATATATATATATATATATATATATATATATATAATATATATATATATATATATATATATATATATACCTTAGTTTGACGACCGTGCGGGCACCCCAGAAGGCCTGACAACCAGTTCCCTCCAGTCTATTCCTCTCTAAGTTCTGCCTTTCTCTCCTTGGTCTACCTCTTTTTCTTCTCCTTGGAATTGTATATATATATATATATATATATATATATATATATATATATATATATATATATATATATATCTCTATATATATATCTATATATATATCTATATATAGAGATAGATAGATAGATAGATAGATAGATAGATAGATAGATAGATAGATAGATAGATAGATAGATAGGTAGGTAGGTAGGTAGGTAGGTAGGTAGGTAGGTAGGTATGTGTGTGTGCGTGCGTGCGTGCATGCATGCGTGTGTGCGTGTGTGCGTGTGTGTGTATGAATGTATGTATGTATGTATGTATGTATGTATGTATGTGTGTGTGTGTGTGTGTGTGTGTGTGTGTGTGTGTGTGTGTGTGT
>CM060328.1:37545566-37548066 GCA_030674155.1 Stramonita haemastoma | reverse complement strand
AAGTGTGTGGGTTTGGGTGTTTTTTTTTGTTTGTTTGTTTGTTGTTTGTTTTTTTGGGGGGAGGGGGGGTGCAAAGAATCAGGATACACCTGTTGATGCAGGATATTTACCACATAGGATTTTATTTTTATAACACTGCTAAGTTGTTGCTTTCCTAATTTTGTTGTGTGTTGGTTTGGTTTGCTCTCTCTCTCTCTCTCTCTCTCTCTCTCTCTCTCTCTCTCTCTCTCTCTCTCTCTCTCTGTCTGTCTGTCTCTCTCTCTCCCTCTCTCTGTGTTTGATATAGTAACAATCAGAGAGAGAGAGAGGGGGAGGGGGGCATAAATCAGATACACTAACATAATTAGTGAAATTAATGACACGCAATTTACACTTGTTATTACAGACAGAAATACAGACAGAAATACAGACAGACAGACAGAAAAGCATAAATTAGAGACATTAACATAATTAGTGAATTTAATGACTTGCGCAAATTACACTTGTTATTACAGACAGACAGACAGCCAGACAGCCAGACAGACAGAGCATTTCTAATTCAAAATTCGTAACAAAGAAAACAACAGATGCTTAGTCGTCAACATTACTACACACGTTTCACAAAAAAACACCCCCCAAAAAAACAACAACAACAACAACAAAAAAACCCACCAATGTAATTACCTGGTAGTTGTCGCTGAAGGTCAGGGCTCCTAGTCTGGTGTCGTCACGACTGACGTCAAAACGCGTCACCACCTGACTGACGAACTGCAGCATATTCTTGTAATCCTCCACGTAGATAGAGGAAGAGGAGTCCAGGACGAAAAAGACGTCTGCCACTTTCCCCACACATTCTGTTGGGCAGAGAGGAGAGAGAGAGAGAGAGAGAGAGAGAGAGACAATCAGGCGCTGAAGTGGTTTCATGAGGGTTACGTAGTATTGGGCCGAATATTATTAGCAAATTTATACTTAAGAGTAAAGTTGCATGACATTAATGAAAAGGTTGACTATATTTTTATTTCTGTGAAAAATTCTGTGTATTCATGAACGTATTCTATTAATGCAAATTATATATGTTACAGTTGATTTTGTTTGAAATCCTCCATGCCCCAAGAGGGGTCAAAGGCGAATTAAATCTTGAATCTTGTGTGTATGAACGTATTCTATTAATGCATATCATATATGTTACAGTTGATTTTGTTTTCTGAAATCTTCCATCCCCCAAGAGGGGTCAAAGGCGAATTAAATCTTGAATCTTGAGTGTGAATATAGAGTAAAAACAAATACAATCCCCACCAAAATAAATAAATAAATAAATAAAATGAAAGCAAAAAAACACTCAAGCTTATTGAAATGTAAAATTTTGAACAACAAATACAGAAATCATTCCTATCGAAGCACAAGTACAGGAAATGCGTTTCATCAAAAGGATACTGATAGCTTCTTTCTTTCGAATATCGATTGAAAAATATATTTATTTTATTAATTGGAAATTCATAAAATTATATGCATTCATCAATTAAACGGCTATATCGTATGATATACTACACCCTACTTTAAAAACAAATATCGGTTTGGATGATATGTGGTTGTGATAATATGTATTTGCTGCTTAAATCACACTTGTAAATTGCTCCTGTACAGCACAGTATTTTTCTGTAATAACATATAGCAGTGTGCATTCTGTCAATATGGAAGTGTTTAAAATGCTACGTGAATTAAAAAGTCCTTCTGACGATCAGGGCATAACTACCTTGAATGGTGTTGTCTCTCCCGTCACGTTCTGAAAAAATGAACACATCAAGCTCTAATTAGTACTTGTAAGCACTGTAGGGATTAACAATATAAACAGACAGAAACTAACAGAACGAAGAAGAAAAAAAATGGAAGAAAAAAGGAAATAGAGACAGAAAAAAGCCAAGAAAGGAGGCAAGAAAGAAGAATAGAAAAAAACAAAGAAATAAACGCGATTGCTACATGAAATGCCTTTAGCATTTTGCGAAAACAAAAGTAAAATAACACACACACACACACACACACACACACACACACACACACACACACCTTCTCCCTGAATATATGTTCATATTAAAAAGCGGCAGTTAAATTCAGTCACTTAAAGGACACGGTAGCTGTAGAATATAGTTCGAATAATTGGGGGAGGGGGATGGCGTGTCCAAGACTCCATCCTGTTGCCAGTCTTGATCAAAGGTATAGGATGTTTAGGACTGCATACACCCTGATAACATGGCACGTGCTAGGGTGAGTCATACTGCTGCATTCTTGAAGATTGTTTCAGTGTGCCTATCTCTAAATGAGCTTGCACAGCCAATGAAACGCCACTAGGGCCTTTTCACAACGAAACACGATAATTATGGGATTTCCAAAGGCCGAACAGCTACAGAGTCAGTTGTTCATGTTGGTATAATGCAGGGCCTATTACACACTTCAGGGGTTGTTTCAGTTCTAGTCATTCTGGGCGCAAGACTGTTTGGCCGGCTAAGATAGCTGTTATCTTATC
>CM060328.1:37533066-37540566 GCA_030674155.1 Stramonita haemastoma | reverse complement strand
GAGAGAGAGAGAGAGAGAGAGAGAGAGAGGAGAGAGAGAGAGAGAGAGAGAGAGAGAGAGAGAGAGAGAGAGAGAGAGAGAGAGAGAGAATATGAATGCTTGGGTTTATTTTCCAACTTGTATAAGTTTTACTTGTACTTGAAAAAAAAAACAACCTTGCAAGTAGAGCAGATCAAGCATTGTACATAAAAAGACCCCACTTCTTTGTTTACAAAAAAACATTCTTTGACGCTGCTTTTAAACACATTTGATTGTCAAGTTCAACATTAACACGGTGTAGAATTGTCGGGTCTGGATTCAGCTGCTACACACACAGTTATCACAAACTTCGTTCCAGCACCATCCAAAATATGAGGGGACGTAGCAAAAATCAACAAGTGCCCTTTCATCGGATGCAGTGATAACTTACACAGATTTTAAAGATGTGTCAGTTTTTAATCTGCCATGATTATAAGATAGTATAAAACCGATTTAAAATCAAATGCATAATCACAAACTCTGCATAGTATGAGTAAGATCCTTAGTATATTTTAAAGCGTTTATTATCATAGGATAACGTGCTGGCCTGAAATATGGAGAAAAAATTCCTTACCAGGATGAAAGGAACTTTGGGTCTTTAATGATGGAGTAACAACACTGTTTCAGAAATGGCCTCTTACGATGCAGAGCCATCTGTGAAAACTTTTAAATGATTTGAACATTTTATCAAAAAGTGATGCTTGGCATCTATGATTCACAAAATTGAAAAAAGTATTACTTATTTCACTATGATCTGCGTTGTCTACATCAAAACTGATCTCATGTGCTTCTATGGTGGCGAGTATGAAATTATTGGCATAACTGGAAAATTTTGTACATCAATATTACTACTTCTTTAGGTACTTGAATAATGAATTCAGTACTGTTGTGTTATTGCATGTAAATTTGTTGTTAAAAGACTTCTCCCCCTTCTAAGGAAGTTTGGCCTTTGTGAATAAACATCTCAGTCCGAGTGTTTGTTTCTATCTTTTTTCTCAACATTCTACCTTCTCTCCCGCTTTTGCTTATTTTTTCCTTCCTACTCCACTTCTCTGTCTTTTTAAAAACTTATTTTTGGCCAGGTACTTAACAGCAACGCAACACATTTCCGCTCATGTGAGAGGCAGCGGTAGTTGCTGTCTGAGTGTTTGAGGAAAAAGAAGAAGTTTGTTCCCCTCTGTTAAGCAGCTATAATATTATGATATTTTGCCGGTACTGTTTTGTTCTCATGACAATGTAGGAAAACTGTAAATACTTGTATGGGCACAGGATATCTATTTTGCTGTGGTATTTGCCCCTGTAGCATGTTTCATATAGTAGTAGTAGTAGGCACCCATGAGTCTCGGAAGACTACAGAGTTGCGCTCCAGTCTTTAGAGCGCAAAGCCTGGGTATGTAAATATGGAGGGCAAACTGTTACCCATGCAGCAGACCCCCCCTCTCCACGCCACTGGAATGATCCATTGGAAAGGCAATGACCGATAGAATGGTTCTAGTACAGTCGCAGGAGCTACCAGAACGTTACCATACACAGCCCCGAGCCGCCCTGAGACTCCAACTCCCCGATTTTTCCTCAGGGATGGTGTCTAAACACGACACCGGTGTGCATGCTGGTTCTTTATAATTTTGTAATCCGCTCCTACTGGCACACGATGGCCAGCTCTTCCCAAAGACGGAATGGAATTTTAACGTGTGCGCAAGATGTTCTGTGTGCGTTCGCACACGGGGCCTCGGTTTATAGTCTCATCCGAATGACTTTGACATACAGTTCAATTTTGTCGTCAAACTGGGAAGAAAGGGCGAGGCTGGGTAACCCAGAACCTCACGTTTTACTTGTTGGCAGGCGAACGTCTTAACCATCCTGCCACCTTCCTTCCATGTTTAATATGAAGCGTTTGTGGTTTGGGTTTTTATTTTTGCGCTTTTTGAAACCTTGCATAATAAATCAAACAGAATGGCTGGCATCCTGATAGTGGCCTTGCTTTATTGACCTTATCAAGGAATGAAAATGTAGGGTACTTTGTCATTTAAAATATTTGTCTTTTTGTTTGCTTTATTGTTTGTTTGTGTGTTTGTTGCTGTTGGTGGTGTTTTCTTTAAAATTCAGGTTGATATTATTAAATGTTTCGAGGGAATTAGGAAACTCTGATTTTAAACTTCAAGTGAATGTTATACGAGTTACTGACCTGAATAAGGCGATAAGCGCAGACATGGCCTTGGTGGTCGGCTGGGCTATAAACCTCATGAAATAAAATGACACATCAAGGCAGAAAACTGCTGTTAACCTCACGTCCGTGGTGACTGCTATTCTCTCTTCACCCCTCTTGACGGGTGCCGAGTGGGTGAAAGTGAGACACCTACAACAGAGCCATTGATGCGTGAGAGGCCTGGCCAGAATGATAGCATCAGCAGGTCTGGCAGCATTGTGGACTGACTACACCTCACTTACGGAAGGGAAGCTGGGGTCTTGACATTGAAGGGAACGATGCTTGTGTCAAGTGTGGCTGTTATTCAATTTGTATGATACGATGGCCTGATGACCGTTTAGTCACAACTTGCACTCAGTAGTGCTGGTTCATCAGGCCGCGGTCGTAATTGTATTCCCTGCGGAGATTTCCGATTTAAGGACTAGTTATCATACTGCTTGTTTAGCATATTTTTCTATACATCTGTGACGTTAATTTTTTTTTCAGATTTAATGCGGGAAAACAAATTATGGTACAGCAGATAGGGTTTTAAGGGGTTGGGGTTTGGTATAGGTTTTACAAATGGACCGACACTGAATTAGCCATAGTTCAGTCTAAAAGCATGATATTCTTCTTTTTATTGGCTTCATGTTTACAAATTAATGACTGCTTATGTCTTGGGTCGTTAATTTTTCACATATGGTTGGAAAAACAACATTTTGGTACAGCAGGTGGTGTAGGTGAGGAGTGATGGACTTCACAGATGAACTAGCTCATAGCATAGTTTTAGTTTAAAAGCATATTCTTCTGCTTTCTTCTTTCCAATTGGAAATTGTTTTAGTCTGGATATATTCTTCTTTTCTTGTTTTCATTAGCTGCAAGTTTCTAAATAATAACATACAAAAAGGTTCCTTTCTGGTGAGGTTGTTCAGCTGTTTTAACCTCCTATTGGCATATTGCCATTTCAGGCTCCCTCATGACAACGTAACTTGCATTGCGCTGTACGCTGCTTCTGTTTAAAACTCTAGCTCAAAGGTGGTTGACGGAACATTTTAGTGAGGACTAGTCCAAAAAAAGGGCTTCAATGGGCGCAGTGCCTAAAAGTAAGATTGTTCTCTTGTCTGAATTGCAGAACTTCGCTTCATATAAAAGGAGGGGGGGGGGGGGGGGGGGGGGGGAGAGAAACCAATCTATCCTCTTACACAGACAAAGCGATAAAAACGATGGGGAGGAGATTGGTCGTTTTTTGTTGAAATGGTGGCACCAAACAATACTAAAGGAACGAGATCTTGCTCCCCAGTGCTTATTTATGTTAAGGAAGACCAGACTATTTTTATCTTTAAGCAATACCTATCCTGACCTTTTGGCCATTGCCAAAGCTTCCTCAGATGATGATGTTAGCAAAGTGCCAGAGCATTCCTTAAAAAGTTCTCATGTTTAGAAATAATATGTTGAGATTGTACTTTAGCCATGACAAACTCTTAATATAAAACCCAGTGACAGCACAACAGAGGAAAGATCCTCTGAAGTCACAGTATGGCTACCTGTATGGTGAGGTACTTAAAAACAGCTATAGGGGCAAACTTTTCATTCTGTGTGAACTCATGGTGTCACAGTGATTCTTAGGTATGAGAAGTGAGACCGAATGCAAAGGGACATCTAAGGCGGTGAACACCAAGCAGCAACAACATCAACATCAATGTCTAAGCAGACAGTAAGCATTTTTAACACAAAGTCCATGCCAGCTATTGTACATTAAGTTGTCCATTTATTACCAATTCCTCCACTCCTGCCCTCCTTTCGTACTTACATTATTTTTTGCAACCTAGGCCCCAATGGAATAGGTTTCAGTGACTAGAAACCACATACATTTGCCAGCTTCAGAAGACTTAACATCTTTTCTCTGAGCCTCACTTATCTGTTTCTTTTATTTTCTTTTATTTATTGTACTTTATACCAGTTTATGTCACAGCAGATTTCTCGAGTGAAATTCGGGCTGCTCTCCCCGGGGAGAGCGCGTAGCCACAAGTGCAGCGCCTACCCATTATTTATTTTTGTCATCAGGGATGGTGTTTAAACACGACACCTGTGTGCATGCTGGTTTAAAAAAAAAAAAATTGTCATCCGCTCCTACCGGCACACGATGGCCTGCTCTTCCGAAAGGCGGAACGGGCTTTTAACGTGTGAGCAAGATGTTCTGCGTGCGTTCGCACACGGGGCCTTGGTTTATAGTCTCAGCCGAATGAGTTCTTGCTTGCATTAACTTTCGTTTTTTTGTTGTTTTGTTTTGTTTGTTCCACAAACTTCGTTACAAAGGGCTATCATTGTACACAACGGTAGCTAGTGTACGTCCGTGGGGAAAACCATGCAAGCCTGGCTGTGTGATTTAGGTCATTCGGAAGCGTGTGAGAAGGAAACGGACGCTTGTCAGGGCGGGGCAGGGAGAACAGAGGCTGGGATGAGTGAAGCCTCTGTTCTCAGGGAGGGTGTCCTCGTCTGCAGTCAAGGACTTCCGAGTCATTTGGCCTGGCAGTGCTCAGACGGCTTCCAGCCTGGATGGAGTTTGCCTGAGGCCCTTCACGGCCTCTGTGTGTAACCCACTGCACTCTGCTGCTCCAGTTCTGATCATCCAGGGTGACCGGGTCGCTGAATCGGTTTGAGGACACACACACACACACGCACACTCGCACGCACGTACGCACGCATACACACACACGCACCGCACGCACGCACACACAGATATATATATATATATATATATATATATATATATATATATATATATATATATATATATATATATATATTATATATGAGCATCAGTTTACGCCACCACTCCATTAGCTATGTATGGAACATTGTGTGTGTGTGTGTGTGTGTGTGTGTGTGTGTGTGTGTGTGTGTGTGTGTGTGTGTGTGTGTGTGTGTGTGTGTGTGTTGGTAGTGGTGGTGGTGGTGGTGGTGAAGGGTGTCCTGGTTTTGACAGGCCTTTTTGGTAGTTCTGTTGTTTTTATTTTATTTTATAAATTTTGTCTTCTTGGAAGGTTCCCTAAACGTTGCTTTTTGTGGTGCAAAACCCCCTTTCAAACGCACATTTCACAAAACTGTCACTTTCTGTTGACTTTGACATACATTATATAAACCAAAGTAAAATCAAACCAAGAAAAAAAATTGTCATAAGCTTTATATCCTCGTTTTATCAGCGAATGGAAGGTCTAGAACTAAAAAAAAACCCGAGGAAGGCAGAGGAATGGAGGGAACTGGTTGTCAAGTCTTCGGGGGTGCCCCCATGATCACCAGACGACAGGATGGACGGACAGACAGACAGACAGACAGACAGACAGACAGACAGACAGACAGACAGACAGACAGACAGACAGACAGACAGACAGACAGACAGACAGACAGACAGACAGACAGCTAGCTAGCTAGCTAGCTAGCTAGCTAGCTAGCTAGCTAGATAGATAGATAGATAGATAGATAGATAGATAGATAGATAGATAGATAGATAGATAGATATAGATAGATAGATAGATAGATATAGATAGATAGATAGATAGATAGATAGATAGATAGATAGATAGATAGATAGATAGATAGATAGATAGATAGATAATAAGCTTTACACATCTAATATAAAAAATCTGCCTGCTTTTAAACCTAGTTAATTTAAATCCTCTAACACCGATTGTTTCTCACATCAGATAAACTTGTTCTGCATTTCAATAAATCTACTCATTACGAATCTTCGAAGGTTACTTTCCCTATCAAATCGAATAGAAAAAAAAAAACTCTGCCTCTTAGTAAACCCCGTCACTCTAAATCTTTCACTCACAGATTTAGAAAGGTCAATGATGCTAACTACAGACCTGAAAAGAAATGACATAATACGATTTACTTTAAGGGCATACTTCGGAATGTCTTTTACAACAAAGTGTGGTATGAAGTATGTGGTTTGCTGTATGAAGCCAGATACCAAGTGTTTTCAAAAAAGTCCTACAACTTTATGTTGCTACTACTGCTAATTCACTTTTCAAGATGCATAGGTTTACATTATTACCAAGCAGTTTTTTTAAGTTACGGGTACATGGGCACCATATTATTCAATTAAATTGGATAGCGACATTCATAACACTTGCACAGGTCTCCTTTTCATACATCTGATGGTTAAGTGGTTGGGTCACTCTCCATAGGTATAAAATCCATTCTTTGGGGTAACTTGCTTTACTATGGGTTAAGGAGTGCTTCAACGTCCTTAAGGCATTTGAATACTGCTGTATACTATCAGCGAGTTGATTGCATTTTAATGTAAAGAATGGGGGGGGGAGAGAGAGAGAGAGAGAGAGAGAGAGAGAGAGAGAGAGAGAGAGAGAGAGAGAGAGAGAGAGAGAGAGAGAGAGAGAGAGAGGAGAGAGAGAGAGAGAGAGAGAGAGAAGAGAGAGAATGACATAGAAAAGGTGTATAGGAATCTAATATCTTGTTTGCTTCCTCTAGACAGTCATTCATGCATGGAACTCTGAACAAAGACCTTGGTCAAGTTTTATTTGTGGTCATTTTTGTAATGCTTTCTATCAATTATGACAATGTTTATCCTAGTGGAATACAAAGTGTCATTCAGTTATGGGAAACGAACACTGAAAATAAACAGCACTCTGGAATCATGGCAAGTTGTTCTGAAGTTTTTCATTCCATAATATTTAAGCTGCGAGCCGGCTACCCAACCCCACTCCAGTTTTCTTTTTGGTTGGAGGGGGAGGTAGGCTTTTCCCAATGCTCAGACCAGCAGTGACACAATGACTGACCAACTGACTTTTGAACTGTAACACCATTAAAAAAAAAAGTTCAGACCAGTGTGTTCAATCCACTATGCTTTTAAAACACACAAGTGACAAAAAGCTAAACTCCAGCCTTGTTGTTTTTACAGCCAGAAAGTACAGACACCCCAATTAAGTATGTGCAAAATAGCTTGTAAGTTGTGAAAATCTTGTAATTTTCTCAGTAAGAAGTCAGTTGGATTGTCAGTGCCAGTGGTGTGTGCTCACCACTTTACTTTTCAGGCACACAAATGTTGTACAAAGTTGCCATGACATGCATGAAAAATGGAAGCAATATAATCATAGGAAACAAATCTGTTGATCTTCTAAAAGCAATACACAACATTTTCTCAACTCATTTAAAAGCAAAACAAAATGTACATGCTACTGGTAAATGGATTTCCAGTTCACCTCTCATGAGAATAAAATCAACTGGAAAGCAGCTTTAAATGTGTATATCAAAACAATGCACATAAAATAAAT
>CM060328.1:37508066-37528066 GCA_030674155.1 Stramonita haemastoma | reverse complement strand
AATACTTTTCTGGCATGTATGTTGATGAAGTGTTTGATTTTGCATAATTGGTACACTTGTTTGGAAACTGTTTTGCATAATTCATTTATGTGCGTCTGGTCGAACGAAGGGCTGAACATAGAAAAAAAACCCAAACTTGTACCCCACTGCACAATCGACAATCTGCTAGAATACATTTCACAACGTTTGGTACACTGGAATATTGGAATATACACATGTGTTGTGAAGTTTCATGCTATGCAGAAAACCACCATATACAGAACAGAAACAGTAGAAAGATTGGACATAGCCAAGAAAGCCGACAAGAAGTCATGCAGCAATTATACTTGATTGTTGTGAAACCGGTCATTTCAGTCTTGCCACTACAACCATTTTTTTGTGGGGCCTCCAACGTCTGTTCCCCATGTCAGATTTTTATGTTTTCATCTCTTTTACAGTTTGTCTCAATTGAAAAAAAAAATGACATGGGCTTCTAAACTTTTTCTCTCTGTTTTGTTTCTGTTTTAGATTTAATTAAAAAAACCAAACAACACCAAAACAAAAAAGGCTGTGATTAATACATTTGCTCTGACAAATGGAAATCAAAGACTCCTGTGAGAAATGAAGTGGAATAGTCTAGTAGTCTATCAATGCTGGGAATGCAATGACCTGGATAAGGAGCAAGTCTCTGAGCTACAGCCAAGCAAAAAACAAGGAAATAAGGGAATGGAGACATCAATAACATACATGCAATCATAACAATCTAGTATAACAGTAAGGGCAAAAATCTATTATACCACACTTAGTAGAATAAAAGGAAACGGTAAAATTGTTTCCAAAACCTATGTGGTCTTTGGAGAGGGAGGTAACAGAACCTCAGCTTGTCTAGGGGCTAGCATATTGAGGGCGGCGGCCTATCTCCTTTCCTTCCTGCTTTACCTTCCTTGACCTCAAGAGGGTAGGTACCTATTTACAGCTGGGTGATTGAAGCCAAGATGAGCAAACAATTACTCATCTGCTTGGTAACCAAGCTCAATGCTGCCAAACCATAGCTTGGGTAAAGTGAGTTTCTGATCACTGAGATGTACCTAACCCAATAACAAAAGGAAAAAAAAAAGGTTTAAGATATATCCCGATTTTTTTCACAACACAAAATATGTAGTTTGTTTCTTAATGTGAAATTCTAATACTTGCGACATCTCCAGCCTTTTAAGGAGCAATAGCGAGTTTTTAAAGTAAGTGTTGGTTACATAAAGCCAGATGTTTCTTTAAACTACACAGACATACAGAATTTTAACTTAATGTTATTTGGATAACTGCTCTTTGCCACTTGCCTCCACCCCAAAATATAAACACACAGACACAGACACAGACACAACACACACACACACACACACACACACACACACACACACACACACACACACACACACAGGGGTATGCATTTTTGGGTAGGCTGCACCATGTAGCATACACTGGGTCATGATTAACACCTGTGGTAGACCATTCGTAGATTGCCCTGTCACACAAATCCTAAAACACACACACACACACACACACACACACACACACACACACACACACACACACACACACACACACACACACACACACACAAACACACACACGCACACACACGCACACTGAACAGACCATCTACCCTGCTTTTTAATAAACTTAATTTCTGTACTGCATTAATTTCATTACATTCCATCACTTTACTTCTAAACCTAACATCCTCCTACTTCTATTTTTAGGTACACTTTTTTTTCTAAAAGGCTTCCATCTCCACTCATCCCTGAACATGATCAGAAGTTTGCCTATCCCCCATCCTCAGTCTTTACACCTCTTTCCCCATCACTATATACCAGAACATTATAACACATCCTCCCCTTCCCAGCCTCCTTTAAAAAAAATATCACGCCCCTCCTCTTACTAACCCGAAGAAAAATGTTTAGCCACTGTGTCAGCATATGCCATTATCCACCTGCTTTTTGTGTCCACATGTGGGGCCAGGGTTAGTGTTGAGGTTATTGTTAGAGTTAGTGTTAAAAGTTAGTAACGGGTAAGGGATGTCTGTCAGATGGTCGGTCTGTGTGTTAGAATTCATGTGGACACAATAGCACATCGACAACTGGTATGTAGCCAAAGACACGATGCTACGCACATATTAAAACCCGAACCCCGTTTCAGAGGAGTAGGCCATTGTGAGTTGGTTGGAACGGAAAACCACGTGCACACAAGGACTGGATGTAGGAAAAAGCATACGACTACTTACCACTTATTCATTATCCTTAAAGTAAAATTTTAGATAGCAAATGGTCTGTAACTCGCAATAGCAGGAAGCTTTAAATCGGAATCACCATTCCTTTTAAAAGCCAACAGTGCACACTGGACATCCCTGCCCTTACATTTCCAGTTTAACAGTCAAAATATTTTCATGTCTCAGGCATTTTTTTAAAAATCCCATTACAAATATGCCCCCCCCCAAAAAAAAAAAGAAAAAAAAAAAAGCAACAACAACGACAAAAACCCACAACAAAACAAAACAAAACAAAAAATCCATTAAAAGAAAAAAGTCTAACCACCAGCCCTCTATCTGTGTCCTCACTGCTCTAGATGTGTATCCAAACACCTACTAAACAACCCTCACCCTTCCTTGCCTTTCCTTCCTATATGATGTCTCCTCCCCACAACTACCCCCTTCACACACACATACACAGAGACACAGAGACACAGAGACACAGACAGACAGACAGACAGACAGACAGACAGACAGACAACACACACACACACACACACACACACACACACACACACACACACACACACACACACACACACACACACACACACACACACACACACACACACCACTCTCAAAACTATACAACACTGTTTTGTGACACAAATTCTAAAAAAGTAAAGCCTACAACTTCCATAAAATCTCACTAATGTACTGGATACCACACAGGATTGGTAGGCCTATACTCCTGGCAAATAGATTACACAGATTTGCTCATAATACTGGAAAAATTATTGCCAATTCTACCCACCCACAAAATTTCTGATCTGCCCCGATACGTTGGTGGTGGCCAGATCACACATTTCACAAAAGTAATGAATAATCCCGATGACTGGGATATTTTTCCCCAACTTAAAAAAAAAAAGAATATGTAGCAAGTATGTCTACTTCAGCCAAAATCAAAGTCTATTCCATTGCCTATTTTCTTATTCCTTTTTTTTTTTTTTAATAGGTATCCGACACTTCACTTCCCAACGACCAATTAATTTAAAAATAACTAAAAAGCATTGCCATATACCATATGAGCCATGGCTATGGGCATAAAGAGACATTGACAAATAATCTCTATTTTTATTGGCTTAAAAAAAATCATGTGTCTAATTTTGTGCTCCTCCTTTAATGGTACTTTGTACACTTTCTCTCCTTGAAAAAAACAACTTAAGAACTTTTTCAACAGGTATTGGTCGACTATTCTTTTTCCACCTTGCCACACATGGGGGGGGGGGGGGGGGGGGGGTTGTTGGGCAAGGGGGTAAGAGTCATAAGAATAATTTGATAAAGTTCTTTAAAAAAAAAGTCATCTGTTTTTTCTCCAAAAGGCAGCATCTATTTATTACACAGAAATCTCAGTGAGAACCGTATTATTTAAAAAAAATTATGTAGGCAAATATTTCCTACATACTCATACAAAGCCATTAAATTAATAAACAAACATATCATTCCACTCCATCATACTTCTCTTCCAATTTGATGAACTTGGATTTAAGGATTTGTGTATCACAGTAATAACCGTTTCTAGAATATTATTATATATGTATATAATCATATATATACATAATATATATACATATATATCTATATCTATCTGCATTACCAATTTTTTTGTTTGAATATTCTCTGTTTTAAACAAACCAGATGCATTCAAAATAGTGAAAATCTAAATGAACTGCTAATGTGGTTTATTTGCACAGAGGATATGAGCTTATCTATCTAAAATGATTTTTTCTACAATGTAAAATTCCATAACTACCATACAAAATTCTGCAAGACGGTTTCTGCGTAACTATAAAAAACATCATCTGTTCAAAATTCATAATACTAACATTCACCGCTCTTCTCTAGCTACCATCATTTACCGATCTTCTATGGTCATATATTTTTTTAATGAGTTTACTCAAGAGAATATAATGTTTGAACTACTCTTTTGCTGTTTCTTATCATATTTTTCAAATCAATCAGAATTTTTTTTTTAAGTTGGGTCTTTGCACAGTAATGTTTCAAAACAATGTAAAACATTTTAAAAATCTGTCTGCATAGTCCAGGGAAAGAGAGGATTAAAATATGCGCAAGTTGGAAGTTTTCCGCTGTAGAAGAAATCTGAGCTTAAATACAGAACATTGAATTTAGTCACACCGAACAATTTTACACAAAAAAATGAATAAAAAAACTAAAAGAGCTCAATCACCAAAAAAATATCATGTAGTCCTAGTTCTAAGTCCCTACACTCCCTTATCTGAACATGCAATGCATGAGACAACCAAACCAAGTAATTGAACATGAATTTTCAATGGCAACTGTCACAGTACGTTTGCATAAAATAAATGGTGCCAATTTTCAAAAGCTTCTTTATACGAGATTTCGCCAACTTAAAAAAAATATAAAGTATTGCATCCTATTAATAAATCACCGCACCTTGTCTTATCTTGCACAACAGATAAAGGTTTGTTTGTTTGTTTATTTTTTTACACATCTTCGAGACTTACCAGAACTAAACAAACTGAACACACAGAGTTGCTGTGAATAAATACAAAAAAAATAACATCTACACCAAATCAGAGTCTTGTGTATGAGAAATCCTAGACTGAAAAATGTTTTGGCTTTTTTTTTTCATTCAAATATTGCTGAACTTATTTTTTGTCCCTCAAACCTCATAAACCCATAATAAATTTGAAGCCGCAACTAATTACTTTTGAAAATAATTTCACACATTTCTGGTGGAATATTGCAATACACATCACTCAACTACTGATACCAGTCCTACGGAATTGTAAAAAAAAAAAAATCACAGGGATGGGATGATTTCGACACAAAAACAAATCCTTTACGTAGTGGTAGAGATTAGGAAAGGAGTATGTTGATGTAGAGTATGATGCACGCAGTTCAATGTCACTAGGAAGTGTTGAATCATGATAGGTCTTTAGCAGGACTCCAGCCTCCAGCCTCCAGATAGGTCTCCAGCCTCCAAGCCCCTGAAACAGCTAACAGATGAGAATGAGAAAGAAGGAAAATGAGGCAAGGGTCTGGGGGAGATGGAGACAGGGGGGGGGGAGAGAGAGAGAGAGAGAGAGAGGAGAGAGAGAGAGAGAGAGAGAGAGGAGAGAGAGAGAGAGAGAGAGAGAGAGAGAGAGAGAGAGAGAGAGAGAGAGAAGAAGAGAGAGAGAGAGAGAGAGAGAGAGAGAGAGAGACGGAGAGAGAGAGAGAGAGAGAGAGACAGAGACAGAGAGACAGAGACAGAGACAGAGACAGACGGAGGCAAAGAGAGAGACAGACAGACAGAGACAGAGGGACAGACAGAGAGACAGAGAGGGAGACAAATAGAGAGAGAGAGAGAGTGGAAGAACAGAGAAGAGAGAGAGAGAGAGAGAGAGAGAGAGAGAGAGAGAGAGAGAGAGAGAGAGAGAGAGAGAGACAGAGACAGAGGACAGAGACAGAGACAGAGACAGAGGCAGACAGGCAGGCAGGCAGGCAGGCAGGCAGGCAGGCAGGCAGAGAGAGAGAGAGAGAGAGAGAGAGAGAGAGAGAGAGAGAGAGAGAGAGAGAGAGAGAGAGAGAGAGAGAGAGAGAGAGGAGAGAGAGAGAGAGAAAGAGAGAGAGAGAAGAGAGAGAGAGAGAGGAGAAGAGAGAGAGAAGAGAGACACACACACACACACACACACACACACACACACACACACACACACACACACACACGACACACAGACACACAGACAAAGGGATGAGAGAAAGAGAGACAGACAGAGACAGAGAGAGAGAGAGACAGAGACACAGAGAGCGAGAGAGCGAGGGAGACAGACAGACAGACAGACAGACAGACAGACACTGACAGATAGAGACAGACACAAAGAGAAACAGACACAGAGAGAGACAGAGAGAGAGACAGAGACAGAGAGAGAGACAGAGACAGAGAGAGAGACAGGAGAGAGAGACAGAGAGAGAGTTATTAAAAATACAGGAAGAGAGGGACAAATTTTCTCAACGAATTAAGACTGATCAAAAAATAATATCTAAAATCAGCATTACTGGAAATCCAATATTGTTATCTAAAAATAACATTTAAAAATACCACTTTGAAGCAAAGTAAATTTATGACTGCCTTCTCATAATAAAAAGAAACCCAACTTTTAAAAACTGAAATATAGGTAATTTCATTTGATGAAATTTTAAAATAATTCTGTTACCACTCTGGCATAATTACTCTCTGTTAACTGCTTTAAAACAAGTTGCCTTAATTGATATTTAAAGAAATGTCTCCCTTTAACACATAAGTCACCTAAATTCTCAACATATTTCTCTGCCAACAACTTTACATCAACAGAACAGCCTCCCCATTTTCAGACTGCATAAATTTTTTTTTTTTAAAGTCGAGTATGCGAACGGCAACTTTCTCACCTGTATGATGCCAGAAGCATGTCTCCACTCCCCCTTACCCAGGTAGTTGCAGCGTCAGTAGTCGCAACAAACGCTAACAGATTCTTCAACACAGCACTGGGGTCTGTTCCGAATGAAACGCTGATCCCGAGATGATCTCCGCTGGCGCCCGGTTCTTTTTCTGGATGAACATGGAACAGTGTCTGGCAATCGTCGACTTCGGTGGCACTCTCCCAGTTCACAAGGTACCTGGTGAAACAGAACTACACCACAACGTGAATGATAGGGAAATAAAAAAAAAGAGGAACAAGTGGGATGAAAAATGGATGATTGAAATAGAATTAAGACTAGACATCAAAGAGGTAATTAAGAAGAGAAGTACAGGGGTAAGAAGGGAGGTAAGAAAAATAAAATGAGTCGGAATGGAGTCTTTAAAAAGTGAAGAATTAGCAAGTCTGAAGTAAAAAACCTCTTGAGATTTAAGGAGCTAAAATAAGCTATGATGGACAGAAACAATGGACAAGCGACACTCAAAGACAAAAATAGACTGGACTGAAAAAATCACATCAGAAAAAAACCCAAAACTGACAGAGGCAAAATTGTAAAAATGCTTTACCTTAATTTCAGAAAACACAGGTGCTGATGGCTGCAGTCACTTGTCAGGTCACAGGCACTTGATAAGTCAGGTCTTGATGGTTTCCGCAACTTGTCAGGTCACAGGCACTTGATAAGACAGGTCTTGATGGTTTCCACAACTTGTCAGGTCGCAGGCAGGCACTTGACAAGTCAGGTCTTGATTTCCACAACTTAGGTCACAGGCACTTGATAAGTCAGGTCTTGATTTCCACAACTTGTCAGGTCACAGGCACTTGATAAGTCAGGTCGTGCTGGCTGCCATCACTTGTCAGGTCACTGACACGTATGATCCACATGACTTTAACCCCCCCAGTTAAGACCTATGTATCAAAGGATGAGGAGGAGGAGGGATATAGCCCAAGGAAATGATCTAAGAATGGAGTGACAAGTCAGTCTAATGACCACTGAAATGATGTAAGAATGGAGTTAATTTTTAATATTTTTTTTCTTTTATATCGAGGGTAATGGAGTAAGCACTCGTTTTTTTTTACACCCATTCCCCATGTGTATGCAGTTTTTTTTTTGTAAATCGTGTCATCTGTTCCCACCGGCAGACAATGGCTTACACTTACGAAAAGCGAAACGGATTCAACGTGTGCGCAAGATGTTCCGCGTACGTTCGCACACGGGGCCTCGGTTTATAGTCTCATCCGAAGAACTTTCGGGGAAAGTGGAGTCAGCACTTATGTTAACTCCGGAGGAAAAATCCCCTCGACCGGGAATCGAGCCCGGGTCGTCAAATTGCGAGCGCAATGTTCTGACCACTAGGCTACCCCGTCCCTAACTCCCCAGCTCCTCGAGACTCCTGAAACACTGTAAAAAAAAAAAGGAGTGAAAAGAGTCACAACCCCAAAATGATCAATGTAAATGATTTCAGAATGGTGTGACAAGAGTCACAACTCCTCATGACCGCTGTAACGATGTAAGAACGGAGTGACAAGAGTCACAAGCCCACATGACTAGTGATTTAACAATCCAGTAACGAGTCCATGCCCTCATGACCACTGTATCAAAACCTTTGAAGATAGAGACACCAAGATCACTGGTACCAGGATTGCTCTCCTCTTAACTCCACCTTTCCCCGTTTTTATGTTATGGTTTTATTCTATTTTATTTGTTTAGCTAATTGTTTTATTCTCTTGTGTTTATTTCATCTATGTTTTGATTTGATTTTAGCTACATTTTAGTTTGTTTTATTTCTAAATTTATCTGTCCATATTTTTTTTTGGGGGGAGGTGGAGTTGCTTGATTTTTTAAAATTTTAGTTCTATCTTTTTCTGTATAAAATTCTATCCATTTTATTTTTTTAAACTCTTTTAGTGAGGAGCATTGGTGCAACCAGAAGCTTGGTGTCCAGTGATCGTTTGAAGACAACATTAGGCAGCCATGCAGAACAGACACAGACCCTCAGGAGCAAACTTTGGCTACAGCAGAAGGAAATAAAAGAAAAGTGAAACCAGTTTTTTGTGAGCATGGAGACACTGCGAAGGGTTCCCCTTTGAACATGCCTGTGAACGTTGTATTTAGTCAGCACATCTCCGAAAACTTGAAGCTCAAAAGATCTCCGAAAACATTCGAATATGAAGCTCAGATCCGAAAACATTTCCAAAAACTATGAAGCTCAACAGATTCCGAAAACATATCTCCGAAAAATATCTCCGAAAACATATTTCCAAAAACTATGAAGCTCAAAAGATCTCCGAAAACATATATCCGAAAACATCTCCGAAAACATATCTCCGAAAACATATCTCCGAAAGCTATGAAGCTCAAAATCCGAAAACATATCTCCGAAAACATATCTCCGAAAACATATCTCCGAAAGCTATGAAGCTCAAAGATCTCCGAAAACAATCTCCGAAAACATATCTCCGAAAACATATCTCCGAAAACATATCTCCGAAAGCATGAAGCTCAACAGATCTCCGAAAACATATCTCCGAAAGCTATGAAGCACAACGATCTCTGAAAACATATCTCCAAGTATGAAGCACAAAGATCTCCGAAAACATATTTCTCCAAAACTATGAAGCACAAGAGATCTCCGAAAACTATGAAACAATCCCCGGGAAAAATCTCGAAATATGAAGCTCAACGGAATCCGAAAACATATCTCCGAAAACTATGAAGCAACATAGTCTCTAAAAAGTATTGAAGCACAATGCACATCCGAAAGAGTATCTCGACATTGGAGCACAGCATATCCCGAAAGCAATGAAGCACAGCATATCTCCATCCTGAAGGAAGGAAGTAGCTAGACGTTCGCCTGCCAAAAAGTAAACCGTGAGGTCTGGGTTCGATTCCCAGCCTCGCCCTTTCTTCCCAGTTTGACGAAAAAAATCGAACTGAAGTCAAGTCATTCGGACGAGACTATAAACCGAGCCCTGTGCGCGAACGCACGCAGAACGTCTTTCGCTCACGTTAAAACCCCGTTCCACTTTCGGAAGAGCAGGCCATTGTGTGACGGTAGGAGCAGTGACAAAATAATTATATTAAAAAAAACAGCATGCACACATGTGTCATGGTTAACACCATCCCTGAGGAAAAATCAGGGAATTGGAGTCCACAGGGTGGCTCGGGGATATATTATATATATAATATGTTAATTATATTATATATAATTATAATTATATAAATAATTATATTTAATGTAATTATATATTATAATATAATATATTTAATAAATATCTGTGTGTTTTATTGTGTGGTGTGTGTGTGTGTGTTGCGTGGTGTGTGTGTGAGTGTGTGTGTGTGTGTGTGTGTGTGGTGTGTGTGTGTGTGTGTAACTTGTGGCGACGCGCTCTCCCGGGGAGAGCAGCCAAATTGTCATGCACAGAAATTGTGTGAATTTACAGTATTTTATATTTTTTTAAAAGAGTAAAATCAAGATCTCATATTAATCGTCCCTGATCCATTGAAATTTCTTTATCCCACATTCTTAATCCTTTGAAAACACAGATCTAACAAGGTCAAGTTTACGATCAGTTTCACACTTCACTGTTGATGAGAAGTATCTGCAAACAAAAACAAATGATGTCATAGGATATAGAATTGTCTAAAACAGGGAAGTGGTGTGCATTATATTGTGGATGTTATAGATAGATGCATGTGTCTCGGGAGAGAGAGAGAGAGAGAGAGAGAGAGAGAGAGAGAGAGAGGAGAGAGAGAGAGAGAGGAGAGAGAGAGAGAGAGAGAGAGAGAGAGAGAGAGAGAGAGAGAGAGAGAGACAGAGACAGAGAAGAGAGAGACAGCAGACAGACAGCGGATAGACGGACAGACGACAGACGAACAGACAGATAAGACAGAGACAGGGAGAGGGGCAGGAGAGGAAGAGGGATAGAGTAGGCGTGGGGACAGAGAGAGAGAGAGAGAGAGAGAGAGAGAGAGAGAGAGAGAGAGAGAGAGAGAGAGAGAGAGAGAGAGAAGAGACAGAGAAGAGACAGAAGAGAAGACAGAGACAGACAGACAGAGACACAGACAGACAGACAGAAGACAGACAGACAGACAGACAGACAGAGACGAGACAGAGACGGAGGAGAGAGAGAGAGAGAGAGAGAGAGAGAGAGAGAGAGAGAGAGAGAGAGAGAGAGAGAGAGGAGAGAGAGAGAGAGAGAGGAGGAGAGAGGAGAGAGAGGAGAGTTATTAAAAAAAAATCTTTTATACCAATAATAATGGACAAGCACTCGTGTGCATTTATACATCCAGTCCCAGTGTGTGTGCAGTTTTTGTAAATCTTATCTGTTCTCACAGGCACACAATAGCCTACTCTTACAAAACAGGATTTAACGTGTGTGCAAGATGGTCTGCGTGCGTTCGCACACGGGACCTCGGTTTATAGTTCATTCGAAGGACTTGTGGAGAGAGTGGAGTCAGCAACCTAGTTCGTCAAATTGCGAGCACAATGTTCTGACCACTGGGCTATCCCGCCCCCCCGTCCCCTCCCCCCCCCTCATGATAAGAGAAAGATATACATCTCGACATGAATTGTAGAAGATACTTAAGTTAATAGTTAAGCTACGCAGGAATGGGAGGACACAGAAAGTTTGCACACTACTTCGTTTTTTTATCCCCATTATTTTTTGAAAATATTTTTTCATAATCCTCTTCCTTTGCCATCTTTTAATTTCAAATTTTAAAAGCAGTTATCAATAAGTAGTCCCAGGTGATAAAAAGAATGGCATCACTTACCTGTGGCTACACAAGTCTGCAAGGAGCGCCCAACAATTGTCAACATGTCTTGTCCAGTTAAGCAGCAAACTGGAATGATCTGAACAGTGAAGTGGGCAAGCATATTATATTCAATGTCCTACGTGAGTGAACAGAAGAAACTTTCCTCGTGCATCACGGACCATGGCCCTGCTGATGGCTATATCAATTTTTCACTTTTACCAGCCCCATGGCGCAGTGGTTAGCGCCTTGGATTTCGGACTGGAAGGTCGTGGTTCGAATCCCATAGAGTCATAGGTTTTGGTTTTTTTGTTTGTTTTTGTTTTTGTTTTTACTTCGGCCGGTACCACCCAGAGTGAGTGTGATGTGGAGTTAGTGGGGAGACTAGGACCATACAGTCGAGCTTCGTCCACTTTACGGATGAGAGTTTGAGATGTTGTTCAAATAACCTGACCAACACTGCAGGTGTCTGTATCTCTGGGGCAGGTTGAAGCAGGGGCATAGTTATAATAGTAAGTTAGAGTACAACCTGTGAAGTAGTCTCAAAGCATAATCACCTATACTTCAGCTCATGACATCATCCCATTACCATTGATCAGCTTGCCATAAAAATTACTTCTCATTCGATGGTCCCAGCTGCTCTAGTCTCTTGACCTCAGATTCCGTTTTCCCATACACGTCTGTGCCTGTGGTGAGTTTGTGTCAACACCTTTGAGGTTGGAGATTAGCGGGGGACAGTCGTTGGGGGGACGTCGTGGTGGTCGCCACCTCGGATGGGCAACTCATTAAGTCTGGTTCCGCGACAGAGCTAATACTGTTGTTAGTAGGGGGTTAGTAGGTGTTGTCCTGCGTATGTTAGCTCAGAACAGGCACCACTGAACACCACCAAAGTGACCCAGCAGCAGTGCAGGGCCCCTCTGGCTGGTGGCCCTAATGTAGCCTGATATTGACGGTGCCTGTAAACTTCCAAACCTGACGAATCTGGGTATGGCTGAGGCGGGGAGATTGAAATGAGCACTGTGGGAACAGCACTATGGGTACGTCAGAGAGAGTGAGGCAGAAAATAATTGCACTTTCGGTAAAAAGTACTTTCTCCTGCACGATGATACTGGGGACCAAAACGACTATTTCTAGAGAGGGAAACACGATCACAGCACCATGTGTTAGGCACAGTGATCGTAATCAATTTCAATCATTGTAATTTTGACACGATCAGTACACCATAGCCCTACCTTGAACCAATGCGCGAATTGTCAAGACGACATGAAGATGACCAAACCCCCAAAAGAATAGGCCTAAAGGAAAGAGGGAAGAAGAAGTAGAGGCTTCCACTGCTTTGGTAGCGAAGACGTAAACATAATTATACACCTGCAGGCTACAACTAGTCATGGATTCATCTCTTTCAAAATTCCATCTTTTTCTGCTTCTGTTTCTTATTGTTGTTGTTAGTAGACGTATCATCATCATCATCATCATCATCATCATCATCATCATTATCATTATCATCATTTTATATTATTATTATTATTATTATTATTATTATTATTATTATTATTATATTTATTATGATGAAAGAATATATACTGCAAATACTGTATTATACATATGTATGTAGACTCTCTCTCCTCTCTCTCTCTCTCTCTTCTCTCTCTTCTCTCTCTTCTCTCTCTCTCTCTCTCTTTGCAAAAAAAAAGCACTGAACCAGACATAATATTTCATGGCGACATGGTACATTATGATGAGAAAGATAACACGAGGATGCAATTGAAGAGCACCAGCTTTAAGACTACTCGACAGTAGTGCGCTCTACGCTTCGGTGGTTGCCATCGTATACCTCAGTATCAAGAAGGCCCAATAGATAGAGAAACTTGCAGGCACTGTGGTCAAGGAAATTGAGCAATACTTTCAGAAACGTATCCGACAGCAAGTTAACTCTTGCCAGTGATCAGCATTCGAAGAAGTAAAAAGAAACATGCCAAACCCTGACAAACCTAACAACCGTAAGAAAACTTTACCAAGAAGATTTTATTTATACCTGTAGCCTTTCAGCCAGAAATCCAAGGTACTAACGAAAGTGCCACAGCGGCCAATTCTATGGATTTTTTTTCTCTAGCAGCATCTTGATGATTGTGCACCAAGAAGATCAGTCTTATTTTCGCCTTCTGACCACACAGATATATCTTGCCTGTCTTTTCCCGTTAAGTGTGAAAGCTAGACTATAATCGCTTTATCATAAAACAAAACAAACACAAAAAATTACAACGACTAGTTATACAATAAGGAAACCAAAATCATTCCCAAGGAAAAGTATAAAAAAAAACACTGCACACTGAAATGTGCATGTGCACGGCTTCTGTTGAGGAGAGATTGGATGTAAAAAAGAAAGTACATGTGGTTATTCATTCTTCTCGCAAAAAGAACATTGATTTGACTTGATTTTTATTTTACAGATAAAAGCGTACAATCACACACATAGTTGTAATCTAAGAAAAAAAATAACAGTCAGCAAACAAGACTGATGGTCTGAAAACTTGACAGTTTTCATAGAAGTTTTAAACTTGAATTTGGCAGACGTCTAAGTTAAAGCAGATATCCTAATCAGTAGTAACGCGATTTGAACCTAGATACTGAGTACCAAACACTTCTGTCTATAGTTGGTTCTAATGAGTAAAACAACAAAATATACTTTAAATAGAAGCCAAAATAGTATAATGTTTATATATATAGAAATATAAGCGTCATGGTTGCTGTTTACAGACCCCTAGACTAAAACAACCTCTCACAGTGTGCTGCATGTTTATATATAGAAATATAGATGTCATGCGTGCTGTTTACAGCCCCTAGACTGAAATGAGCTCTCATAGCGTGCTTTGTCAGCAAACCGAAGCTGATACTATCTTCAAACAGTGTCTTGGGGTCAGGTTCAAGGGGCATGTGAAGTTATCATCGGCACTTAGCCTCTGGTCAGCTATATTACCTTCGTCACCGAGCCACTCCAGTGTCAAATCAGTGCTTCCGGTCTGAAGCCTTTTCTTCCGCCAGTGTGATGTCCCCTGATTGTGGCACCACAGGAACCGGAACCTTGCACTTAGCTCTCATCGAGAGCCGCATGGGAAATGGAAAATTCCCTGCTTCTGTTATTTTGCTGTGTTAGCAAACTCGCCTGACAATGTCAGTTATAACTCTCTCTCTCTCTCTCTCTCTCTCTCTCTCTCTCTCTCTCTCTCTCTCTCTCTCTCTCTCTCTCTCTCTCTCTCTCTCTCTCTCTCTCTCTAGTGGTGATGCTGGTATGTAGGGGTAGGAAGGGGTTTCTTAGCTTTATTCCTGATCAGGGCAAGGGCCGGATGAAAAAAAGTATGTATTACTTTCTCTGTAACCCTTGAAAAATAAAGATTATTCATTCATTCATTCATTCATTCATTCATTCATTCATTCATTCATTCATTCATTCATTCTCTCTCTCTCTCTCTCTCTCTCTCTTCTCTCTCTCTCTCTCTCTCTCTCTCTCTCTCTCTCTCTCTCTCTCTCTCTCTCTCTCTCTCTCTCCTCCCTCCCTCCCTCCCCCCTCCCCCCCCCCCCCTCTCTCTCTCTCTCTCTCTCTCTCTCTCTCTCTCTCTCTCTCTCTCTCTACTTCCTGGATTGAAAAAAAATGCATCTATATATGATAAACATGCTCCCTTAAAATCCATAGAGTAAGGTATAAAATACGGCCTGAAGGAATAACAACTGATATTATAATATCTGAAGCACATCACCGAGACAACTTATCAAAGCAGGAAAATTTGATAAATACAATACACAAAGAAACCAAGTTAATGTATTAAAGCGAGCAAGTAAACAACAGTATTCTCAAAATCTTACTTTATCCAAACAAAATTCAAGAGCTATCAATCAACTAACCAATAAATCATCATCACTTTCCACTATTCAGAATATTTCTGACTATTACCTTAATACCTATTTTACCACCGTATAGATTTATTAACAAATTGATGCTGATCGAAATTCCCTTGAAAAATTTAAAACATTTTCTAAATAAAAAGATATCAATTCAAACATAAAATACCACCATTGAACATCTCTGGAGTTTACCAATCCCTTCAATGCTTTAAACAAACAAACAGTCGTGGTCCAGATGGTATGGAGGAAAAAATCCTCGAAACTGCAGCTTCTAGTATAACTGAAACACTCTCTTCTGTCTATAACTTGCGTATTGCTAAATGCCATTTTCCATCACAATCCAAACTGCCCCAAATCATTTCTTTTCAAAAGTCTGCCAACTCTTCATACCCATGTAACTACAGGTCAATATGAGTGCTATCAATTTATATCAAAACATCTTGAAAATAACAAACACGAACACTTTAGCTATCATTGAGAACATTATAGTCTTTTAATTAATGCCAGTCACGATTCAGGAAAAACCTCATCTTGCTACACAGTTCTTTCCTTTATTGTAGATTCTTGGCACAACAATATAAATGATAATAAATAAATGTGGAGCCTATTTTTGCGGCCCCATCCTCTGTGACGTCCCTGTCCTGTAGTTTCCAGGCCGCTCATCTCAATCCATCCACCACAGCCATACCTAGATTTGTTATGTCCTATCCCCAGGGTCGGGAGTGCACAGGGAGCCCATCAATATCAGGCCGCCTTAGGGCCACCAGCCAGAGGGGCCCTGCACTGCTCCTGGGTCACATGGATGGTGTTCAGTGGTGCCTGTTCTGAGCTAACATACTAATAGCTCAGTCGCGGAGCCAGGCTGAGTGAGTTTGCCACCCGAAGTGGCGACCACAACGTCCCTCCAATGACGGTCACTCCTGAAACTCCAACCCCAAAGGCTTTGACACACTCTCACCACAGGCACAGAAGTGTATGTGTAAACCAAATCTGAGGTCACCACGAGACCAGGGCAACTGGGAACACCGAATCAGAGGCAATGTTTAGTTACAGAACGATCAGTGTCAATGAGGATGACGTTATGATTCTGTTGTGGAAGTGTATATACATTTGAGATTACTTTGATGGTTGTACCTACGTCAGTTATCGTAGTATAGCCCCGCGTCAACCGGGCCTGAGAAATACAGACACCTGCAGTGTTGGTCAGGTAATTTGAGCAACACTCTTAAACTCGCATCGTTAAAGTGGATGAAGCTCGACTGTGTGGTCCAGTCTTCCCATGAGTCTACAGCACACTCACTCTGGCTAGGAGCTAGCCAGAGTCCGAAAAATTCCCTATGACTCTTATGGGATTCGAATCCGCGACATTCCAGCCCGATATGCAAGGCATTAACTACTGCGCCATGGCTTTGGTGACCCTCTTTGTTGACTTTGCCAAAGCCTTTGATGTAATTGGCCTGAACTACTATGCCGAAAAATATGCTATATGGCAAATCTGATAACAGATTGAAGTTAATCAGATCGTCAATGCATAATAAAAAACAATATTATTATATTCGATCAATAACATTAAATCATGTACACTACCAGTAAAATATAGAATACCACATGGGTCTGTACTAGGCCTACTCTTATTCCCAGTATATGTAGTGACCTTCCACTCTACATCAAAGAATTATGCAAACTTTTCTGGGATGACACTACAATTCATACTAGTCATACCAGTCTTAATTAAACATCCCTCTTATTTTAAAGTGACGTTGATTCTCTACGCAAATAGTGCAATTATTGTGTGTATGTGAGTGTGTGTGTGTGTGTGTGTGTGTGTGTGTGTGTGTGTGTGTGTGTGTGTGTGTGTGTGTGTGTGTGTGTGTGTGTGTGTGTTCAGTAAGTCTTCAATTTAACGTCTTTCCACTTTAAGTGATACCAGACGACCCTACAACAGGAGACTGGATAGTTGAGAGAGAGAGAGAGAGAGAGAGAGAGAGAGAGAGAGATGAGGAGAGAGAGAGAGAGAGAGAGAGATCTAATGTGTGTGTGTTTGTGTATGCGTGCGTGCGTGCGTGTGCGCATGCATTCGTGCGTGTGTGCGTGTATTTGTGCGTGTATTTGTGCGTGTGTGTGTGCGTACGTGCGAGTGTGCGCGCGCACGCGTGCGCGCGTGTGTATATATATATATGTGTGTGTTACAGATTCTTTTTGTAGGGTGTGCGAATAAAAACTGATCCCTGTCTTGAGTCATAACAAAGTACTCGTCTATGACTGAGAAATCACAATGATTCATTTAGACATAAACTTTGACTTTGATTTTGAATTGAGGTGCTTTGCATGATTGCGGTACACAATTCATTGAATCCACCGTACTCTCACATCCTCTGTCACACTAGTAGCTTGGTGCTGAATCATCGGGCGTTCCTTAGCTCAGCACCCCTCCTTGCATGCAGATCGTCTAGAATATGTACACTGTCTCACTCAGCACACCTCGGAAACAATGTGAAACCGTTGAAGTACACATTTTATTGGATGAGAAGTTTAAGAGCATGGCTGTTTCCTAGTACCTCGCCATTTAGGCAGCAACACTCAGAAAGTGGACAGGCCTTGGATGGAGCGATCTGCTACGGGGAGCGGAGTACCGTGGGGAATGGAGGAAGCTGGTCGCATAATCCTCAGTAGTACCCCCCACGGTCAGCGGGACTACGGGACAGATGAAGGGTCGGAAGGACTATGATTTTATAGGATTTTGTTCTGCCAAGATTTTGTCATGGATGGAGACATCTCAACTAGGATGACAATTTTAATTGTGTTCCTCAAACGCTCTAGACAGACACTACTGATATTTACATAATATTAGCAAAACTGCATAGCGTTTGCCGTTACGCGCCTAACAGGTCAGGCCTAGTATATCCGATTTCGGTGTCGGAAAGAAGTATATTGTTATCTTTAAAGGCAGGATAATGTACCAAGAAAGCAGAAAAGAGACAAGAAGAAAGTTGTAGTTGAAAGGGAAAAAGTAGAAACAAAGAGAGTGATAGAAAATAGGGAATTCCTAGCACAGAATTGCCAGAAGGTTCAGGCAGAGATGCTGCAAATAAAGTGAATGGCATTTAGTTTCATGGATGAAGACAATCTGAAGAAGGATGAAGGATATAATCGTGACAATGTGTGTTTCCAGAGATAGATTTATAGTCAAGTCAATGATCTTTATTGAGGGTGAAAGATAGTTTACACAACTTTTTTCATTGTCATGCAAAGTAACCATTGTCCCAGATGTCCCAAAGACCCTAACCCAAACCAATACTAAAAAAAAATTCCGAAACAAAACAAACCCTAAAAAAACCCCAACCTGACAAGAAAAGAACAACGCAAAAAGAAGAATGGTCAAAGGGAAAACACCCAGCTGATACTGATGTACGTCTGAACCAAGTACTATCTCCCCTAGACTGAAAGTCGCGCCGTGACAACAGGTTTTTTTTTTTGTTTTGCTGTTGCTACTGCTTTTTGTTGCTTGGCTAGACTCCGAGACTCACAAAAGGTAATTTCGCGTTTACGATTGTTTTTACCAAATATTAAGGTATCCACATTCCAACCGGGGATGATACGTAAAAATGATATCTATGTGCATGTGGATTTTATTGCATTAAAAACAAGAAATTCTGTTGGCTGGTTCTACTGGCACACAGTATAGAAGCCTACTCTTTCAAAAGTTGTAACAAGGTTTGACCTGAGTGCAAAATGCTGTACGTTTGCACAAGAGACCGGCCTCGGTTTGTAGTTTCATCTGAAGGACTTTCCGTGGAAGTGCAGTAAACTGATGTAGGCCTAACTCCAGGGGAAGATTCCCCCAAAGAGTGACACTTCATTGATAGTAAAGTCCCTGAGTCAGATAGCTGCGCTGGGACTTATTCCCCCAAAGAGTGACACTTCATTGATAGTGAAGTCCCTGAGTCAGATAGCTGCGCTGGGACTTATTCCCCCAAAGAGTGACACTTCATTGATAGTGAAGTCCCTGAGTCAGATAGCTGCGCTGGGACTTATTCCCCCAAAGAGTGACACTTCATTGATAGTGAAGTCCCTGAGTCAGATAGCTGCGCTGGGACTTATTCCCCCAAAGAGTGACACTTCACTGATAGTGAAGTTCCTGAGTCAGATAGCTGCGCTGGGACTTAAAAAAAAACAATCAGACCAGAGAAGCCTTTACGAAGGTGTCTTCATTAAAGAAGTAAAGCAAAACAAAAACTACGAGCACACACACACACACACACACACACACACACACACACACACACACACACACACACACACACACACACACACACACACACACACACACACCACATACAATCTATTTTAATGAAAAAGTAGACACCCTTGCAAAATTTGGGGCGGGGTATAGAAACGATTCTTGTGGAATAGATGTTGTATTATCTTTGCATGAGGGATACAGCTTGCTGCAAAACGCTTGTTGGAAGCATTTTCAGAAAGAAGATCAGCGATTCTGGCTATCGGCTTTATGATAGCAGTACAAATAATACGATAAATTTTCAAAATATCTTAACCTCTGACAAAGTCTGTGGTTGGTACAATCGCAGAAATGTATTATCCCTCATGTACAGATTTAAACTAAATGCATTCAAGACGAAATACT
>CM060328.1:37498066-37500566 GCA_030674155.1 Stramonita haemastoma | reverse complement strand
TCTCCCCCTAACACAGTCTCACTCACTCTCTCATCTCCTCTAGCACTTCTTTCTCCGCTCTGTCTCTTCTCCCTCTAGCACTCTCCTATCTCTCCTCTCTCTCCTCTCTCTCTCTCTCTCTCTCTCTCTCTCTCTCTCTCTCTCTCTCTCTCTCTCTCTCTCTCTCTCTCTCTCTCTCTCCCCTCCCCTCCTCTCTCTCTCTCTCTCTCTCTCTCTCTCTCTCTCTCTCTCTCTCTCTGTGTCACAGCATTTCCGCTCCCTAGCGCCATATCAGCTTTCTGTGTCCACACAGCTGACACCGGTTCCCGACAGCTGACAGCTCATCCTCTTCCGGATCTGGCCCCGAAACAGCACGTAGCCAACCAGGTTATTTCCATTTTTGTCCCTGAGACACAGACTCTGTGTGTGTGTGTGTGTGTGTGTGTGTGTGTGTGTGTGTGTGTGTGTGTGTGTGTGTGTGTGTGTGTGTGTGTGTGTGTGTGTGTGTGTGTGTTTGTGTGTGTTTGTGTGTGTGTTGTGTGTGTGTGTTTGTGTGTGTTGTGTGTGTTGTGTGTGTGTGTGTGTGTGTGTGTGTGTGTGTGTGTGTTGTGTGTGGTGTGTGTGTGTCTATCTCTCTCTGTCTCTCTCTCTCTCTTTCTCTCTCCATCTGTTTCTGTCTGTCTGTCTGTCTGTCTGTCTGTCTGTCCTGTCTGTCGGTCTGACTATCTGTCTATTTCTCTGTCTGTCTGTCTGTCTGTCTGTCTGTCTGCCTGTCTGTCTGTCTGTCTGTCTGTCTCCCTGTCTGTCTGTCTGTCTGTCTGTCTGTCTGTCTGTCTGTCTCTGTCTCTCTGTGAAAAGTAATATTTCATTTTTTGCATCTGTCCATTTTTTGCCCCTGAAAGTGTATTCTGGTCTAAGGCCGATGTACATTAAACAATTTTTCTGTTCAGTGTTCAATTCTCTCTCTCTCTCTCTCTCTCTCTCTCTCTCTCTCTCTCTCTCTCTCTCTCTCTCTCTCTCTCTCTCTCTCTCTCTCTCTCTCTCTCTCTCTCTCTGTGTGTGCGCGTGCGTGGTGTGTGTGTGTGGTGTGTGTGTGTGTGTGTGTGTGTGTGTGTGTGTGTGTGGTGTGTGTGTGTGTGTGTCCTGCCTATGTGCAAGCGCCTGCCTGCGTGCCTTCGTGTGTGTATGCGTTCAGGGGTGAGTGTTTACGTGTTTACGTGTATTTAGATGCATGTTTGCGTACATGTGTTTGTCTATGGGTGCGAGTGTGTGTGACTTTGTGAAAGTGTGTTTGCATGCGTGCATGCGTGTGTATGTAAGTGTGTTGCGTGCGAGCGAGCGCACGAGCGTGTGTGCGTTTGTGAAAGTGTGTATGCGTGCGTGTGTATGCGTGCATGCGTGTGTATGTATGTCTGCGTCTGTGTGTGTGTATGTTTATATGTGAGTGAGTGGCTGTGTGGGTGTGTGCGCACGCACATAATTATGTGCAAAAAGATACAGAGGGCTGAGGTTAAAAAAAGACAGGTACATCCAATACTCTAGTAACCAGAAAGGTCAAACCGCATCCTATAAAGCTTTGCCGCACTTACGATGGCGTGGGCCTAATCGCTTCTTTGGCAACAGGACTTTCCATCTTTGAAAATGCGTTACTGACGAAACGACACCTATTCGTGAAATCTCTTCCCTTACGGCCACAAATCCCTTCTTTTGATAATTGCCCAAAGAAATCTCTCCTAACTATTCGCCAGCCATTCAAAAACCATTCCAAGTTGTGAAAGCTATCATTAATTTCGACACAATTGGAATACTTTTAATACACTATTGCGAGGCCACACAGGACTACGTTACCGAAAATAGATGACGGGGAAAAGAGAAGAGAGCAACTGAGAGGAATAGGAGGTGGAGGAGGAGGAGGAGGAAGAGGAGGAAGAGGAAGGGTAGTAGGAAGAGGAGTGAGAAGGAGAGGAAGTATACGAATTCTGTAAAAGAAGAAGAGGAAGAAGAAGAATTGCGAAGAAGAAGAAGAATTGCGAAGAAGAAGAAGAAGAAGAAGAAGAAGAAGAAGAAGAAGAAGAAGAAGAAGAAGAAGAAGAAGAAGAAGAAGAAGAGAAGAAGAAGAAGAAGAAGAAGAAGAATTGCGAAAAGAATTGCGAAGAAGAAGATTTGCGAAGAAGCAGAATTGCGAAGAAGCAGAATTGCGAAGAAGAAGAAGAAGAAGAAGAAGAAAGAAGAAGAAGAAGAAGAAGAAGAAGAAGAAGAAGAAGAAGAAGAAAAAGAAGAAGAAGAAGAAGAAGAAGAAGAAGAAGAAGAAGAAGAAGAAGAAGAAGAAGAAGAAGAATTGTGAAGAAAAAGAATTGCAAAGAACAAGAATAATTGCGAAGATGGAGAAGAATTGCGAAGATGAAGAATTGCGAAGAAGAAGAAGAATTGCGAAGAAGTGTGTGTGTGTGTGTGTGTGTGTGTGTGTGTGTGTGTGTTGTGTGTGTGTGTGTGTGCGTTTGTGTGTGTGTGTGTGTGTGAG
>CM060328.1:37485566-37493066 GCA_030674155.1 Stramonita haemastoma | reverse complement strand
TCTCAACACAATATGTCTATTAATGCTAATATTTAATTGTAGGCTATCGCCCCTAACTTTCATCAATCAATGACAAAGCCTTTGGCTGGGACCAAACAGAAGTTGCTATGGTATGAGCGAGCCCTCCTGATGAGTTTTTCAGACCAAAGAAAGATGCTAAGCATAGTTTTTGTTTTCTTTTATTAACGAATTAAGTATGATTTAGTCTTTTTCCTTATACATCAACATTTCTCTCTTTCTTGTTCATTTTCTCCCCTCCCTCTTGTTCTTTCTTTGTCTTTTGTTTCATTTTTTCTTTCATTCTGCGTGTATTTCCATTTTCCCCCTTTATTTCTCTCTTTTCCTCTCCCTTTTCTTTCCTTTATTAAAGTCATACTTTCTTGGGGTGATTCATGTGCTCTTTCTTTCTTTCTTTCTTTCGTTTTTTTAAATTATTTTTCTTTCTTTCTTTCTTTCTTTCTTTCTTTCTTTCTTTCTTTCTTTCGTTTTTTAAATTATTTTTCTTTCTTTCTTTCTTTCTTTCTTTCTTTCTTTCTTTCTTTCTTTCTTTCTTTCTTTCTTTCTTTCGTTCTTCCTTTCTTTCTTTTCTTTGTGGCCAGATTCAAATCAGCCTACAAGCGCTCAGAAAATAATCATATTTTCTCCATCACTTCCTTCCCTATTTCCTTATTTTTTTGTTTTGGACCAGATTTGACGCCTGACATTTCTTTGTGATTTACGCACCAGCTGTTTACACAGACACAGACACAGACAAACACACAAACACACAAACATACCCACCCACCCATCCACCCACAAACCCACACACACGCGCACGTACACACACACACACACACACACACACACACACACACACACACACACACACAGAGAGAGAGAGAGAGAGAGAGAGAGAGAGAGAGAGAGAGAGAGAGAGAGAGAGAGAGAGAGAGAGAGAGAGAGAGAGAGAGAGAGAGAGAGAGAGAGAGAGAGAGAGAGAGAGAGAGAGAATGACAATGACAATGACAATAGTTTATTGTGATTTAAGCTTTACAGCCCATTCACAAGGGGACAGTGGGAAGGGGATTGGGCACAACACAAATAACCATATTGAACAAAAACAACAAGAAGAAACAAAATACGGTTGCAGCCCAAATGATCTTCATGGCATGGATTCCACGTCATGGTACAAAGATAGAGATCCAGAGTCAGGTACATGGTTGCAACAAAGTGCTCAGTCTGGTTGGGCCTCTGGCTCTTGCTATTTTTTGCTACAGTCCACGATTCACAAAAAAACATTGCGTAAAGCTTTCGCCCATTGTAAAGGGACGAGGCTGACGAGGGTGGAGATACAACAAACATACAATCCACTGACAACACAGCACAAACGATGAAGTCCGTGGCAAGGTTTCCAGGTCACTCTGCCTTATGTCCTCTATGCCCACTGGCTCGTGATATTGTCACAAGTATGCGTGCCACAGATGTGCATGCAAAAAATTCGCTTGGTGTGTGTCTCTCTCTCTCTCTCTCTCTCTCTCTCTCTCTCTCTCTCTCTCTCTCTCTCTCTCTCTCTCTCTCTCTCTCTCTCTCTCTCTCTCTCTCTCACACACACACACACACACACACACACAACACAAACACATACACCACACGCGCGCGCCTACAAACACACACACACACGCACGCACACACACACACACGCATACACATACACTCACACACACAGACACACTCACACACACGCATGCACACACACGCACATGCACACAACACTCATCCACTCACAAAAACACATGCACGCACGCACGCACACACACACACTCACACACACTCGCACACACACACATACGCACGCACACACACACACACATACACACACACATATGAACAAACTTAACTAACCAAGGAAAAATCTCACAGCCTCCATGATCACATTCATAACACGAGTCCCAGCACTGATTTTGTCTTTAAACTTTTTCCGATCGGCGGGTGTCCACTGTCGTAGCTTGTCGTAGACCGTCCGTTCATCCTGCGTCATGTGCCGTAGGCTTCGCTTAGCCAGCCAGAAGAAGTCGGATGGTTCGTCACCTGCTGCTGCTGTCCAACTAAATTCAAACACCATGTCATCGCTTTCACAGATCAAAGCTTCAGGATTGTCACTGGAAGTGAAAACACGGAAAAAGTCCTGATTTCTCTTTGTGTTCCTGAGCCTTCTCTGTAGCGATGGGTCAGTCAGTTCAGCAACGTAGTCCCGTATCAGCTCCACCCCGTATCCAGCGTCACGTACCTTGACCAAGCAGGGGTCACAATCCTCTTCCAGCGCAGCGTCAGTGGTAGGCACGTCAACAAGGTCGATTCCGCTCTGCTGATCAGCCGCAGTATCTGGGTCGGTAGGCACGGTGACGTCAGGAGATGCAGGGCGAAATTCTCGTGCGTAGCACAAGACAGGCCGTGTTGCGTTGTCTGGTGACATGGGTGTGTCAGTGACAGAGACAGCGCCAGTTACTGGGGGAGAAGGCATAAACAATTGCCCACAGTTCTCCTGATTTGAAATTTCACAAGATGTTTCTTGGAAATGTGGCATCGTAGCTGCCTGTCTCCTCTCCTCCAGTCGTCTCCGGTCCCTCCTCAGCTGACTTGGCGGCTTTCTTCGGTAGCACTGCGAAGAAGACTGCTGTGCTTGTTGACACGCCATGCTGTCAGACTCACTGCCAGTTCTCAGTCGCAGTACGACAATCATATTGTCGCCTTCTCCTGTCACTTTCCAGGAGGTCAGGTGACTCCCCTCTAGCAGACCACTTAAGGTCTTTTCCAGCGCTGTTGGAAGGCCGACAACGGGCATGGTGCTGCAGGAATTGGTATTTTAGTATAATTTTACGCAGAGCAAAATTTTTCTTGACTCTATCCAAGGGAGATCACCCTGAGAACCCCGAGAGAGAGAGAGAGAGAGAGAGAGAGAGAGAGAGGAGAGAGAGAGAGAGAGAGAGAGAGAGAGGAGAGAGAGAGAGAGAGAGAAACATACATACATACATACATACATACATACATACATACATACATACATACATACATACATACATACATACATACATACATACATACAAACATACATACATATACATATTTATAAATGTATCTATATATAACATTATATATACATACATATATACATATATATTCACACACACACACACACACACACACACACACACACACACACACACACACACACACACACACACATATATATACACACACACACACACACACACACACACACACACACACACACACACACACACACACACACACACACTCACACACACACACACACTCACACACGTACTGCAGTTTCTATCACACATACGCACATGCATGGAAGCATACGTACATACATACAGGCACTTTTCCAATCCTTCCCCTGTAACCACCCACTATTCTTCAACCTTGTCACATACCCCTTCCCTTATACAACAGAATTTCCAATTCTGATCATGATAAAACAAAAATAGAGTAAACCTCGTATTCTTCTCCCCACCTTCTCCCCTTCCTCCCACCCCTCTGATTCAATAAACAAAAACCGTCAGTGACCAACATACACAATGTTCTAGTAAACCACCCAGAGCTATTGTATAAATTGGAATGCGTGTGGCGACAATAACTCATGCTGGAAACAGGATGTACAAAAGGCCAGGAATTAAGGATAGCTCTTGCAGCACACAAATAAATTGGGCCCATAAAATACGAGGTGACCAGGGTGTACATACTGGCGTTCAATGTGGACGTTCTATTAACCTGTTTTATAAGCGTGGCCTGACCTCTGTTGGGAACGAGAGAGAGAGAGGAGAGGAGAGAGAGCAGAGAGAGAGAGAGAGAGAGAGAGAGAGAGAGAGAGAGAGAGAGAGAGAGAGAGAGAGAGAGAGAGAGAGAGAAGACAGACGACAGACAGACAGACGAGAAGAAGAGAGAGAAGAGGAGAGAGAGTATGTGGGCGTACGTTTGTGTACAGAGCATGTTTGCGCGAGACTGTTCTTTTATATGAAAGCGTTTCTTTTCGCTTTTGTTTAGTTTCATTATGTTTTGTTTTGGTTTTATTTTACGAGCATTTGTGATCTCCACTTATTTTTCTTCTAAAGAAACATCAAGCCATTAGAATTTGTTTAAAAATTAGCTTTGGAATGGACGTGATTGTTTATTATAGTCTTTCAATCTTTGTAGTCTTAACTTTCAGACAACCGCCAGAAGTCTAAATTGTATAAATGTCTGCATCAGAAAACAGTAAAGCAAAATAGAAGAAAACAATGACAGTACTGCTTTGCATACTCATTAGTAATTAAACAAAATATCAGATTACAGCAATAGGCACTAACTTTGGATTTGTAAAAGTGTGTCTAGTAGGAAGTTGCGAAAATTCAATAAACTGTACACGTGGTACAGTCAACAGAATTTGAAATACCTAAAATAAGTAGGTTCAGATACAGCCTCAAGAAATTGTATGTGGCGAATCACTGAAAGGATAGAAAAAACAAACTAAAGAATATAATTAACAAGAAAGCAAAAATTAATTGCCAGCTGATAAATCAGCTAGCCAACCATCCAGCCAAGCAACTGACCTTGCAACAAACCATTCAATCATCCAAACAGACAGACCATCAGCACCAACCAGAAAAACACGCAGACAACAAAGGATCTAAAACTGACCAAGCACCCAAGCAGCCAGCCAGCCAACCAGTCAGCCAATCTACCAGCCAAACAGCCAACCAATTAGTCAGCAAACCAGCAAGCCAGAAAGCCAACTAGCCAACCAACCTATTATATATCATTAATTTATTTATTCTTTTATTATCGGAGATACTGAGATAGCACGCGTGTGCTTTTTTCATCCATTCCCCGTGTGTATGCAGTTTTGTAAATCTTGTCATCTGTTCCTATCAAACAACAAGTCAGCCAGTCAACGAACCAGTTAGTCAAACAAAAATCCCACACAACTATATCATTGTGCTACTTCCTGGACAGATTAGCATGAGTTTCACATAGATGCAACAATTCAGTACAATAAACTTACAAGAACACAAAATATACAAGAGAAATGAAAGCAAAATAAAGACAACAAAATAAAAAATATCCACTCAATACTTACAAAATCAATACAAACTGCTCTTAATACACAAACATCAACAAAACAAAATAATCTATTAAAAAAATATATCAATCTCAAAACTAAAACTCTGAAATCTTTTCGAGCTATAACAAAATTTCACATAAAAAATGCAGTTAAACGTGTTAGTCAAAATCACAGCATCATAATAATTATTGATACTGGGAAACATTTTTCTGTAGCTTCATTCTCAGTGCAGTTTTCGCTTTGTTTCCAGGAAAGGGGTTTGGCTACATCAGGCGATGGGTCAAGCGGGACGTAGCTCTAAGCGGGTTAGTTGACTGACTGTATAAAGAATGGTGTCAGTAGGCAGTAAAGCTGTCAGACTGCACTGTAAGATCTAATTGGTTCAGGTAGAGAAGGGGGTTCGGGGTGTAATGCTCTGCACAACCTCATTTGTTTTAGCACCCGGCTGGCCTCACTTCCTTAATGTAGATGATTCGTTTGTTTTCTGTCTCTGTCTATGTCTGTCTGTCTGTCTGTCTGTCTGTCTTCTGTCTCTGTCTTCTGTCTGTCTTCTCTCTCTCTCTCTCTCTTCTCTCTGAGCTTGTGTGTTGTATTTTTTTGGTGTGTGTGTGTGTGTGTGTGTGTGTGTTGTGTGTGTGTGTGTGTGTGTGTGTGTGTGTGTGTGTGTGTGTGTGTGTGTGTGTGTGTGTGTGTGTGTGTGTGTGTGTGTGTGCAATTGTGTATTTGCTTGTGTTTTATAGTCATCTTACCCATCCATCTTAATTCGATTTCAGTTTTTGTCAGTTGTCTTTATATCAGATAATTATTTGATGTAATTGTTTACCTTAGCGTTGATTGGTTTTCATTGCAGTGCATTGTATCGTGCTGTATTTCTTTGCATTGTATTGTATCATATTTTTTTTTCGTATTGTGTCGTATAAAACTGTATTGTATGCCGTTGTGTCCTGTTGTCATACATCATGTTGCATTATCACTGTTTGATGAGCAAACCAAGCTTTGTTTAAAACTTACGTCTCATATTTCTTGAATGGTCTTCTTGTATCTAACATTTAGTTTTGATTCCTTGTCTTTAATGAGAATTTTCGAATATTATCTAAATCAATTTTGCTTGTTTCCTTTTCTGGAAAAACGTAGTTGCCTTGCACCAGGATTCCAAACAACTCCCACATTATCAAATAAATGACCTTTTATATGTTATCTAAATCTATACTAACGCATTAAGCATGGAGTTCACCTTTACCTCTCCTCTCCACTGATATTTGTGTCAGGATTTGTGGAATTGAGGTGGAGTTTCGCAATCTGCAGTAAAAGGGGGAGTTTGGGAGTTGTGTCATACTACTACATGAAAAGTGTGTCTTAAACTCCCTCCGTCTATCGCCGACTTTGCTGCCCTCGGGTCAAAACTTTGAATGTGTTGCTTTCTTCTTCTTCTTCTTCTTCTTCTTCTTCTTCTTTTCTTCTTCTTCTTCTTCTTCTTCTTCTTCTTCTTCTTCTTCTCCTCCTCCCTCCTCCTCCTCTACTCTTCCTCTCCCCCTCCTCTCTCCTCCTCCTCCTTCTTCTTCTTCTTCTTCTTCTTGTTCTTGTTCTTGTTCTTGTTCTTGTTCTTGTTCTTCTTCTTCTTCTTCTTCTTCTTCTTCTTCTTATTCGAACGCTCAGTCAGAAACTACTGTTGTCTGTCATATGAGTGTAAAAGCATTGCGCTGCGTTAAGCGCCTGGCAAGTCAGGCCCAGCGCATCCGACTTCGGTATAAGAGAGAATTGTTATCTTTTAAAAAAAAAAGTCTTTCTGGAAAAAAATAGCAAGAGAATGGACCAAGAAGGCAAAAATTGGACCAGAAGGCGGTCACAGGGAGAAAAAGAACAAAGCAGAAACAAAGAGAAAAAAGACGGAATTCTGGTTCCTAGCACAGAATTTCCAGAAGGTGGGGATGTACTTTATTTCGACAACCGCCTCCCCCTATATCCCAATGGGAGAGTGTTGCTTTATAATAAGCTCTGAGCGATGGCTGGTAGACCTGCCCTTTCTGGCCAAGGCTAAAAATCTTTGTCAGTTATCAATCTAAACATCAATAGTTAAGGCCTATATTGAACTATTGTTTAGTTTTACATTACTGATATGTTGAGACTCTCTTTTCCAACAACAAGCTTATGACATAACAATTTGCATTCTTCTGTAAAAGATGAAAAAAAACTTTGGATATCAGAGTATGGCGGCACTTCTGCTGCAGCACCATTGTCTGGCACTTCACTGTTGCTGGGAGCTCAGACCAAGGTCAAAGTCAAGTCAAGACAAGTCAAGTCAAAATTATCTTTATTGAGGGTAAGATATTAAGTCTACAAACCTTTTTTTTTTTATCCCGCCCTCACAAAAAAATCAAGGAAACTCAAATAAGCGG
>CM060328.1:37475566-37480566 GCA_030674155.1 Stramonita haemastoma | reverse complement strand
TTGAATATACAACACATGATTAGCTCAATCAAAAGAATTTACGACACCATTAAAGTCATTGATTATAGCAACCTTCTGTAGTAAAAAACAAAACAAACCACCTGGTATGATAAAAACCGCATAATCATAAACTCAGAAAAAAAGTCATACGGTAGTGAAGGAAACAAATACACACATAAAAAGCCACCTGGCAGGGAAACAAAGGCATACGAAAAGGTAAAGGTGTTGCCATAACATATCCCCATTTTGTGGAACGACAAACATTGCATCTAAATTGATCGCTGCACTCTATTTTTCTCCAAACAATATCTCTTCGATTAAATCAATTACTGTGCTTGTCCTCTGTCTAGAAAAGAAAGATCTCAGAAGATTCTTTCTCCCCATTTGAAATCAGTCCGAGCCGTAATTCTACGAAAATGAATAGTATCACATTTCCATTTCCAATGATTTTGCTCCATTTTCTGGATTCTTTTCTCATGTGCTGTATGTTTTTGCATGAAAAAAAAGCATCACATGGGGCAGTATGTTCAGTTTTTATTTAACAAACAATCAACAGAAAGAATGGAAAGCAAAATCACGGTTTCTACAGCTCGTAAAGAAAAATAGCATACATAATGATTTACTTGTTAATCATAAAAAGGAAAACAAGTATTGTAATATATAGAACTATCAGTACAACAAAGTGGGGTTGGAAAATCATAAAATTGTTTTCCTTAAAGATTGTCAAAGAAGCTAACAAAACACATCAAAATCACAAAATGAAATGCCAAAAGCCAGATTTGTTTTAAGTAACAATTGGAAAAATAAAAGTAAACAATCTGGGCTACAGCTCTTGCCAAAAAGTGTTATATTTTTCTCAATTCAGTGTGGGTTCATTTCGCTTTCAAGTTCTCTGGTGGGCAGTAAAGAAAGCAGCTAGACTGATTACCACATTTTAATGTCTCCGAACAAGATTCTTTTGATTGATTTAATCACCACGCCTGTCCTTTGTCGGAGCAAGACCCTGCTCACGAAACCCCTTTTTACACTTCCAGTCAGTTTTTGTCATTTTGGTGTGCAAATAAACAAACAGCATCATGTGTCCAATTGGCTTCTTTATGTTATTTTTGTCGATACTTGTTCATGGGTTTAATCATATTTTTTTTGTAAAAACGGGAACACATCACCCCATGCCTTATGTTCAGTCATTACATAACCTAATGATTAACAGCAACATCAATAAACAAAATCATACTCATAACAACAACTAAAGAAAATAAATGTGCAGGATCAACTTATCAACTTCTCCAGGGGAAAAAAAAGGAAATAGATGATTGTTACTAGGTAGAGAGATGGAATAAAAACTAGTCTAGAATGAGTACTTGAAGATAAAAACGTTATTATCTTTCAAATTTGGAAAGATGTGAATAAAACACACCAACAGTCCACTTTTGAAAGTTGGTAAACCAGATTCATTTTAGGGTGAATATTACGAAAATCGTTTAAAAAAAAATAGAAAAATCACCTACACCTTTTGCTCACGTCAAATTGTCTAGGTTAAGTTTGTTGTTACAGCTCCAGATTTCCTTTAGTTCCCCTCTTCTGCTTAGTAGATACAGAAAGGCATCGCACCAGTCGAGGGGATTTTTCTCCTGGAGTTAACATCAGTGCCAACTCCACTCTCCCCAAAGTCCTTCTGATGAGACTATAAACCGTGGCCCCGTGTGCGAACGCACGCAGAAAATCTTGCGCACACGTTAAATCCTGTCCCGCTTTTTGTAAGAGTAAGCCATTGTGTGCCGGTGGGAACAGATGACATTTACAAAACTGCATACACACGGGGACAGGATGCAAAAAAAGCACATGAGTGCTTATTCCATTATCATCGATAAAAAAAATATATATAAGGTTCAGTCTTCATACCGCATAGCAGCTAATAGTAAGAAAAGAAAGCAAAATCAAATTATATAGGTCTTCAAGAGAAAAAAATCTTGAGTAGGATCAAAAACCAAACAAACCCTGTTTTTATTAATTTTATGTCACACAAAAATTAATAAACACTAAAGAGTCGCAAAAAATGTATTTGTTCACAAAACTATACATATTGAAAAAAAACCAAACAAACCACATGAACAACCAAATTTCAAATATTAACAGCAGATTCCTTTCCCCCCAAAAAAAAATATGCACGGAAAAGAAAGAAACGAAACATGAAACCAGGTCAGTGATATGTCTTGCCTAGTTCATTTTCCTTACCCAGACAGTCTTTGTGCTGTTTGTTCTCTAGGCACTGGCTGGCGGCAAACAAAGCCAGGTGATTGATCACTGTACTGTCTCTGTCTCCAAACAACACAGCATACATCTCTTTGATTAATTCAATCACTCCGCCTGTCCTCTCTCTGTGGAAAAGAAGCCTCTCACAAGACGCTTCTTCTTTTTCTTTTTTTAAAATTTCAAGCCAATCTCAGCTTCATTTTGTGCATATCAGTGACAGTTTATTTGTTAGTTTGCTTTTTTTTTTTTTATCTCTTTCCCTGCTTATCGTTTCAAGACAGTATATATATATAATATATATATATATATATATATATATATATATATATATATATATATGTATATATATTATATATATATATATATATATATATATATATATATATATATATATATATATATATATATATATATATATATATATATATATATATATGTGTGTGTGTGTGTGTGTGTGTGTGTGTGTGTGTTATTTTTCATTTTTTCGAAACAAGGTTTTTGTAAACATCATGTTCAATTTTCAGACAACATAGACAATTCACAGCAACATTACTAAAGTACAGCCATAGAATATAAAATCTAGTATCTGCTATACGTTTACATCAGTATCAATTAAAAAAGAAAACACGCTGCAGTCAAACTGACACTGGGAACCTAGTGTCTGCTAATGCTCCGCTATATATTGAGAAAATTTCTATAATCATAGATTTTGTCTGTCTACTTTTGCCACGATTTAAATGGAATTGAATGGGATCGTAAGCAGACACTGGGGTCACAGGGTCAGTTTGACTGCAGCCTCTTTGTGAAAAGCCTCTGCTCTATTAGTGCGATGCCAGTCACCAGTGGATCGGTGGTCCAGGAGGTAACGCGCCTGCCTAGAAAGCGAAAAGTCCGGGTCCGCAGTGTGCGGTGGTTCGAATCTCGTTTGGGTCCAAAACTTTCCCCCCATCCATTAGACCCTGAATGGTGGTCTGGGCGCTAGTCTTTCGGATGAGACTATAAACCGAGGTCCCGTGTGCTACACATCATTATTTGTCGCACGTAAATGAACCCACGGCAACAAAGGGGTTGTCCCTGGCAAAAATATGTAGAAAAAAGCCACTCTGATAGGGAAACAAATACAGTTTCAAACAGGAAAAAGAAGAAAAAAATAATGGGTAGGCGCTGCACTTGTGGCGACGCGCTCTTCACGGGGAGAGCAGCCCGAATTTCACGCAGAGAAATCTGCTGTGACATAAAGGGGTATAAAATTAAATCACCTATCTTTAGCTTTGCAGCATTTTTTCCCTATTTCTTTTGGTTTTCCCATATTTTTTTTGTTCCTGGGCTACAGCTGCAAGGTTCACCAATGGTGAGATTGTGCGTATAAAGACGTGTTTGTTCACCCTGAAGGTAGACGTATTCTTACTGCTGGAATAGTTTCTCTATATTAGACGCTCTGTTTCGAAATGAGTCGGTTGTCATCTTCTGCCTATTTTCTGCTAGAGTCTAAAATAATTGTGCGGTAGGGGTGTTAGATGCCAATTTAGAGATTTTTGGATAAAACTGAATATACAAACATTTCTTCACCAGAAAACATCAATGAAATAGTAATATATAGTTTCCTTCCTTTTATCAATATCTTTTATCTTTTATCTAAAGAATTTTATGACAGAAATATGTAGTTTCTTTCTTTATATGAATAGTCTGAAAAAGTTTTTTGAGAGATACTGTCTTCTTGCAATGTACTCAAGACCTTTTCTTTTCTGTCTCTTTGTCTCTCTGTCTCTCTCCCTCTCTGTCTCTGTCTATCTTTCTCTCTGTCTGTATGTATGTATTGTATTGTATTGTATTACATACAGAGAGAGAGAGAGAGAGAGAGAGAGAGAGAGAGGAGAGAGAGAGAGAGAGAGAGAGAGAGAGAGAGAGAGAGAGAGAGAGAGAGAGAGAGAGAGAGAGAAGAGGAGGAGAGAGAGAGAGAGAGAGAGAGAGAGAGAGAGAGAGGAGAGAGAGAGAGAGAGAGAGGAGGGAGGGAGGGAGAGGGGCTGGTGGCCTGAAGAATAAATCTTGTTCATTGTTCAATGTTCTCTCTGTATGTATGCATGTACAGGATAAACAGAATAAAGAAAAGATCTGCAATAGAAGAAGCCTGGTGTAAAAACGGGCGGTAAAAAATAACACCATTCGGACACAACTGTTCCAATGACAGTTATGTGTGCACTTCTTCATTGGGTGGGCAGAGGTTCACAAAGTTATGGTGCTGTTCTCTGTGTGCCAGACAGTTAATGGTTTTTCATGCATCTCAACTCGTGCGCCAGTGTAAAGTCGTTTATGTTTTAGGACGCCCTGGTCACAGCTTTTGATTTTTTCTTCGTCTTGCGTTACTATAAAGAAAGATCAATGTTGCACCTCAACATTTTCTGTTTATCGTCATTTTCTTTTCTTAAATTTTAATACAGCAAAATTATTTACAAGATGTACACACACACGCGCGCGCGTCGCCGCGCGCTCAGCGCACACACAGCACACAGATACACAGACACACAGACACACAGACACACACACACACACACACACACACACACACACACATACATACATACACTTACACACACACACACACAACACACTCACACACACACACACATACACACACACACACACACACACACACACACAACACACACACACACACACACCACACACACACACACACACACACACACACACACACACACACTCACACACACACACACACACTCAACCCC
>CM060328.1:37460566-37465566 GCA_030674155.1 Stramonita haemastoma | reverse complement strand
TCTCTCTCTCTCTCTCTCTCTCTCTCTCTCTCTCTCCTTCTCTCTAATCTATATTCCCTAATCAGGGAAAGGGCCCGATGATAATTATGTAGATGCTTACTCTAAAACACTTACAAATAAAGGTTATTCATTCATTCATTCATTCATTCATTCATTCATTCATTCATTCATTCATTCTCTCTCTCTCTCTCTCTCTCTCTCTCTCTCTTCTCTCTCTCTCTCTCTCTCTCTCTCTCTCTCTCTCTCTCTCTCTCTCTCTCTCTCTCTCTCTCTCTCTCTCTCCTCTCTCTCTCTCTCTCTCTCTCTCTCTCCCTCCTCTCTCTCTCTCTCTCTCTCTTCTCTCTCTCTCTCTCTCTCTCTCTCTCTCTCTCTCTCTCTCTCTCTTCTCTCTCTCTCTCTCAAGAAGCCTCTATCTCGGTCTCCATCTACCTCCATCTGTTTTTGGCTATTTATGTCATGACGGATAGCCTAGTGGTCAAAACATTGCGCTGGCAATTTGACGACCCAGGTTCGAGTCCGGTCGAGGAAATTTTTCTCCTGGAGTTAACATCAGTGCTGACTCCACTCTCCCCAAAAGTCCTTCGGATGAGACTTTAAACCGAGGCCCCGTGTGCGAACGCACGCAGAACATCTTGCGCTCACGTTAAATCCTGTTCCGCTTTTCGTAAGAGTAGGCCATCGTGTGCCGGTGGGAACAGATGACAAAATTTACAAAACTGCATACACACGGGGACCGGATGAAAAAAGCACATGATTGCTTATTATGTTATCCTCGATATAAAAGAATTAAAAAATTAAAAAAAAGTCTCTTTATTGTCTGTCTCTTTTTCTCTTTGTCCTTTCCTGTTTTCTCCACTTTATTTACACTTTTTTTTACCAATATCCCCACAAGTGTTTTGAAGCTAGTCTTTTTTTTCAGAGAGGGTCCTCGACCTAGAAACAGATCAAATGAAATAATCAGACCCCAACAAAAAACCAAAACAAATAAAACAGACAAAGCCACAAAACCACACTCTCATTTAATCAAAAGCACTCAGTAGGCCCATAGCCCAGCATTTACCACTTACAAACTTCATTAGATGCCTGACCCATGAGAGAGGACAGGAAAGGGACAGGTAATGGGGGTCGGAGGGAGGGGGGTGTGGGGGAGCTCTCCTGGGATACCTCACTTGATGGTGGTACTGCTAATGCAGCTGAAGGTGTTTCATGCTTCCACCGTCAAAGTGAGAAATCGTAGTCCAATCTTTTTTTTCTCCCAAACTATTGTTTTTAATGTAATGGTTTCTCTGTACTTTTTGTCTCTCTTTCTCTCTGTCTCTCTGTCTCTCTCTCTGTCTCTGTCTGTCTGTCTGTCACTCTGGGTGTGTGTGTGTGTGTGTGCGTGCGCGCGTGCGCGTGTGTGCGTGTATGTGTTTGTGTGTGTGCGTTTGTGTGTGTGTGTTTGTGTGAGTGTGTGTGTATGTATATATATATATATATACATATATATATATATATATATGTGTGTGTGTGTGTGTGTGTGTGTGTGTGTGTGTGTGTGTGTGTGTGTGTGTGTGTGTGTGTGTGTGTGACAAGGTATACAAGAATAGTTCAGATTCTGTTCTCAATAACTGGTCATTACCATAGAAATGTGATTTCTCTCTGGCGCGTGCTTGTGCACGCACGCACACACACACCCATCCACCCACTTATACACACACAAGCACACACAAGCACACACACACACACACACACACACACACACACACACACACACACACACACTCTCACACACACACACAGACACACACACACACACACACACACACACACACACACACTCCTTCTAGGGTTAATGAAAATAAGATTTGAAAAAGATTATTTAAAAAACGCCCCCCCTCTCCCCCACCAAAAGAAATATCTTTCCTAGTTTAGCACCACCAAAAGTGTGATCAACAAAACTGGAATTCCTTCACATACACTTCTTTCTGGTTTTGCCGAAAGAAAAGAACTGGCAGAAACCCTTAAGGGCCTCTCTCGCAGACAGGGGCCATCTGAAGGGACATGTCCCAATTTTATTGAACATGTCTAGACTGTGTGTCGCTGGGAATTAACTAGCAAGCCATTCCCTGTAGAAATTCCCTGCCAGGGAAAAATGTCTTCTGGGCACACAGAGTTTATGCTGAAGGGTGGTCTGATCTGCCATTGACAAGGTGGGTGTTTAGAATGAAAGTCCCCCATAGGGGTGTGTTCACAAATTTGGTAGGTATGTTATTTTTAGCCTATGTTTACATGCAATAATGTTGAATTTGTCTTTCTTTCTTTCTTTCTTTCTTTTCCCTTGCTCAATTTCTTTCTCTCTTTTTCTAACATGATCTGTATTTTTGTCTTTCTCTTTTTGTCTTCTTTTTACTGTATTTGTATATATCTGATATATATATATATATATTTATATATATATATATAGAGAGAGAGAGAGAGAGAGAGAGAGAGGAGAGAGAGAGAGAGAGAGAGAGAGAGAGAGAGAGAGAGAGAGAGAGAGAGAGAGAGAGAGAGAGAGAGAGAAGAGAGAGAGAGAAAGAGAGAGAGAGAGAGATGTATGTATGATTATATATATATATATATAATTATACATATATGTGTGTGTCTTTGTTTCTGTTTTGCTTCTCTCTGTCTCTCTCTCTCTGTATCTCTCTGTCTCTGTCTCTCTCTCTCTCTCTCTTTTTATCTCTTTTTTCTAATTGTAACTTATTCACATCCACTACAACGTCCTTCAATGTGTAAAATACGTAGTGCAAAATGACTAGAAAACAGAATAAGTGACCAGCAAATAAACGCATACACACACTAGAATTCCTTCCCATCATCAGATACCCACCCCATGGGAAAACAGGGCAAGGGAAAGGCGATAACACTCACAATCTCTGGTGAGATATTTCAGGTGGTGATCCTCACCGTCAGAGCGGTCAGCCGTATCTGATGGATCCTTCAGCAAGGTCATTACTCTTAGTGTGGCCTATTTTTACCGTCATGTTGTTTGAAAGGGTGAGTTGTGGAGTGGTGGTGGGGGGGGGCTGTTTTCATTCTATATAATGTTTATTATATTACAACCGTTGTGTCCCTCTCCACTTGCTATGCTGTGCGTATCTGTCTGTCTGTCTGTCTGTCTGTCTGTCTGTCTGTCTGTCTGTTTATCTCGTTCTCATATTGTCTTTTTTCTGAGTCTTATTGAGGGTAGGGTAGGGATGGATAGCTCAGTGGTCCAAGTGCTCGCTTTCCTCAAGCTAAAGTCAAGCAGCATCGAGCGTGGTTACCAAATGGATAGGCGACCATTAATTTGCACGCCCTGGCTTTAGCACAGTCCCCAGTTCACCCAGCTGTAAATTGGCACCTACCCTCTTTAGGTTTTGGGTTAGGGAAGGTAAAGCAGCGAGGGAGAGGAGATGGGCATCGCCCTCAACATGCTAGTCCCTAGATAATCTGAGGTCTCTGACACCTCGCTCCCCTACGACCACATAGGTTATGGGACACCTTTATCTTTGTTTTTACCTTATTGATTCTCTCTGGGTTTCTGTCTCTACCATTATGTGAAGATCAAAATCACTAATTTGCTTAACAAACTTGAATCACATTTAGATGCACTATTCAGTCTTACTCTGATTGCATAAAAGTAGATTGGCATCAACCTTAGACCCTAGTTACAGACACATTATCTGAGGGGACCAGTCCCAGTGTTATTGAACATGTCTAGACTGTCTGTCGCTTGAATTAACTGGTAGAATATTGTTGTTGTGTTATTTTTTTATATAAAAAATACCTGCAAATGAAAACATTGTTGCTATATCATAAACATACTGATGTCGTAATAGCATGAGATTTAATCTGCCTTGACCACAGTCGGCGTCCGTCAGGGCTGCTTGCTCTCTCCAATTCTCTTTAATCTATTCCCGGAGAACATCATGAGGGAAACACTTTACGACTTCCACTCTACCATCTCAATAGGAGGGCGACCCATTACCAACCTGCGCTTCGTTGACGATATTGATCTCATGGGAGGCAGCAACAAGGAACTCCAAGACCTTACCAACAGACTGGTAGACAGAGCAGGCGCATATGGGATGGAAGTCAGCACAGAAAAGAGTAATGTATTGGTCAACAGTGCAAACGGCACCACAGCACAGATCTACATGAATGGCCAGCAGCTGGAAGAAGTAGACGTTTTCAAATATCTTGGCACTACCCTCACGAAAGATGGACAATCCACCACAGAGATCAAGACCAGGCTAGCCATGGCAACATCAGCTATGGCAAAACTGAACAAGATATGGAGAAGCGACAACATCAGCTTCAAAACAAAAGTCAAATTGTTCAGATCCCTGGTCATCTCCATCTTGCTCTACGGCTGCGAAAGCTGGACAATGACAGCTGAAACCACCAAGCGGATCCAGACGTTCGAGACAAAATGTTTCAGGCGACTGCTTGGAATTTCCTGGAAGGATAGGAAAACAAACACCTTTGTGCGAAGTCAAGTCGCACTGATGGCTGGCCCTCAGGAACCCCTAGGCCCTACTAGCCACTGTCAAGAAAAGGAAGCTGGCATGGTTCGGCCATGTCACACGCCACAACAACCTCCCCAAGACAGTCCTACAAGGAACGCTAGAAGGTGGCAGACGCCGAGGCAGACAAACCAAAAGCTGGATGGATAACATCAAGGAGTGGACCCACCTGGACAGTCCAACACTCATTCGGAAGGCGGAGGACAGGGCTGGATGGCGACGGCTGGCTGCAGAATCGTCTCTCGTGTCTCCTCCACGACCATCCGGTCATGAGAAAAGAAGAAGAAGAAGAGTAATGTAGAAATATTGATGGGTGGTTTAAAGCGTGGGTGGACATGTAAATACCATTTACTTTAAGTTAAATTGATTGCATAAATTCATATAGGTCCTGTGATAAATTGAACTATTAATAATGCTTTTTTTTTATAATTGCTATATTCACCCTTGGCTTTTGCTTTTCTTATC
>CM060328.1:37450566-37458066 GCA_030674155.1 Stramonita haemastoma | reverse complement strand
TCTCAGCGGCTGTTTGCAGTGTCATAAAGGCAATGGTGCATAATCTTTCATGTGACTCCTCGTCCAATTATTTCACCATCAACAGCAGTGTTCGTGTCTAATGCTATCTACAAGCAAAAGTCAATGGTGGCTAAAGGCTTGGAATCATAATTCTACGTCTGTTATACAGGATGTGTTTGATTGACTGTGTTGCTGTTTTTTTCGATGTTCTATCTCTCTGTCTCTGTCTCTGTCACTGTCTCTGTCTCTCTCTGTGTGTTTCTTTTATTTATTATTTCATTTATTCTTTATATCAAGAATAATGGAAGAAGCACTTATGTGCTTTTTTGCATCCAGTTCCGTTTGTATGCAGTTTTGTAAATTTTGTCATGTGTTACCACCGGCACACAATGGCCTACTCTTACGAATAGCGTAACATGATTTAATTTGTGCGCAAGATGTTCTGTATGCGTTTGAGAGAGAGAGAGAGAGAGAGAGAGAGAGAGAGAGAGAGAGAGAGAGAGAGAGAGAGAGAGAGAGAGAGAGAGAGAGAGAGAGAGAGAGAGAGAGAGAGAGAGAGAGAGAGAGAGAGAGAGAGAGAGAGAGACAGACAGACAGACAGACAGACAGACAGACAGACAGACAGACAGACAGGCAGACAGAGAGATAGACAGACAGACAGAGAGACAGACAGAGAGACAGAGATACAGAGAGAGACAGAGAGAGACAGAGAGAGAAACAGAGAGAGAGACAGAGAGAGAGACAGAGACAGAGAGAATTTATTGATTTGGTTTATTCTTTTATATCGAGGATAATGGGATAAGCACTCTTGCGCTTTTTTACATCCAGTCCCCGTGTGTATGTAGCTTTCTAAATGTCATTTGTTTCCACCGGCACACTATGGCCTACTCTACGAAAAGGCGGAACAGATTTACCGTGTGCGCAATATGTTCTGCGTGCTTCGCACACGGGCTCGGTTTAAAGTCTCATCGATCATCCGAAGACTTATTGGGATAGTGGAGTCAGTACTGATGTTAACTCCAGGAGATACAATCTCCTTTGACCGACTCGAACCCGGTCGTCAAATTGCCAGCGCAATGTTCTGATCACTAGGCTATCCGTCCCCCTCTCCCCTCTCCCCTCTCCCCTCTCCCCTCTCCCCTCTCCCCTCGAGAGAGAGAGAGAGAGAGAGAGAGAGAGAGAGAGAGAGAGAGAGAGAGAGAGAGAGAGAGAGAGAGAGAGAGAGAGAGAGAGAGAGAGAGAGATACAGACAGACAGACAGACAGACAGACAGACAAACAGACAGAGACAGACAGAGAGAGAGAGATAGGAAAGGGAAAGAGATGAGACCATAAGAGACAGAGAGAAACACACAACCTGAGACAGAAACAGAAACCACCATTAAGAACCCCCCCCCCCCCCCCCCCCCCTTTAAAAAAACCACATCAGAACCATGACAGCCTAATTAAGAATTGAAAATTGTAAACATTCGTTGTAAGGAGAAACAAATGACCCACACAAACAAAACCCAACCATGTCCAGTTCTTATCAGTGTGAACGAACCCGTATAATGATGCGGTACATTTGTAATTGCATGTAAAGTATCCCTTCTGTCCAGCCCCCGAGAGGACAGTAATAGTAGTCCTGTCAGCGCGCCAGACTGAGTGAACAGTCACGTCCCCCGTGGCACTGGTTTCCATTTATCAAGGAAATGTGACCGCATCAAGGTATGTATTGTTGTGTAGTACCCTTTTTCCGATCACGGCAAAAGTTCTTTACGTAAATTCAGTCTGTTTGTTTTTTTTTCACTTGGGAAAGACTGTCGCCACAATATGTATGTGAAAAACCGCATTTTATGGTATACGACAATGTACAACATGATAAAACTGAATAAAATGTTTTTTAAAAAAAAGACTGTCGCCACAAGAGCAGCGCTCGTGTTATATCAAAAACAATTGTGTAGTAGTGTATTTGTTTTATTTATGATTTGTTCCGAAAGTGGCTTAATAGTACAGATATAACAAAGAATAACTTTCATCTTGTGGCTGAGACTTTTACGCGCACACATACTCTGCTCCATTATGCTCTGAATCAAAATGACATGCATAGTCCAAGTATAGAGCTCCTTTCTGCCCCCCTCCCCAAAACAACTTTAAAATCCACAACAAAACTAAATAATCCCGCCCCCAGTAAAACAACAAACAACCACCTAGTTTCCCCTTCCATGAACAAAAGAAACAAAACAAAAAAAGAATGAGGGCGGGAGTTGTTCTTTTTTAAAACAAAGTAAATAGGAAACGGCGTACCAATGAATTCTATTGGTTAGGTGAAAAGCTACTGTGTGTGTGTGTGTGTGTGTGTGTGTGTGTGTGTGTGTGTGTGTGTTGTGTGTGTGTGTGTGTGTGTTGTGTCTGTGTCTGTGTGTGTCTGTGTGTGTGTGTGTGTGTCTGTGTGTGTGTGTTTGTGTGTGTGAACGCCTTTAATGTGTTTTTCTAAGTGTGTGCACGCATAACAGTGTATGTGGTTGTGCTGTGTATAGAAATTAACGTGTTCATAAGCAATTTTGTATGTTACGGAGTCTTTTATTGATAGAATCTGAATGATATAGAATAAAACAAATGAAGTAAAACCAAATGCGCAACAGCTATTAGAAAATTGGATTGACGACATCGACTTAAAAAAAAAGAAATAGAAAAAAAAAAGATATTAAATAAAAGCGAAAGAAACCATACAAAATGTCACTTTAATCATATCATATTGTCATCACCCATGCAAAGTGATAGAAGGCCCCCATTGATTTATCATTTTTCTGCCCAAACAAAAAAACGGAATGAATATTTTTGGTCTGAATTTGATCAGATCAGGCGTCAGGCACAAGTATTTTTGCTTTCTACATTTTTCTTGGTAGTGTGTTTTTAAGACAAAACAAACTATTGGCACTTATATCGTTGTGCCATTAAGTTTGTACACACACACACACGCGCGCGCGCGGCGCGCGCGCGCGCGTAAGGTATCACCCACAGTATCACACACACACATACACACACATGTACGTATACATATATGCATGTATGCATGGAAGTTTATAATTATGTACCTACTGTCGTAGAGATGAGAAACAAAAATGCATGTTCCATTTTTAAGTCTGATGTTTCACTTTTTCACTAAACAAAAATCTATTTTTAAAAAAATGTTCGGTCTGGCACAATCTTTTCAAAATCGACAGTGGAGAAACTGTCAAGATTCAGTTCACTGTAAGGTTAGAGCCACAGGTGTTACTGAATCAAAAATAACTTTCCTTTAACTTTCTGATCACTGATAGCGATGAAGATCGTAAGGATGGCGCTACCAAATTTTACCTAAGAAAAGAATATTTGTCAAGGCCGTTTTATCCCTGACAGTGATGAATATCATAAAGACGAGGCAATGGTATCTTTCATTAGTTGAAGATCATTTGTCAGGGCTATGATATCCCTAATAGAGATGAAGATACTAAAGACGAGGCAATGGTATCTTTCATTAGTTGAAGATCATTTGTCAGGGCTATGATATCCCTGATAGAGATGAAGATACTAAAGACGAGGCAATGGTATCTTTCATTAGTTGAAGATCGTTTGTCAGGGCTGTGCTTTCTACTTCTCATTAAAACCAGGCTAGCTTGAGACATGTAAAATATCAGTGCTGGTAAATTCAAATCAGCAATGGTATCAGCATTTATATTTGTCGATTGGAGAATGCACCACGGTGTGGTTCAAGAGTTCCTTTCAAATCTATTGCCGACATTTTCTGGGCAGGAACCAACTGAGTCCCGGAAAAAAAATCAAGACAAAAGTAAAGGAGAAAAGCTAAACATTGATGCCAACAGCATCACCTCCATCACCACCGTTATCACAACCACCACCACCACCGCCACCACCACCACCACTACCACCATCACCACCACCACCAAAAACAATGACAGCCAAGCTCTAAAACCAAACACCTCTGCTTTTAAAAGGATTTGAACCCGCGATCTTCCATGAATCAACAAAAGAAACCACGGACTCACGGTAACGAATGAAATTGTAGCCTATTTTTCACAAAGCCTGGTTTTTCTCAGTTTGATTAATTTGCTTCACCTTCAACTTGTTCGCGCCGCGAAATCGATCCAACGCATTTAATTTAATTTCCGTAAGCAATTAGAAAAATGGCCACTGCATTTGTCGTGTTATTCTGATGAGAAATCAATGCTTTAACATGTCCTTCCTGTCCTGCATGTCTACTGGATTTTCCATGGCTTTTTATCTGTTTTATTTCATGTATTTGGAAAATCAGTTTGTCTGTCTGTCTGTATGTCTGTCTGTTTACTCGCCTGCCTGCTAGCCTTTTTTGTCTGCCCGAATGCCAAAATCTGTTAGCCTATCTCTCTCATTCTCCTCTGAGTGTGTGTGTGTGTGTCTGTGTGTGTGCGTGTGTGTGTGTGTTGTGCTTGCGTGTGTGTCCGTGCACGCACGCGCGCGCGCGCGCGCGTGTGTGTGAGTGAGTGTGTGTTTTGGGTTGTTTGTTGTGTGCTGTGTGTGTGTGTGTGTGCGCGCGCGCGTGTGAGTGTGTGTTTGTGTGTGTGTATGTGTGTATGTGTGTGTATCTCCCTCCACTGATTATGCCCCTTTTTGCTGTGATTTCACATTTGCTTTGATTGTATTGTTATGTTCACACATTATGTCAGAAGAGAATTGGCCTATATGGGATTAAATCTTTTGAACCGGAAACCAACACAAGCCACAACACAAATCCCTGTCTGTCGCGGTCTCGTCGTCCGGTCTCGGTCTCGGTCTCGTCTCGTCTCTCTCTCTCTCTCCTCTCTCTCTCTCTCTCTCTCTCTCTCTCTCCTCTCTCTCTCTCTCTCTCTCTCTCTCTCTCTCTCTCTCTCTCTCTCTCTCTCTCTCTCTCTCTCTCTCCTCTCTCTCTCTCTCTCCTCTCTCTCCTCTCTCCCTTCTCCCCCTGTGCGAACGCACGCAGAACATCTTGCGCACACGTTAAATCCTGTTCCGCTTTTCGTAAGAGTAGGCCATCGTGTGCCGGTGGGAACAGATGACAATATTTACAAGACTGCATACACACGGGGACCGGATGAAAAAAAGCACATGATTGCTTATTCTGTTATCCTCGATATAAAAGAATAAAATCTCTCTCTCTCTCTCCTCTCTCTCTCTCCTCTCTCTCTCTCTCTCTCTCTCTCTCTCTTCTCTCTCCTCTCTCTCTCTCTCTCTCTCTCTCTCTGTCTTCTGTCTGTCTGTCTGTCTGTCTGTCTGTCTGTCTGTCTGTCTGTCTGCTCTCTCTCTCTCCTCTCTCTCTCTCTCTCTCTCTCTTCCTGTGTCTGTCTGTCTGTCTGTCTGTCTGTCTGTCTGTCTGTCTGTCTGTCTGTCTGTCTGTCTGTCTTCTCTCTCTCTCTCTCTCTCTCTCTCTCTCTCTCTCTCTCTCTCTCTCTCTCTCTCCTCTCTCTCTCTCTCTCTCGTCTCTCGTCCGTGTCTCGGTCTGTCGGTCTCTCTCTCTCTCTTCTCTCTCTCTCTCTCTCTCTCTCTCTCTCTCTCTCTCTCTCTCTCTCTCTCTCTCTCTCTCTCTCTCTCTCTCTCTCTCTCTCTCTCTCTCTCTCTCCTCTCTCTCTCTCTCTCTCTCTCTCTCTCTCTCTCTCTCTCTCTCTCTCTCTTCTTTCATGCTTCCATCATTTCTTTTTCCTACTTTTGTCTGTGTATTTCTTTTTCCTTTTCTATACATTTTAGCTTTTATACCCTTACACTGTTTGTGTTCTATTTGTTTTCTTTCTGTGTTTTGTATTTATTTTTAGTTTGTTTGATAGTTGATGTTGTTGTGTATTTTGTTTTATATTAGTCTTGAAGAAATCGTATTCCAGTTATTTGATCTGATAGGTAGAGGTGTTTATCTTATTATTTGCCGTATTGTATTTTCAGAATTTGTTTTAGTTCTTTGTTCTTTATATTTGCCTTGAAAATAAAATTTTCTGTTTCTGAGGGAGACAGTTTTACAGTTCTCTCTCTCTCTCTGTGTCTCCCTCTGTCTCTCGCTCACGTACTCTCTCTTTCTCTCTGTTTCTCTGTTTCTCTGTCTCTGTCTGTCTCTGTCTGTCTTTGTCTGTCTGTCTGTCTGTCTGTCTGTCTGTCTGTCTGTCTGTCTGTCTGTCTGTCTGTCTGTCTGTCTGTCTCTCTCTCTCTCTCTCTCTCTCTCTCTCTCTCTCTCTCTCTTCTCTCTCTCTCTCTCTCTCTCTCTCTCTCTCTCTCTCCTCCCTCCCTCCTCCCGTCATGACTATAACATAACTAAGGCCCCGTTTGCGAACGCATGTAGAATATCTTGCGCACACGTTAAATCCTGTTCCGCTTTTCGTAATAGTAGGCCATTGTGCGCCGGTGGGAACAAATGACAAAATTCACAAAACTGCATACACACTGGCACTGGATGCAAAAAAGCATATGAGTGCTTATTCTATTGTCCTCAATATAAAAGAATGAAATGAATAAATAAAATAAAATAAAATAAAATATGACAGTCTGTCTGTCTGTCTGTCTGTCTCTGTCTGTCTGTCTGTCCGTCTGTCTGTCTGTCTTGTCTGTCTGTCTGTCTGTCTCTCTTCTCCCTCTCTCTCTCTCTCTCCCTCTCTCTTTCTCTCTCTCTCTGTCTCTCTCTCTTCTCTCTCTTCTCTGTCTGTCTGTCTGTCTGTCTGTCTGTCTGTCTGTCTGTCTCTCTTCTCTCTCATCTGTCTCTGTCTCTGTCTCTGTCTCTGTCTCTATCTATCTATCTATCTATCTATCTATCTATCTATCTATCTATCTATCTATCTATCTATCTATCTATCTATCTATCTATCTATCTATCTATCTATCTACTCATCTATCTATCTATCTATCTATCTATCTATCTATCTATCTATCTATCTATCTATCTATCTATCTATCTATCTATCTCCCCCCCTCTCTGTGTGTCCCCACCTCCCCCTTCCTCTTTCTCTCCCTCTCTCTCTCTCTTCTTTTTTTAATTGTTGTTCGTTCTGCCACCTCATCTCCCCATTATTCTCAAACTCCATGCTATCATCCACCTTCTTCCCCTCTTTCTTTTCAAGGAAAAAGAGACCTGTGAAAAACGAGAGAAAAAAAAGAAGACGACGAAGAAGACGAAGATGAAGAAAAAACAGCAGAGGGTAATTTCCGCAGCTCCCTGCTTTCAATAAGATGTATGTCAGGGCGATTGGAAGTCAGGCGTGAAATACAGAGGGATGGGGTAGAGAGAAGGAGGGGGGGGGAGGGTTAGGGGTAGGGGGAGGGGGAGGTAGGGAAGTCTGGATGTGAGGGTGGGGAAGAAGAAGATCCAGTTCTAAAAGTTAGTGTGGAGGGAAGATTGGGCAGAGAGGAGAGTGGAGTGGGGGTGGGGGTTGGGGTGGTGGGGGTGGTGAGGATTATGATTCTCCTTACCTCATAACCTGAGAATATACACACGTTGTGATTACGCAATTTGACTACGCACGTGTTTTAG
>CM060328.1:37425566-37443066 GCA_030674155.1 Stramonita haemastoma | reverse complement strand
AGAGAGAAGAGAGAGAGAGAGAGAGAGAGAGAGAGAGAGAGGAGAAGAGAGGAGGAGATATGTCAGCTGTACCCAGTTCCATGAGCAAGATTCAGCCACTGGAAAGATCATTGGAAAGGCATGACCGATACGAATGGTTCCAATTGTCGCAGGAGCACAGAACGTTACATACACAGCCGAGCGCTCTGGATTCAGCTTCCGATTTTTCATCGGGATGTGTTAAACACGACACTGTGTGATGCTGTTTAAAAAAAATAGTATTGTCAATCGTCACTACGGCACACGATGGCGCTCTTCAAAAAAGGCGGATCGGGGTTTTAACTGTGCAAGATGTTCTGCGTGCGTCGCACGGCTCGAATTCAGTTCATCCTAATGACTTTGATACAGTCGATATTTTTGGAAACTGAGAAAGAAAGGCGAGGCTGGGTACGAACCAGAATCACTGTTTACATATGGCAGCGAAGTCTTACCATCCTGCACTTCTTCAGATGAATACAAAAGGAAAATATAATAATCAGCCAGTGTAAGCAAAAGAAATAAAAAAAGAAAATAAAGCAGAAGAAAGAGAATTGCGAAGAATTGCAAAGAAAAAGAAGCAAAGTGAGAAAGAGAAAAGTAAAGAAAAATGCAAAAATTGCATAAGACCAATTGTAAAGAACTGTAAAGAGGAACGAGTTTGTGAAGAAAAAGGAATTGCAAAAAAAAGGACAGGAGAAAGAATGACAAAGAATTGCAAAGATGGCAAATAATTGAACAGAAGAATTGCAAAGAAAAGAATTGCGAAAAAAAATGCAAAGGAGAAGAATTGGCAGAAGAAGAAGAATTGTGAAGAAGAAACGTTGCAAAAAACTTCAAAGAAGAAGAAGAAGAAGAAGAAGAAGAAGAGAAGAAAGAAGAGAGAGAGAAGAAGAAAGAGAATAAAGAGAGGGTAAAATTGCAAAGGTGTCTATGCTCGACTAAGAATAAGTCTTGACAGATTAAAAGAAAGGTCCATAGAGAGCAATAACCAAAAAAAAAGAAAAATCTTCGTTCTGAACGAACTATCGACCAAAGCAGAGAGAAAACTACTTATAGTTTTACTTAAATAAATGTTTATATGCAGTGCATTTACAACGCATCTATGCAATTTTGTGCTGCCTGCTTTGGTACATATACATACACACAAGCCTACACACACGCTTGCAAAAAACACACATTAGCTCTCGCTCGTTCACACGCACACAAAATACGATTACGAATACGAACTCTGATATCTCAAAAAGACGAAAAAGTCACGTGAGTTGCAAACAAGCTTAGCGAGAAAAAAACAAGAACAAATAACATGAAATAACCCAAATCAATATCACAGAACCAGGCAACCATTTTCCACACACTACTTTTTTTCATCCACATATGGACACACTTACATAGAAAACGCAAGCATAAGCGCACGCACGCACACACGCACGCACGCACGCACGAACACCACGCACACACACACACACACAACACACACACACCACTCTATTTTTTTCATCCACATATGGACACCTTACATAAAATACGCAAGCATAAGCGCGCGCACACACACACACACACACACACACACACACACACTACTACTACTACTGCTTTGGTTCGAAAGTTCGGTTCAGAACGATGACTTTCTTTTCTTTTTTTCTGTTATTGCTCTCTATAGCCTTTTCTTTTAATCTGTCAAGACTTATTGCGCTGGCTTGACGACCCGAGTTTCGATCCCGTTGGATGGTACTTTTTCCCTGGAGTTAGCATCAGTGCGACTCCGCTCTCCCCAAAGTCTTTCGGATGAAACTGTAAACCGAGGCCACAGTGTGCGAATCGCACGCAGAACATTTTGCGCACACGTTAAATCCTGTTCCACTTTTCGTAAGAGAAGGCCATTGTGTGCCAGTGGGAACAGATGACAATATTGACACAACGCATACAATGCGGAGACTGGATGTAAAAAAGCACATGAGTGCTTATCCCATTATCCTCAATATAAAAAAAGAACAGACCCCCCCCCCCCCCCACACATATAGACTTTAACACTTGCGCTTTTGGTCACGTTCACGAGCGAATAAATTAACAAAAACATTATACAGAATAATCAAGACTCATTTTTTCTGATTTGGAAATTTTTAGTTTCAGTTGTCCCAGGTTTGGTAACCACTTAATTTTTATCTTCCTAGATTTTTTGTCTTTCTATCAGTCACCGAAATAGAATGCGGCTACCTTTGTGGTGGGCGAAAACGGTTTCAAATGTAAAATCTCACCAATGGTGAATAATGGAAATCTAGGCCCAAGGAATGAAAAAAAGCTTTCTGATGTGTATGTAAATTCAAATCATATATTTGGTCAATCTTACATTCATCAATAAAAATCAGCTTGTGGACCTGTTTAAATACTTTTAATTATATTGATGAGACCTAAAGGCGAGGCTGATAGTTATTGTATTTTATTACGTTAGGCATAGCTTTAATCATAACAAGCTCTGAGACTATTTTCTTGGACACTCCATTAATTGAAGATAGTTTAATTCGTTGATGTCAGGGAATTGCTGCCATTATTGCGGAAAAGCAAGTGCGGGTACCAACTTCGAAATCGTATTGAAAATGACTTAAACAAAGATTCAATATAAAATAATGAAAGGATATAAATTCTAGGCAATAATGTCTTACAGTGGCAGCATTGTAGACACTTTTAAGTTAAAACCATGCCTTTGGCCTGATCTGGCTTGGAGTTTCATCTCCTGGATGACCTTATCAAGGTCCCAGCGACGATTGAAAATTCACCTGCTGTCGTACCTTACAGCAAGACACTTTTCAGAATTTGAAAGTGTCAGTTGAATTTAAATGAATATTTGATATTCCTGTGGCCTTTTAAAGCTGCCCTCAAAAGACGATGATAAAAAAGGAAAGAAAATATGCTTAGAATATATGTTGGAAAAAATGGAATAAGAGAAAATAAGCGCCTAGTGAATCTCTGTGCCTTAAGTTTGGGGATCCTATTAAACGATGCAAGGGAGGTCATGAAGTTTCTATCCAGCCAAGTGGTCAGTTTTAGCTGCAACAATAACCAAACATTGCAATACCCTTTAAGTGCACCACACAGGCAAGAGAAGTTGGGAAAAAATAAATCGCCTGTACTTGGATCTACTAGAGATGCAATTCCCACTTGACCACAAAGTATTATTGAGGAAAAAGTAGTGGAGGAATAACAAGTGAGGTAATGTACAATGAGGAAGATGGTAACAACTGTGACTATGATAACATTGACGATAACAAAGTTCACGATAATCATGTGGCAACTATTGTGATGTCAATATTGTCTTATTATGATTTTTTAATTGTCAAAGACATATAGATATTATTTGGTACCAAGCTTGTTATATAGACGGATTGTAAAGCAACAAAAAAGAAAAAAGGGGAAGAACGACGACATGAAAAAAAGCAAGGAAAGAAAAAGAAATGTGAAGCGAAATGTGGAGAAGAATTGTAAAAAATAAAATAAGTGTCAAGGAGAATTGCGAAGAAAAACTGCAAAGAGGACTTGCAGATAATTTCAAAGAAATACAAGCTCGAATTGCAAAGATAAAGAAGAATTGCAAATAATTGCAAACAAGAAGAATTGCAAGGAGCAAGAATTGCGAAGAAGCAGAATTGTGAAGAAGAAGAGGAATTGCAAAAAAGAAGAAGAAGAAGAAGAAGAAGAAGAAGAAGAAGAAGAGATGCTAAGAGGAGAGGTAGGAGGGAAGGAAGAAAAAGACAAACAAGAACAAGAAGAAGGAAGAACAAGAAGCATTGCAAGAAGAAAATTGCGAAAAGAAGAATAGGGAGGAAGAGGATGAGGAAAAGAAGGGGAAAAGAGGGAAGGAATGAAGGAGAGATTGTTGTTTAAAAGTGGTGGGAAAAAGGAAGAGAACGAGAGTAAACAGATATTAAAAACGGTGTAAACAAATCAAAAACAACAGCAAATCTCTCATTACATGTTTAAATTTTTTTTTCCACATAACGTGTATTAGCAGCCTAGATGGAATGACACCATTCAATTCGTTATAAGTGTTTTGCCTATTTCTCCCCTTGCCCTCTGCCCTAATTATGTCAATCCTACTCCAATCTAATTACTCTCAAACATATGCCCCCTTCTTTTGACCCTAGACAGATCAATTAAACTTACAAGAATTTTCCATTTCGGAAGTATGAAAAAAACAACCTAGGATGAACAAATCCAAGAACCAGACGTTCCTCGGACAAAAGGTGATGAGGGATCAGAGTTTGTTTTTTTTTTCCCGCCCTATCCCCCTGTAACGCTGCAATTACACTGTTCAAACGCCGCTCAATTTCAATTGTTCTAGTATTAGCAGATTCATCACGTCAAATTTCTAAGGTCAGAAGCCACGGGAACCCATGAATGACAGGCCGCCGCAGGGCCACCAGCAGAGGGAGGCGGCCTGCACTGCTGCTGGGTCACTTTGGCAGTGTTCTGGGGTGCCTGTTCTGAGGTACTTAAAGAACACCACACATGACCCGAAAAGGACAGTAACAGCTCAGTCGCGGAGCCAGACTGACTGATAAAGGTAGCATGGAATCAGGACTAAAAATTATCATTGCTTCATCCTGCCTAGGCGAGGCACTTGGGGGTTTACAACAGTCGTTATTCAGGAAACGGGCATCCATTACACACACACACACACACACACACACACACACACACACACACACACACACACACACACACACGCCGCGCGCGCGCGCGCACAGAGAGAGAGAGAGAGAGAGAGAGAGAGAGAGAGAGAGAGAGAGAGAGAGAGAGAGAGAGAGAGAGAGAGAGAGAGAGAGAACCCGTGCCGCAAAATAAAATATGCATGAATGTAATGTTTTGCTTAGTAGTATTTTTGCCTGGAATGCAGAAAATCATGTCCCATGCGATCTCCATCGGTATTGTTGTGGATTGTAATGCTGAAGTCATAGAGCAGAATCCTGCCATATAAAAATATATAATACTGGCGAGGGAAATGGAGAGCCATACTGCGACTCTCAAAAGCCTAGTGCCTACCCTTATATGGGAGCGTAACCGGGTGGAAAAAAACGTGTTTTTCCCGTGACTCTCTGTTGTGTGTGACATGTAGGTTGAGTGAATAGTGCACATCTCGAGTCTCTCCCAGTATATATTCACTCCTCTCCAGGTCGAGTAGTCACTTGTCCTATTCCTTTGCGGAGAAAATCCATCTTTCGTCTACATAAAGTTACTACTTTTAAACTAAACAATTATTTTTTTTTGCATAAAAACGAAAAAAATGGATATTTGCGGTGATGTTACACCTGATGCAATTTCAAAAGGACCGAATATACACCGTTCAAACAGGGGAGATTATTACCAGTAGCCTAGAGGGCGCGTCGAATATCAAGTTGTCTGTGATTGGTCGAATTACCACTACTCACACACAGTTCACAGAAGACACAGAGACAAGACGCTGACAAGCTGTACTGTGCCGCAAGTTTTGTGAATCTGGCCGACCAAGTGTAACGGTACGTGTTCACATATTTTATTTTGATAAAGCGCAGGTTTTTTTTTTAGTTCATTGCGGTCTCTGTCTACTAAATTGACATATCTTGCCAAATTAGTATCTTCATGCAGAGGATAAGTATAACGAAGTTGTTCTCCCCACACAGTCACTGAAATTGACCGGTTTTTACCAGGTTCGAAATTCCAGTACTTAAGACTGTCGTTTTTCAGGTAGGCTAACTGTTGTCATTTAAGTATATTTTTTCAATACTGTGTACTCAGAACACTGGCATTTTAAACGGTCTAGTTAGAAGACGTATCACATGAAAATTAGGAAAATGAGCCCAACCCATCTTGGATTTGAGAAGAAACACCAGCGCTCGAGACGTGACATTTTGGAACAGTTTATTTAAAGTTTGGCTTTACAAAACTCATGCAGTATTGTTTTTTTTCTTTATTAAACTTTTCTTTGTTCTAATGTAATTAATTTGTTTTCATAGGGTTTATCAAGAAATTGCTTTAATCTATAGCTGCGCCGCGCGTGACTTGCATAACATTTTGCCGAATATTCAGGTTCAGAAGTCCGCTAACAGAAAGCGACCTGGTGTCGAGTTTCCAACTTACTCGTGCTTGCTAGCGTGAGCGCACGTGTTCCTTTTATGCGTATGTGCAGTCGTGTGCATGCGCGCGAATACACGATTTGTGTGTGTTTGTGCGTGTGCACGCGCGTGCGTGCGTATTATGCAAGCAAAATACTATTAGCCTGCAAGCAAAAGTATACTCCTTTTAATTTAAGTGATACACTCATAGCATGAGGGATAGTATGACTGAGTAGATAGAGCGTTTTTTCCACCCAATGGTTGCACGCAGTCGAGACTTGAATTTCGCCAGCAGCGTTTCGGAAACTTTGCTTTTAGAGGCGTGTGTTTGATGATTTTCCCCTGGAGTTAACAGGTATTCGGACTGTAGACACATGCATTTTTTCCCCATACCATTTCATTCACAGAGAAGGGCAATGGAAGAAGATAATTTGTGAAGAATAAACAAGACGAAAAGTGTGGGGGCTTTGTGTTTTTACTGTGTTTGGGGATTTCGTTTGGTTGGTTGGTGTTTTCTTGAGAGGGGGGGGGAACGATGTGTGTGTGTGTGTGTGTGTGTATCACTGTATGACACACTTCTATGATGTCTTAACCAGATTCTGGCAACAGCGGAGCTTCCTATAAGACACTGGAGATGCAGTCAATTTACTTGGGTATAGTGCCAGTGGAATGCTTTATTGTGATAGCATAATTCTTTGGCTCTTTGTTAAGCTTCTGTAGATAAATGGATTTTCAAAATAGTTCAAAACATCGCTGGAGAATTTTTAATTAATCCTGCTATTGTCCTCTTTGTTAATGCTCTGAGACACATGTCTATGTTGGTCTAGTTATACTTCTACCACGGCAATCAAAGATTTTTAGAAAGGTTTTTAGAGGCTTTAAGATTAAGCTGAAAGAGCGTAGCGCATTTTTGGGTAAGAAGATTTTGAAACTAGTTCTGTTAATTGCCTCTTTGTCATAGTTCAGAGACGCAGTTTGTTCAGTGGTACTGATCTTTGAAGTGGTAATTCTACTGCTCTAAGATTTTATAGTTACGGATATTTACAGAAGTTTCAGGATTAAGCTATGATAGTTTACAGTACGTCTGGGTAAGGAAAGTCTAAAACAGGATCTGTTAACGGCTGCTTTGTCATAGTTCTGAAACTCAAACGTATGTTCAGTGGTCTTGGTCTTTCAGATAGTTATTCTACTTCACTAGATGCCATTAAATAATCACTAGATAGCACATTTATGATTGCTTCACCACTCTTGCATCAAAAACTAAAATATGATTGATTCAAAAGAAGCTTTAAAAATAAAACGAAATAAACTTGTTTAAGACCAAAAAACCTAAACTGACGTAAAGTAAAACGATATTTTAAACATGCAAGTGTAGAAAGAAACCCGGCATTTTAAATAAAACAAAATAAAACAAGAGATTTAAAAAGAACTAAAACAAATAAAAATATAATCTAAAGCCAAACTGAATACATCTAAAAAGTAGACTAAAGCGCCTTGAACATAGCTGAAAAGTTTAATCTTTCCAAACCATTAAAACAATAATTAAACCAACATAAAATATGAACTAGTCGAAACCAAACTCTAATACATAACGCGTGTAAAACTGAACACACCAAATAAAACCAAACTGATATAAACACAATGGGATAATCCTGAACAAAACCAAACCCTGAATAAAAACTAAACAATCTTAAACAGAACAAAACCAAAGTAAACTGATATAAACAATGGGATAATCCTGAACTAAACCAAACCCTGAATAAAAACTAAACAGTCTAAAACAGAACAAAACCAACCTAAACTGATATAAACACAATGGCATAATCTTGAACTAAACCAAACCTGAATAAAACTAAACCAAGTAAAACTAAAACAAACGAAACCAAATAAACTGACACAAACGCAATGGGGTAGTCCTGAACCAAACAAAACCTGGAATAAACTAAACCAATTAAAACTGAACAAAACAAAACCAAAATAAACCGGCATAAAACAAACCTGAACTTATCAAACTAAAATAAAATGAGTTAAAACAAAATGAAACAAACGCCAATAAACTAAACCTAGGAAAAAAAACATAAACGTGTGAAACTAAACCAAACCTAATCAAACTTAAACTTAAAAAAAGACGCAAAATAAAACTTTAAACCAGACACAAACTCTTCCCTTAAAACAACCTTAAACACTAACATAACAATTACAAAATAATAATAATAATAATAAAATATTTAGTAAAATTACGGTGCAAGAGAATCCCGGAAAAGATATTATATTTTAAGACACTGACAATGATAGGTAGAAACTTTTTACCTTTGAAGATAGGGAAAGATAAAGATGGCTTTAAATCTCGTTGGATAAGCTGTAGTTCATGATTTGGAGGTGGCATAGAAGTCCGTTCTGCGCCCTTATGGCGGACTAACATGTTAGGATTCGTTGGTGTGTACAGCAGTGAGAAAGAAGGTAACACGCGTCTTGTGCATAGCTCGCTTCTTTTTGGATGAAGGCTAGCGACTTTTAATCGCTGATACTAAAAAAGTTCTGCAAAACATCTCAGGTCTTTTCAGTCTCTTATAAGGCTTAACATAAGGGCTAGAGTTATGCTGATCACATAGCAGTTCTACGGGTGCTGTTCCTATTGTGCTGGGGCCATCAGCAGGGGTTTTCTCTTCCGTCATCAATACGTGGGAACTCCCGTTCCGTCATCAATACGTGGGAACTCCCGTTCCGTCATCAATACGTGGGAACTCCCGTTCCGTCATCAGGACCTAAACTGTAAGTACATAACTATAGAAATAGGCTTCTACAGTTCAGCTGACTTGAAAAATTTAGTAGAATGAGTGTGTGTGTTTGTATGTTTGTGTTGTTTGTGTGTGTGTGTACATGCGTGCGTGGATATATTTACACATAGTGTTTAAATCCATGTCTTATTATTCATATAAAACAGAAAAATGGAAAAGCTCATGTGAAAAAGGATGCTATAATTGTAAATTGAGTTTACATAACCTGTTTATGATAAACATGTTAAAAATGCCAGCATCACTTGAATTTCTATGTAGATTCTATTATTGGCCGTCATCGACTTGGCAGCAGTCATAGTAAGAAGTCAACGTTAAAAGCAGTATTAAAGTGATTGAAATACTTTAAAGCATATAAAGTTTATGGTCCACCACTGTTTTCAAAGTTTCAGAGAGCATTGATTTGCTCAGTTTTGCGTCTGTAGCAATGACTTGTAAGTTAAACTTAGTTTTTAGTGCATCGATGTAACATTTAGATTTATTTTTCATCACTTTGTTAGAGCTTCAAAGGTTAGCAACGGTGATATTTTGCGTATTTGACCAGTTTTGCACAAACTTAATCTCCCTGTGTCAACAGTTAGTGCTTACCTCTAGTATGAGCTATACATTGATACATACACAACAAACTTGCTCTCCCTGTCCTTGTTTCTAGCTTACCAGGTGCTGTATGATCCTGGAGACCTTACCACGAAAGCAGAGTAGCAGCAACTCTACCTGCCTGTTGTAAAAACGGAGGAAGGTTTGATCAGTCACATCTCTTGCCAAGTCCATCCTGCAGGGGACACTTGAAGGAGGGAAACTCTGGCAGATAGAAGAACAGGACAGAAAACATCAAACACTGAGTCGGCCATGACATAGCAGTGTTACTCCAGAAAGAAACTGAAGATGGACCAGCCCGAGATAAACTGTCAAACAACACGCTCCTGGTCTCTTTGACTAGTACATGTCGATATAATCCTGGACAGCAACCGTGGCGTCTGACATTATCAAACACCGCAATCGGCCATCGAGTCAGTAATGATATCAGACGCCCCCGATGTGCCACCAAGTTAATCATCGACAATCCGGATGCCAGCAATGATATCAAATACCGCGATATGCCACTGAGCTACCCAGCAACTCAGACACCAGCAATGACATCAAACTCCGTGATATGCCACTGAACTACCCAGCAACAAAGACACCAGAACGACATCAAACTCCGCGATATGCCACTGAGCTACCGACACCAGAAACATAAAACTCCGCGATATGCCACTGACTACCCGACACCAGAACATCAAACTCCGCGATATGCCACTGAGCTATCCGACACCAGAAACGACATCAAACTCCGCGATATGCCACTGAGCTACCCACAACTCGGACACCACAATGACATCAAACTCCAGGTTATACCACATGAGCTACCCGACACCAGAAACATCAAACTCCGCGTTATGCCACTGAGCTACCCGACACCAGAAAACATCAAACTCCGCGATATACCACTGAGCTACCCAGCAACAAAGACACCAGAAACGACATCAAACTCCGCGATATGCCACTGAGCTACCCAGCAACAAAGACACCAGAAACGACATCAAACTCCGCGATATGTCACTGAGCTACCCAGCAACAAAGACGCCAGGAAACGACATCAAACTCCGCGATATGTCCACTGAGCTACCCAGCAAGTCAAGACACCAGAAACGACATCAAACTCCGCGATATGCCAGTGATCTACCCAGCAAGTCAGACACCAGCAATGACATCAAACTCCGCGATATGCCAGTGATCTACCCAGCAACAAAGACACCAGCAATGACATCAAACTCCGCGATATGCCACTGAGCTACCCAGCAACAAAGACACCAGAAACATCAAAACCCTCAAATAGGCCACTGGGCTACCCAACAACATAGACACCAGCAATGACATCAAACTAAACGATAACTATTGTCAATAAGCTACTCACCAGTCCAAACACCCCCGATGACATCAAACATCACGATATGTCACTCCGCTACCCATCAACTCGGCCACCAGTAAAGACATACCCTTTTACATGAAGGTGAACCAAGAGTAAAGACCAGGTAAGAAATCGCATCACATTTGTTTAAATTCCAATACTTTGTTCCGAAAATTTAATTACGGTTACGAGCAAAAGAAAAATAAATAACCTAACCATAAAAGATTGAATCCCTTCCATGTCATCAGAGAGCTTTCAGTCCACTGCATCATACAAAATCAACACACTAAACTTTCTGCAAACAGTACATATCTGACATACTCCCACACACATGTTTATGCAACATAGCTACAACATAGCTTTACCAATATCATCATCACCATAATCACAATCATAGCTACTATACAAAATATGTCCACGCGCACGCACATATACATGCACTATAAAGCGCGCGCGCGCGCACACACACAAAACACACAACAATGCAGAATATCACCAGTTCGTCAAAGAATAGGGTTTGCATTTCTTAAAACTGCTTAAGATATCGTGGCATATTTAAAGAGTAACTATATATTCAAACTCAACGATCTAACCACGAGGCTATCCCGCCCCCCCCCCCCTCCCCCCTGTTACAATACAGGTGGAAACACCCGAGTTTCAGCAATGAGGTATCAATACAATGAATCCCAAGTGTGATATGACATTAATTTATATCTTTTTTGTCACTAGGCCCTTGGAACCGGCATGACGACACAGGGCAGCAACAGTAGCACAATCCCACAGTAAAATGACAGCACAGAGAAATAACAAGGCTGATAGCGCACAGGACGACCGTGCTCAGTAGCAACAGAGGGTCGACGGTGCGCGGGAGAACGGCGCTATCGCGTAGATGCAAGAGAAGTCCCAACAGCACACAGCAGCAACAAAGATGACAGTGCACATCAGCAACAGGATGAAGACAGTGCACATCAGCAACAGGACGACAGCGCTTATCAGCAACAGGAAGACAGTGTACATCAGCAACAGGACGACAGCGCTTATCAGCAACAGGACGACAGTGTACATCAACAACAGAAAGACGACAGTGTACATCAGCAACAAAAAGATGACAGCGCACATCAGCAACAGAAAGACGACAGATCTCATCAGCGACAGCGCACAGAAACAACAGCAACAGGACGACAGCGCACAGAAACAACAGCAACAGGACGACAGACAGCGCATAGAAACAACAGCAACATGACGACAGACAGCGCACAGAAACAACAGCAACAGGACGACAGACAGCGCACAGAAACAACAGCAACAGGACGACAGCAAACAGAAACAGCAACAGGGCGACAGCGCATAGAAGCAACAGCAACAGGACGACAGCAAACAGAAACAGCAACAGGGCGACAGCGCATAGAAACAGCAACAGGGCGACAGCGCATAAAAACAACAGCAACAGGACGACAGCGCACAGAAACAGCAACAGGACAGCGCACAGAAACAGCAACAGGGCGACAGCGCATAGAAACAGCAATAGGGCGACAGCGCACAGAAACAACAGCAACAGGACGACAGCGAATTGAAACAACAGCAACAGGACGACAGCGCACAGAAACAACAGGACGACAGCGCACAGAAACAACAGCAACAGGACGACAGCGCACAGAAACAGCAACAGGACGACAGACAGCGCACAGAAACAACAGCAACAGGACGACAGCGCATAGAAGCAACAGCAACAGGACGACAGCAAACAGAAACAGCAACAGGGCGACAGCGCATAGAAACAGCAACAGGACGACAGCGCACAGAAACAGCAACAGGACGACAGACAGCGCACAGAAACAACAGCAACAGGACGACAGCGCATAGAAGCAACAGCAACAGGACGACAGCAAACAGAAACAGCAACAGGGCGACAGCGCATAGAAACAGCAACAGGACGACAGCGCACAGAAACAGCAACAGGACGACAGACAGCGCACAGAAACAACAGCAACAGGACGACAGCGCATAGAAGCAACAGCAACAGGACGACAGCAAACAGCAACAGGGCGACAGCGCATAGAAACAGCAACAGGACGACAGCGCATGAAAACAACAGCAACAGGACGACAACGCACAGAAACAACAACAACAGGACGACAGCTCATGAAAACAACAGCAACAGGACGACAGCGCACAGAAACAACAACAACAGGACGACAGCGCATGAAAACAACAGCAACAGGACGACAGCGCACAGAAACAACAGCAACAGGACGACAGCGCATGAAAACAACAGCAACAGGACGACAGCGCATGAAAACAACAGCAACAGGACGACAGCGCACAGAAACAACAGAAGGACGACAGGGTATAGAAGCAATAGCAAGGGTACGACAGGGTATAGAAACAACAGCAACAGGACGACAGCGCACAGAAACAACAACAACAGGACGACAGCGCATGAAAACAACAGCAACAGGACGACAGCGCACTTCGGCAAAAATGCGACAGTGTACATCAGCAACAGGACGACAAGCAGCACGAGAAGATCTCAGAGAAAGCAGCATTAAGAAAAGTTTAAGGAAAGCAGCACAAAAAATACATGAAAAAAGCAGCAAGAAAAGATTTTAAAGACCGCAGAAAGAAGACAGTTTGAAGACTGCGTCAAGAAATAGACAGCATCGAGAAAATGTAGAACGCGGCAACAAATTGACACTGCACAGCAGCAAAAGGGGGGCATGCAGCATTAAGGTATTGTATAACTGATGAATCAAGACCTCGGGATGAGCTTGCAAACTAGAGCCTTGTGCAACAATGACCATATCTTATGCACCGTACCTTAAGGCTAGAACACTAGAAATATGTAGAGTTGAAATGCTAGAATCTTGCTATTGGCTTGGATTATCATAAAACATGTTTTTTTATCGTTTTGAACAGAATATAGTAATACATAGCCTTATGCAGTAGATCATCAGGGCTATGAAGAGGAATATTAAAAGCTCCTTATGTTGTAGCACATCAGCACCTCCGTGTGGAATGATCTACAGTTAATATAATGATGAATCGTAGAAATCTTGTTAAATTAGGGATAAACAGTATTTTATCTATAAAAACCATACGGTGTGCAAAACTAAACACATAAGGCGCAAGAGAGAGAGAGAGAGAGAGAGAGAGAGAAATCGCAAAAAATAGGCCCCAAAAGATCTGGAGAACCTTAAAACATTTACCACCTAGACATCAAATGGGTAAAAAAAGAAGTGACCCCCCCAATGAAAACATTATCAAAGAAAAAAGATTATTTCAAAGACGAAAGATGGTGCCTCGTAAAGTGCTCGTAAACAAGCTTTCCCTTTCTTCCTTAAAAGATGAAGCAATTAATTTGTTGTCGTAAAGACGCCAGGGTTTGAAATGTATCTCAAGAAAAGTGGAAAGTAATGAACTTTTTCTGAAGGACATATAGATTTCTAAGATCTTACTTTCAACAATATTTACATTAAACAAGTGTATTAGGTTTTGATGTGCTTATGACATGATCTCGTGAACATGATAGGGAATAGAATCATGGGTGAGGGTATGAGAATAGGAAAAGCCTTTTTCAGGCAGCAAGTCGGTCCAGATTTTGCATGAGATTTATTGTCCAAAAAATTGCTCAGATACTGGTTCATTTGTTTCTCGGGTTTTGCTTCTAAGATAGCCATGTCAACTATTATAGTGTACCAGTACTACCAGTTTTTATATTATTTATATTCACATTTAAAGTCTTTAACAGTTCTGTATTTTTACTTGCATTGCGGAATTCATAAACCAGTGAAAATTTACAGTATGCTACACATGCAAGGAATGGCATGGAAAGAATCGGGTGTACCTGTTCTATGAGACTGTAGCTTGCAATGAATGGGGAGGGTGAAAAGGAAAATCAAGCTAGACTGAAGATTGCATTTTAATGTTCAGACTGTTGGCAGGTCTATGATTGATACCAATAATATACCTTGATACATTTTACTCCTGTTTTACAGAAAATATAGAAACTAAATGCCGGCCGGTGGACGTTTTTATGAACAGGAAGCTAGTAAAAAAAGAAAAGTAGAGGTGTTGATATACAGTTTTCAGAGAGGTAGTGTACAAGGGACAACCGTGTGTGTATGTGCTTTGAAAACATCGGAGGGAGTCGAGGGCAGGTACAGGTATTAAAGTTTAAAAGTTTGTGGGAAGCAGTGTTTAAAGCGTACACGATATGGAGGGAACTTGGAGGCATTGCAAGATTAATATTTATAAAGATCTGTTTAAGAGGGAGTAGTACTCGGTGCGGAGGTTACTGGTATTGTCAAGGTACATAAAATAAAGGGGTGTTAAGTAGCTAGGAGGATGTAGTTTGGAGGAATCAAGATAATTATTGTAGTCGAGGTGTCGGGGAAAGAATGTTCGGGAAGAGATAGTATGGATAAGTTTTGCAGGCTGATAAATGTAAGACTATGAGAAAGAGGTGGTAAAGACAGGGGTTAGGAGCTAATGGGAGGCGTTTACAGGTTTTTTCAGGAAGGTGTTTAAGAGATGTTCCAGAAAAGATGGTAGGATGCATATCTAGTACAATAGGAATAAATATGGATCTCGCGATTAGGGAAATTGGTTTACTCGGCGTGGTTTTTTTTGAGAGACTATAAAACAAGAAAAGGGTGCAGTCTGTTCCTGAAACGATCCAAAAGATTATAGACTTGACATCCTATTCTGAACAAGACGAGATGGCGAAACAGATGAAAGCAGTCCAAGAAATAGTGTGGTACTTTGTATCTGAGTGCTCTACCAACGTGTCTATGTGCCGATGTGTCCACATGCTTTCATACATATTAATTTGCAACACACAGACAACACTTGGCATGATACTAAATTCTAACCTTAACTCCTGTACTAAACCAACCTTTAACCTTGCATGAAAACTCGAAAGCAGGTGGACACTACGGTATATGGACAAAATGGTAGAGATATAAAAAAAAAAAATGTCTTCAGCTAGAGAAAAGGAAGAGGGTTAAGGTTAGTTTAGGGGAAAAGCGGGAATATTCGGATTGGTGGAGGGGTATGGTGCAGGCTGTAATCTGGGGTAGAGGAATGATTAAGAATGGATTAGGGCTGATGCCTTTTTGGGGATCTAGGGGCTGGACACGTTTCAGGAATGACGAGTGAGTTAGGGAATACAAACTGGGAAAGGAGGGACAGCTGAAGGTTTACGAAATGGGGATTAGGAAGCGAGGCATATTTTCTCGTAATCAGATAAATCAGATGGGGACATTTATGAGTTGGGGTTGGATCTGGGGGACCACAAAGGTATATGAATAGGGATAAGACGCAGGCCCAGTCGGAGATTTTTTTCTGTTACGGAGAAAGAGGTAGGGGGATATTAAAGCAAAGAAAGGGGCTACGTGTTTACAAAATAATGTTAGTATGTATGCACGGGCAGTGCGAAAAAAACTTGGAAAGGCAAAATTCGTTTTGGTATGAAAGGAGGCAAAAATAGTTAGAGGGGTAATATTGCATAGTTCTAGATGCAGGAAAGGGAAGGCCTATAAATTAAAAGAAGGCAGGCATTGATGAGTATAAAGTACTTGTTCAGGATAGTGGCAATAGAGGAGAGAGGTTGACATGCATGGTATTGTAGTAGAAGTGGAATATTGAGTGTGCATTATTTTAACCGAAAAGTCTGCTGTCTGTTCGTTTCGTTTCGTTTCCGTGTGGGTAAACGTAGTAGGTGCAATTTTCATCAAAATCACCGGTCTATTATTGGTATGCCTTCATAGATTTTACAATAGTCAGGATTATGTAATGTAAAACATTCCCAAACTTTGTATCACTTAATTCAAGTCATTTTCTAAAGGACAATGTAGTATACGCAATGCGTTTTAAGGAGAAAAAATAGGCTCTAAGAAGCTCTATTCAAAGAATTGTTCAAAGCCTTATAAACAGGGAAGAAAGAATAGCTATTTTTTTCTTGTTTTCAATCGGATAGGAATTCTACTCAAGTCATAAAACAATATAGACTGTTGAAAAAGCTTGTATTTTGAGAAAAACTCCCGGTGTTTAGTGGTGCTGGAAAGTGTGCTTTGGTGATATATATTTTTATTCTGAAAATTTGTGTTGGATTTTCCTTAGAATATTGTGGTCCTCTAATCAAGTTTGTCAATGATTAAAGAATCTGAAATTGATACCACTGGAAGATGAAGAAAATTTTCTATTTAATGGTTTATAACCTTTTTTGGAAGGGAAGGGAATTTTTTGTTAGAACTAGTTTTATTCAAAAATGCTTCTGAAATCATTTTGGCAGGATAGTAAATTTGTCATGTAAAATAATATTGAAAAATAACTCTTCCGGATTGCTTTTTGTGTCATTTTTGGTTTATCTTGCGTGTTTAGATATGTTATAGTTATATAGTATTGTTCTTGGCTGAATAATTTTTTGATGACAAAATAAAAGTAGAGGGCTAGAAGAGTAAGGGCAAAATAAAGAAAAAAACATGTAGGTGAGGGAGCTGATTAAAAGGAGATATGTAAAGCCCAAATCCGCCCCTCCCACTAAAAGGATGGTGCATGAATGTGAAACGCCCGTCTCCCCGTAAAAGCAACAAACAGAAAGTAAATAGTACTGCATGATTGAAGCATCCCGCCCCGCCCCTCTTCCCCCA
>CM060328.1:37395566-37418066 GCA_030674155.1 Stramonita haemastoma | reverse complement strand
ACCATGATAAACACAAACGAAAGAAACAACCCCCCGCTCCCCCCAACAACACATAGATAGTAGGACAACAAGAAAAAGGAAGACAAAATAATAGAGATAGGAAAAGTTCGTAAAAGAAAGGAGCAAAACAATATAAAAACAGAAGATAACAACCAACAAAAAAGAAAGAAAGAAAGAAATAACAAGCTAGACAGGAAAAAGTGAAGACAAAACCAGGAAACAAATACATTAGTTAAAAAGGACAAGAGCCACCCATGAAGTAAAACAAAAGCAGAGAAGAAAAATAATGAAAGACAGGAAGGAAAAGGGAGAAATATGGTCAGCCAGACAGACATGTGCAAAGGAGAACAGGACACCTCCCCCCTCCAACTCTTCCTACCAAATATAGTAACCAACAAAAGCACTGTTAACTCTCTCAGCGCCTGACCCTTAGACCAGCCACTTCCTGAGCAGACTGTGGTTAATGAGATGCTGACTTGTCAGTTCCCAGGCCAGGAAAGGGGCGATTATCACGATCAACGCAGCAACCACAACTGTGATCAGGGTACAGGCATGCCTTGTGCACTGCTAGATAAAGGACTGATGAAGACAAGCTGGCTGTACCTCCAACGATTTGCAGTAGAGGCACGTAAGCACCATCATTACCATAATGACTAAAGTTTCCTGGGCAGCAGTTTTCAACAAAACTACTGAAACAGATGCTTTTATACCATGTGCTTTCATTATGTCTGCCACTGTTGAAGTCTCAACTAAAGCTTGGATTTATGTCTTGGCCTAGTCACCATCTTTGTTTGTTATTGATATAACAAAGTGCTCAGACCTGTGTTCAAACAATAATATGCTTTGAAATATTTGTTGAATCTGTCTACATGCAAAAAAAGGATCTTATTATATTCCTATTAACAGAAAAAAAATCCTGCAAAGTCAGAGAATAGACTATTCATGTGTCTCGATGCCTGTAAAACAGCATTATCTGATGCACATTTTTAATCCACTACTGTATCTTGATATGTCACATGAATCCAAGACTTGATGGTTGGGACAGTATATATTTTCTGGTGCCATTCCCAGAGCTGGAGGATGCCCACCAACAATAACTTCAAAATAATAGCAATATATTATAGATAGAGCAAAAGCATATTGATGAATTGTCAATCAATAAGCATACGAAATTCACACAAAGAAGTTGGTAGAAGAAATACTTTCTGAAGAGAACTGACATATCTGCCTGGAAGCCTACTTTTAGTAAGGATTCAGATTAACTTCATGCACCCCAGAAAAGCCAGATGCATCTTGGTCTTACTTTAGAATGTCTCATAGTGCTGTTCTTTTTTTTTTCTTTGTAGGCCCAAGTTTTTCATATGCCATCAGGACTTCAATGCTTAAGCATGTTTCCTCTAGTTGGTCGTAATATGACTACTATGTTCCAGAGACACCTGTCATTGCAAGAAAATTCATCTCATATAGAGTTTTATTTACCTTTCCCAGTCAAATTCACAACCAAATTCCTTTTATGTGAGACAAAGCCTTGTGCTGATTCCATCTCAAAATTTTGTCTTTTTTTTATAGCAATAGGACTCTGTCAGTTCTCAATATCTTGGAATTCTTCTTCTGACCTGTGAGAGGGCAGAAAGCATAAGAGAGACAGATATTACGAGGGATGAGGGTGGAGGGCAGAAGGAGGGGATGGGAAGTTGATAGAGAGATGTTGCTGTTGCACCACAAGACACAACACCCTAGCAAAAACCATCATGCAAGGAACAGTCGAGGGCAAAAGAAGAAGAGGCTGCCAAAAGAAATCATGGGTTGACAACATCAAAGACTGGACTGCCCAACCCCTGCAACGCCTCCTACTAGCCACACAGGATCGTGAAGCATGGAAAAAGATCTCCGTTGCATCTTCTCTCATGTCCCCCCTACGTCCTTTGGGACATGGGACTGAGTGAGTGAGTGAGTGAGTGAGTCAAATTCATCTGAAATCCTTTTATCTGACTGCCTGTGTAATGTTGGTGCTATTCATCAAAAAATGATTTTTTTTAAAAGCAAAGACACTGACAGTTCTCAAATATCAAGATATGTTTTGCGTGAGCCTGTAAGAGGGGGAGAAAGAGAGAGACAGAGACAGAAATAGAGACAGAGAGAGGGGGAGGGAAGGAGGGAGGGAAGGATAGAGAGATAAGGCATATCTCCCTTGAGGTTTTAGTTGTAAATATTTATATAAAAATAAAGACAGATCAAAGGAGAACACAAGAAGGAAAAAATCAAAACAAAAAGATACAGGGATAGTGGACGAAAAAAGGAAAAAGAAGACAAAATAATGGAGATGAAAAAACACACAAGAAACAACAATAAAGACAATACAAAAAGGAAATATAATCAATAAAAAAAAGAAGCATCTGACAGCAAGAAGAGGAGACCACAAATCAAAAATAAAAAAACACCACAACAAAAGCAACACAACAAAGGGGAAGAAGAGAAAGGCACAAAATAAAGAAACAAAGGAAAAAGAGAAAAAACATCAAAGACACAAAGCAAGAAAAAAATAGTATTAACAAGGAAAAGACAGGAAGCTAAACAGATAGAAGCAGAGAAAGAACAAACACCCTCTCCCCTTTCTACCAAAAATAGCGACCAACAAAAGCACTGTTAACTCTCTCAGTGCCTGACCCTTAGACCAGCCACTTCCTGAGCAGACTGTGGTTAATGAGATGCTGACTTGTCAGTTCCCAGGCCAGGAAAGGGGCGATTATCACGATCAACGCAGCAACTACCACTGTGATCAAGGTACAGGCATGCCTAGTGCACTGGTAGATTAAGGACTGATGAAGACAGGCTGACTGTACCACCAACCATTTGCAGTACAGGCACGTAGCACGTCATTACCTAAGGCTAAAGCTTCCTGCAGAAGTCTTTTACAGAGAAAACAGCTGAAGCACTTTTTTTTGTAAATCTCTACCATTATGTTAGTATCATAAGTCCTAGCTAAGGGTTAAACTCTAGTTAGGTCAATATCTTTGTCAGTTATTGACTTAATCAAAGACTAGGACATACTGAAATGTTGATATGCTTTGAAATGTTTGTTGAGACTGTTTTCTTTCAGGACAGTCTGTTACAAATTTTCTCTCTATTTCAGGAACAAAGAGGACCCCTCCTTAGTAAAAATAAATGATTGTTATGGCACACTACTTGAAAATAACTCTACACATATTCCTCATACGTAATGTGATGATGGGCAGACAGAGGATCTCAGGGTGAAAAGCAAGATAAATTATATACTATGGGTGACTCCAACATTATCAAGGTGTAAAAACGCCTGAAACAACAAAGACAGTAAATAGACAGAATAACAAAACACATAGATTACTGACCAGATCAACGGATGAATGTAAACAGAAAGACACAAAAAACAGAGAAGCAACACGCAGGCAGGCGGAGGAAGAAAGAACCAAAGGGAAAAACGGACAGTAGAAAGTTCTTAGAGTAGAACCTTTTTATGTCATAATTGTTCTTACCTTTCACTTTGTCAACTATAAAAAATACCAGATTGAACCTAGATTATAGCAATCATTTAGATGCAGCCGTTTGCTGCATTTATCGTCTTTCTTTCAAAGAGCTGCAAACATGCTATCAACAATTGATTGCTTTACACCCATGTTGCCTGTAATTGATATTACGTAACTGCTTGGCTCCGGAGACACCTGTTGGTGGTGGAATATTAAACCATGCGAAGTTAGCTTTGGTTTTCCTGGTCTCTTCAACCAGAATGGGTTTTTTAGCTGAATCTACTGCAGCTTCTGATAGTTTTCATCTTCAATCCAAAACTTACGCTTGTTTCAAAGAACAAATAAGCAGACAGACAAATACGAGAAAATCAAAGCTGTTTTATGAGAGTGAGAGAGAGAGACAGAGACAGAGAGACAGAGACAGAGAGCAGAGACAGAGAGACAGAGACAGACAGAGATAGACAGACAGACAGAGGCAGAGAAAGTGAGAGAGACAGACAGAGAGAGAGAGAGGCAGAGAAAGAGAGAGATAAAGACAGAGAGAGATAGGTAAGATGTACAAACAAACAAAGAAGTGCGGGTAAAGTAAAAAAATTAATATCAAAACACATTTTAAAAAATAGAGACGATTATGAACACAAACAATACAAGAAGAAAAATCAAAAAAAGGCAATAATATCAGCAGCGACGACGCCATGAACAACAGAAAAAGCATGAAACAGTAACATCAACAACAACATGAACAAAACCAAAACAACCACCGCCAGAAATATAACAAAATAATGCACGTAAAGACAATTTATGGCTGCGCAAAAGTTCACCGTGGCAAAAACATCTCGCGGCAACCCTCAATTTTCATAAGCAATGGAGAAAAGGAATTTTTTTTAAAAGCGGTACAAAGTTGTGACATATAACATTTTCCTATTTTTTGAACACACACACACACACACACACACCACACACACACACACACACAAACCACACACACACACACAACACACACACACACACAACACACACACACACACACACACACACACACACCCAACACACCACCACAACCACCACACACCACACCATCACCCCCACCCAAACATCCAACTAACACACATAAATCTATTTTGACAAAAACATAATATTACAAAGAAGAAGAAATAAACAAATATATATTGTAATATATGCTACACAGGCGCTTTAGCCCTCCTGGGTATCTGAATAGGAATGATTGTTACTGCGTTCATTTGAATAAGGACTCCTCCTTCAGACCGGAAACGGAAGATCCCGCCTCTCATTGGCTACAGTCTGCTGCGGAAGTAGTTTGTCGAAAAGTCAGGGGAGAGGAAAATAGATTGTAATTATTTTCTACTCTACCCAGACCTTTACTGCTGAAATGTGGTTTCTTGCACTTCCTGTTCTTTGCTCTTGTTTCTGTTTTGTTTGTTTTCTAGTTACTTTCCTCATTTTTTTTTTTTTAGAGCTTTTGTGTTTTTCTGTCTCCGAGTCTCTGTGTCTCTGTCTGTGTGTCTCTGTCTCTGTCTGTCTGTCACTCTGTCTCGTCTCTCTCTGTCTCTCTGATTCTCTTTCTCTGTTTTGGGTAGTTAGTGCTTAGATTTGTAAGGCTTTCCGAGGTTGCACAAGAGGCGATTGTTCAAGAGAGGTCGTTAAGGTCACTATTTCAGATGGGCATCTTGCTTACCCTGGCTTCACGACTATGCAAAAAAAAAACCAGTGTTAGTTGGAGACTTAAAACTTGGTTTTGCATCAGAGAATACACCACTCAGCAGCATGGAAAAGATTCAGCAGGAGCCAGAGCCCGTGTGGTTGGTAAACAACAAGGTATTGTAACACTGAAAGACTTCATGTCAAATTCCGACCAAAATAGGAATGAACACTAAAGCCATCAACTTCTACTTCTAACCCCACCTCTCCTCTCCTTTAAAAATCTATAACTTTTGATGTTCTATTGCGTAATACGCCTGTCTGATGGCGAAAAACAAATGTGAGCAACTGGTGATCAAAGTCAATGCTGTGGTTTTGTGTATTGCAATTCTTGTGCAAGTGGGTGACTAGGTACTGTTAGGTACTGCAAAAAAGCCTCATAAAAACCCTCATAAAACAGAATCAGAGAAAACTGAGGATCATTAACCTAGCCGTTCTATATATAAATCATATATAGTCCCAGCCGCCATGACGCAGGGGTTGCGCTTTGGATTTCGGACTGGAAGATCGCGGGTTCTAATCTCATTAAGAGTCATAGGGACTTTTCGGACTCCGGCTGGTTCTACCCTGAGTGTGCTGTGGGCTCAGTGGGGAGACTGGGACCACACAGTCGAGCTTCATCCACTTTATGGATGCAAATTTGAGGGTGTTGCTCAAATTATCTGACCAACATGCAGGTGTCTGTATCTCTCGGGCCCGGTTGACGCCGGGATATATTATGACGTAAGCGTAAAGTACAACCCTGTCAAGTGGTGTGAAAGCAGATGCACTTCCACAGCAGCAGCATCACATCATCCCCATTACCATAGACTATCATCCAATACTAAAAATTGCCTGATTCGATGGCCCCCGTTGCTCTGGTCTCATGGTGACCTCAGAATTGGTTTGCTCATACACTTCTGTGCCTGTGGTAGTTTGTATCAAAGCCTTTGGGTTGGGGCTTCGCGGGGGTCGGTCGTTGGAGGGACATTCTGGTGGTCGCCACCTTAGGTGGGTGACTCACTGACTCTGGCTTCGCGACTGAGCTAATACTGTTGTTAGCAGGTAGCTTAGTAGGTAGTGTCCTGCGTATGTTAGCTCAGAACAGACTCCATTCAACACCACCAAAGTGACCCAGCAGAAGTGCAGGGCCCCTCTGGCCGGTGGCCCCACGGTGATCTGATATTGATGGGCTCCCTGTGGTTTCCTGACCCTAGGGATGAGACCCAACGAATCAGGGTATGGCTGTGGCGGTGGGAATTGAAATGAGTGGCGTGGGAGCAGCAGGACGTGGACGTCACAGAAGACGAGGCAGCAAAAAAATCATATATTATCTTTGGTTTTGATCTTACAGTAGATATGATCAAATATCAAACTAAAATAATATTATCTTTATTACATCCCTTCGTTGCACATGCACTATACAAATACAGAACTACTTCACCTGACAGCAAAAGCAGCAGTACAGTCTTATTGGCAAAGCTTACATCCCAGACGAAGTAACAGGAATGACCAGCCTGAGTAAACAGACAGTGTCTGTGGGCATAGTAAGGCCTGGTGTACTGCAGGTGTTTGTGGGGTGACAGACAAATTGGCTGCAGCACTGGGAGTCAACAGCTGTGGCTTTGTGTGGAGCACCCTTACTGGCAGAGCAGCACGTACAAAGAGAACTTTGACCGACTTCTAGTCGGGAAAGTACAAGTTAAGATTCTCACGTACATCTCTGTCTGTCTGTTTGTCTGTTTGTCGGTCGGTAGATCGGTCAGTCGGTCTGTCGGGACATCTCTCTCTCTCTCTCTCTCTCTCTCTCTCCTCTCTCTCTCTCTCTCTCTCTCTCTCTCTCTCTCTCTCTCTCTCTCTCTCTTCTCTCTCTCTCCTCTCTCTCCCTCTGTCTGTCTGTCTGTCTGTCTGTCTGTCTGTCTGTCTGTCTGTCTGTCTGTCTGTCTACCTATCAGTCTACCTATCAGTCTACCTATCTATCTATCTATCTATCTATCTATCTATCTATCTATCTATCTATCTATCTATCTATCTATCTATCTATCTATCTATCTATCTATCTATCTGCCTACTTACCTCTCTCTCTATTGGTCTGCCCTTGTATCTCTTCTTAAATCGCTTCTTTTTTTGTTTCTCGGTCTGCCTCTGTCTGTCTGCTCTATCTTATAGCAGGTGCCATGTTTCTGGATAGGTAATCAATATCACCATTATTTTTTTCTTGCAGTTCTGATATCTATCTGGAAGGTAATAGTGCAGCTAATGTCAAAGTTTAGACACAAGGTGTACATACATGATATTTTGATGATTTGAAATAAAATACTCCAAAACTGTTCTAAGCCACCAGCATGCTTAGCATTGTGGTATTTACTATCATTGAAATCTGATATGCTATTTGAAAATAATCAAACATCACACGCAGCAGGACAGAAATAGATATGGCAGAATCCCGTTTTAGCAAATTAAAAAGAAACACATTTTCTCTTTATCAACCAGGATTTAATACACGTTTATTGATGATGAAGTTGTAGTTTTTAAAGATATACAAATTACATTTGGCTTTGGTCTCTCTAGCCCATCCACTGTAACTTCTTTTAGAGGGTTTCATTGAATAGAATATTCTAAAACACTAAAAAGATCCTTGGCAGTTCCTTATTTCCAGCTTTAACTTCTGTCCCATTTATTTGTGAAATTGAAACACAAAGTTTTGTCAATAAAAATTACAAAATACATAACCCTCCCCCTCCCGTCCCTTCTGTCAATAATAAGCAGCCACACCTATATGTTACTGGGTAGCAGCTGAAGATTTAATCAACTTTAACTACCTAGGCCTGCCATTATGATTGTGTACTTTTATAACCTCTTCAACATTAGAATTGATCCTTTAATTGATGCAGCATTTTGTAAGATAACAGCCACGTAGAAAACCAGCAAAGCAGAGAAACAAACAACTGTAGAAATACGCCAGCTGTTTACTAGTAAAACGATGTATTTCAAGACACAGTCTGTCAGCGAAATGAGTCTTGTGCTATTCCATGATGCTCTCTGAAGACAGACAAATAGGCTGTTGGTGCCGAAAGCTGACAGTTGTAGCTGTGGGTGTTGAAATGCTTGTAAAATCATTTGAGTAGCGATAAGAAAGAGAAAACCACCCTGTGATAGTGCAGAAAAAGTATGGATTGCTAGCCCCATGATTTAGACGTTTGGCATGTCTATCGTGAGACGGAGGTTTAGGCTGTTATTTTTAAATATTTTAAACAATTCTGTTTTTCTTTTTCTCCAACGTTCTGTCACGTTTCAGACGCTGTATATGTATATAGTATATGTAAACACAAACTGTCACTATAGCCATGTCTATATCTCATTTGCAGATGTGCAGAGCAAACCTTGATAGACCTAAATATAGCTGGATAACAGCTTCAGAATTTAAAATAAAAAAGTCACTCACCTAAAGCTTACAATTTTGACAAACTAAATTTCAATAATTATAGACTATAATAGAATATATAAAATTATAGACGTATAGACTACGAAGGCTTGTGTGTGTGTGTGTGTGTGTGTGTGTGTGTGTGTTGTGTGTGTGTGTGTGTGTGTTTGTGTGTGTGTGTGTGTGTGTGTGTGTGTGTGTGTGTGTGTGTGTGTGTGGGCGTGTGTGAATGTGTGTGTGTGGGTGGGGGTGTGTGTTTGCGTGAGTGAGTGAGTGTGCCCGCCCTTTTGGATGCGTGTGTGTGTGCGCGTATGCCGTATGGGCTTAAAATTAATTGGAAGGAGTTCAAACTATAATTGTGCAATACATCCGTCATGTGAGAACTTTTGTATTTTCATATGAATATTGGTTCTTTGGATTGTATTGAATTGTTTTGGGGTGCGCTTATTGTATATTTTTTATGCTTATGTGAGTGCAGCGTGGGTTTTTGGGCAGATGTGCCCTTGAGGGTTGACCTGCAGACATTAGAGTGCCTTTCTGCATGAGTGTATGTTAGTGTGTGTGTGCCCCTGTAAGTATATTATGTGTGCTTCTAGATGCCTTAGCATTGTAGGGATATGCTGGGTGAGAGGGGGAGAGAGAGGGAGAGGGAGAGAGAGAGAGAGAGAGAGAGAGAGAGAGAGAGAGAGAGAGAGAGAGAGAGAGAGAGAGAGAGAGAGAGAGAGAGAGAGAGAGAGAGAGAGAGAGAGAGAGAGAGAGAGAGAGAGAGAGAGAGAGAGAGAGAGAGAGAGAGAGAGAGAGAGAGAGAGAGAGAGAGAGAGAGAGAAGAGCGCGCGCGCATTAATTGTCGAGTCATCTAAACATCATGCTGTTGATTTATAGTGTGTGTGTGTGTGTGTGTGTGTGTGTGTGTGTGTGTGTGTGTGTGTGTGTGTGTGTGTGTGTGTGTGTGTGTGTTTTGTTCTCCTAATGTATTGTGAATACTCTTTCTTTTTTCTTTTTTGTGCCATCCATTATGTTAGGATTTTTGGTGCTATGTGCTTAAAGTTAATCGGAAGGAGTTCAAATTATAATTGTGCAATACATCCGTCATGTGAGAACTTTGGTATTTTCATATGAATATTGGTTCTTTGGACTGTATTGTATTGTTTTTGTGGTGAACTTATTGTATTTTATTATTATTTTTTTTTTTTTATGCTTTTGTGTTGCTTGGGTCTTTGGGCAGGTGTGCCCTTAAGGGTTGACCTGCAGACATTAGAGTGCCTTTCTGCATGAGTGTATGTTAGTGTGTGTGTGTGCGCCTGTAAGTATACGTGTGCTTCTAGATGCCTTAGCGTTGCACGGGATATGCTTGGGAGAGAGAGAGAGAGAGAGAGAGAGAGAGAGAGAGAGAGAGAGAGAGAGAGAGAGAGAGAGAGAGAGAGAGAGAGAGAGAGAGAGAGAGAGAGAGAGAGAGAGAGAGAGAGAGAGAGAGAGAGAGAGAGAGAGAGAGAGAACGCATTAATTGTGGAGTCATCTAAACATCATGCTGGTTTGTTTGTTTGTTTGTTTGTTTGTTTGTTTGTTTTTGTTTTTTTTTTGGGGGGGTGTCTCTTCTTTTTTTGTGTGTGTGTGTGGGTGTTTTGTTCTCCTAATGTATTGTGAATACTCTTTCTTTTTTCTTTTTTATGCCATCCATTGTGTTAGGATTTTTGTTGTGAGTTTTTTTCACACGCCCATATCTGCAAGCATTGGTTTTGTCAAATTTCATGTACCCCATGGGTTTTTTTCTTGAAATAAAATTTTGAATTTGAATTTGAATTAATCGCCTAAACAAGGACGGCCCCAAGTTAACTCAAAGGACCAATGTTCAAAATCTATACATCCTTTTCTGAGGGGAGGACAAAGCCCCCACAGAGCCAGTTGTTTGCGAGTGGAATGACCTGCCTGGGCAAACAGCCTGTCAGCAGGGAAAGACATATTCTGCTGCACGTGTCGGTGTGGTGACAGGCAAATGGGCTGCTGATGTCTGGAATCTATCAGCTGTTACTGTGTCTGCTGTACTTTTAGTGGAAAACAGGACTCATAGGGTTCACAGAAGAATGTTAGGTATCTGTAACATTGAAGGATATTTTCAGAATTCACAGTCATCATAACTTCCTTTGTCACCATGCCATTCTCTCTCTCTCTCTCTCTCTCTCTCTCTCTCTCTCTCTCTCTCTCTCCTCTCTCTCTCTCTCTCTCTCTCTCTCTCTCTCTCTCTCTCTCTCCTCTCTCTCTCTCTCTCTCTCTCTCTCCTCTCTCTCTCTCTCTCTGTGTCTTTTTATCTGTCTATGTTTTTCTTTCTCTCTCATAGCTGACTCCTATTTTTGTGTCATTGCTCTCTGTTTGTTGCTAGATAGTCATAGTGATTTGAACAACACGTACTAATTAATACACCGATATTCAAAGTAACTGCACATTATTTCTGTATAAGAAAAAGAAAAACAAAATAATTAGTTGCTTTGACATACCAATGTAACTTTGCTGCTTACAAACTGTCAAACAACATACATATTTGGAAAAAAAATTGTAGGTCATGCCAGGGATATAAAATATAACTACTATAAGACCATAATTAAAAGGCAGAGGTAAAAACTAGATTCTGGACTGCTAAGATCGTTCCTATCAATTATTAACTTCAAACAATCACAAATTGCATTTGCTCTTTTCATCATTACCAATGTTCTACATAGTTGAGATGCTGTCTCGAAGCATACTGACCATTTCACAACTCATAACGCCCACTAAAGTGGCGACGTACTTCACTTGAAATGTTTTTCAAATCATGTTCGTGGAGTAACTGTAACCACACCAGGATATAACAGAAGAACAGCTGTAGCATTTAATCACTGTCGCTTACCCATGCAGCTTTGACATACTCTGCATTCCCATCGATCTTTTACAACACAACATCCACAGCAGTGAAAGGACTGATGTTCCAAGTTCCCAGAATTAAGCTTCTCTGAGAGATGACCAAGCCTGGCAGAGGGGGGAGGAGGCAGGGCAGGCAGCTGTTTTCCTAAGGAACGTCCTCCCTCAGCAAACAGGCTGTCTGTGGGCAGAGGAGGACATTCTGCAGCACGTGTCTGTGTGGTGACAGGCAAATTGGCTGCTGATGCTGCTGGTAAAAGATGGCTTTACTCTGGGGTGGGGGTGTTGCGGGGCTAGCAGGAACAAGCCACGGAAAGTTTAGATAGTGAAACAACTTTCTTCCCAATGATAGAAGAAGAAAAATAGTGTGGACTGTTAATTTAACTTGTACTTTTAGATGGTAAGTGGATTATTTCTGTCTCTTGCCTGCTGTCCTGTCTCTGTCTCTGTCTCTGTCTGTCTGTCTGTCTGTCTGTCTGTCTGTCTGTCTGTCTGTCTGTCTGTCTGTCTGTCTGTCTCTCTCCTTCTCTCTCTCTCTCTCTCTTCTCTCTCTCTCCCTCCTCTCCCCTCTCCTCTCTTCTCTCCTCTCTCTCTCTCTCTCTCTCTCTCTCTTTTTTTGTTTTATTCTTTCTTTTGTTCGGTTTATTCTTCTTTCCCTAAAACTACTTTGTGGCATTCTCTAGTAATTACAACATTTCCTAGCTAAAATGCTTTCTGAATAGCGTATAGATTAAACTGAAGGTAAGATAGCGTAAAGAGTCACCATTGAGTCACCCTTTTCACACGTATTATTTTGAACTTTTGAATGCAGACACTTCATGTTTCTGCTATTTCCAGTGTCTTCAAAAGTCATCAGCACAGGATAAAGAAGCAACGTAAACTATGAATGATCCACAAGAAGCTTTTTTCTTTTACTCTGGTAGCATTTGTTAGTCATTGTTAAAAACCTTATGCAGTCATTGACACAGACAAAAATTCTGTAGTATGTACTCCAATATTATTCTGTACCATAAACTGCTTTATGAGGTTGCTGTTATCTATGAAAAATGTCCTACATTGTGACTTCCAATCTTGAAAGAATTAAAAAGAAATAGTTAAAGTTTTTTTTTATAAAAAAAGTGATGTTCTTAAACACAAACTGAACTATACGAAATCTGTGCGTGCCGCGACAACATAGTCCGTGTCTCGATGTTGTCACGAAAGCGAAGTGCATCTCCTGATCCAAGCCAATAATTCAAGCTGCGGACCACACACAACAGCGGACATAATAAAAACTGCTGCAGGAGAGGAAACACAAGCAAAAGTAAAATACAAAATAAAATACTAGGTGGAAGATAATTTTTTTTCGTTTTTTATGAAAATAAAAATCTTTTTGTTTAAAAAATTGCAAACGTTTGATTGAATACACTTGCTTTTAGTTTAAAGCTGCTCCAAATACATATTGTGTACAGTGTGTTTCATCTTTTTTATATAAACATTTGATTAAAGCAGATACTTTGGCTTATTACGATCAGGTTACCCAGTCTTCAAAAGCACAAAAAAGGCATAATAGATGTATTCATCATTACATTGATATGATCAAAGTGTAAGAAATTTTGTTTTGGTTGGCCTATATCATTAACAGTATAACACAACTACTTTACATAAGCTACGTAAAAACAAAATAGAAAAAAAAATTGAAGCTAATTGAAAACACAAAACAAAACAGACACGTTTTCTATTCAACTCCAATTATTCATCGGAAAAAGTACATACAATTTGTATTCTGCAAATACCCCATTAAAATACCCAATTTTATAAATGTTCCTGATATCTTTTAAAAACGTTTAATAATTTAGTGAAATTATTAATCCTAAAAAAAAATATTGTACACCAGATACAAGACAAATATATATACGCATACCAAAATGAAAGCAATAATTGACTCTTAACTCAAAACATAATTTTAACATTCCAAGTCATAGTTCCTTCTTCTCAAGAGAACTTCGCGAAAGAAATATTCATTATCACAGTGTATTGAATAGAAAAGAAAAAAACAAATCCTAAGGGAAACACAGCCGACATGATTATTCATGAAACCGCAAGTGACAAACACCTCACCCCCTTCCTCTTTCTCTACATCTATTTTTGCCACCTCCTAGAAGGCCAAGTCTTCCAGTCAGCACTGCCTTGGGAATGAGAGTTGATTGACCTGACCCTCAGGAGGACTGGAGATAATGTGAGTAGGGTAGAGCTTCTAATTGAAGAAGAAAAAGAATAAAACTATTAAAAAAAAGAAAACCTAATGGCAACATGTAGCATAACAGTGACGAGAGAAGTAAAGGGCTGCTTAGACAAAAAGAAGAAGAAGAAAATGCTGGGAAGAAGAAATGCGAAGGAGAAGAAGAAGAAGAAGAAGAAGAAAGAAGAAGAAGAAGAAGAAGAAGAAGAAGAAGAAGAAGAAGAAGAAGAAGAAGAAGAAGAAGAAGAAGAAGAAGAACAACAACAACAACAACAACAACAACAACAACAAAAACAACAAAACGACGACGACGACGACGACGACGACAAGAAAAAAATTGGAAGAAGAAGAAGAAGAAGAAGAAGAAGAAGAAGAAGAAGAAGAAGAAGAAGAAGAAGAAGAAGAAGAAGAAGAAGAAGAAGAAGAAAGAAACAACAACAACAAGACGGCAAGAAACAATCGAAGGACTCAAATAGAAAAAGAATTAGTCGCAAAGACTTATAGTTGCTGTCCACAATTTCAGGGGCAACAAAAAAAAAACCCTCTAAAACATGAGAATTCTTATAAAGCCCTTTTATGAAACTCTGCACGTACGCGCGCGTGCCCCCCCCCCCCCCCCCCCCCCCCCCCCCCCCCCCACACACACACACACACACACACAAACCGAGATCCCGAGTGCGAAAACACGCACAACATCTTGCGCACATGTTAATTTACAAAACTGCACATACAGAGTAATTTAGATGTAAAAAAAAAAAATCACACATGTGTTTATTCAATTATCCTCGAAATTATATAATGAAAGAAAATAAATGAATGGAAATAAATAAACAACAACACACACACACACACACACACACACAACACACACACACAAACAAAACACACACACACACACACACACCACACCACACACACACACACCACACTACACACACACACACACACACACACCGTATTCTCTCTCTCTCTCTCTCCTCACTCTCTCTCTCCACTCTCCTCTCTCTCTCTCATCTCTCTCTCTCTCTCCTCTCTCTTCTCTCTCTCTCTCTCTCTCTCTCTCTCTCTCTCCTCTCTCTCTCTCTCTCCTCTCTCTTTGTCTCTTAATGTCTCTGTCCCTATCTTGGTTTCTCTCTCTCTGTCACACTCCCACTATATTACATAAGTTACACCTCAGTTTTTGTTCTATGGAGTACGCAGTTTCTTTCCACCATTCTTTGACATTTTAAAAACCACTTCCTAAGCAGACGGTATCTAAATAAATACAGGATGACTTTTCAGTCTCTGAACTACAAAGCTGTTAGTACTGAAATCGATAGAGTAATAACTTTTTTGGTGGGGAAAGAAAGTACAGATGTCTGTGTGTGTGAACTGACAGTCTCGTAAAACACAGCTGAGAGTACTTAAAAAGTGTTGCAGAACTTGCTGAGAAAGAAAGAAAGAAAGAACGAAAGAAAGACTGACAAAAAAAGCAGAAATAAATAAATCGATAGGACAGATGTAACAGGCAAGAGGGAACGTGGAATGAATGAAAACGATAACAAGAGATGAAAGACCCAACTACCATCCCCTTTCTAAACGAAAAAATGACCAAAAAATGGTTTAAACAAGTAAACTGATACACTAAAAGATGAACAGTAAAGAGAAAAGATACACATTGTCCTCCTCTGTCTCTCTGTATCTATTAAACAGACAGACACACAAACAGACAGACAGTCACATACACACAGACACAGACAGAGAGACAGTCAGACAGATAAGTGAATAGAAAAAATAGATAGATAGATACATATGCTGATCGATTAACTGATCGATTACTCAGTTGATAACCAGCTATATAACTATTGATGTAGATAGATAGACGGCTGTATAGTTGGACGAATGGTAACTGAATGACTTTGTAAATGGATGTATAAGTAAGTAGTTTGACAGCTTATTTGGAGAGAGAGAGAGAGAGAGAGAGAGAGAGAGAGAGAGAGAGAGAGGAGAGAGAGAGAGAAGAGAGAGAGAGAGGAGAGAGAGAGAGAGAGAGAGAGAGAGAGAGAGAGAGAGAGAGAGAGAGAGAGAGAGAGAGAGAGAGAGAATACAATTGCTCAGCCAGAATTCTTCAATGCCAATAACTAATTCCTATCCTTCAAGAAAACAAACATGACGGAGCAATGATGATAATGGCAATAATGATGTCAAATAACTCTGATTGATATTATTTCAACTATTCTGCAGTGGATTATTTTTGCGGTGATGATGACACATGCAAGGAGACATGTATAAGCGTACGCGTGTTTACGCTCGTCGCAAACATGCATGAAAAGCAAACATTCCGATGCATGCACTGCCGTGACAATGTTTGTTTTTATATCATTTGCCCCAGGAAGATAACGTCAATAACTTCTCACGCCGTATCGACTGCAGCAGCATAGAGACATCTACAAGAAGAGAAGTAAGCAGTGAAGCCTTTCCTATCGTCCCTAAGAAGATATGGAAGCAGAAGGGATATAGTCAGCTGTCTGACAATGGGGAATATTGCCTCAGGAGAAAGTCGGTCATCAGAAAGTGAGTGGGTAGCAAACAAAAAAAAAATCTAATGAAAAAGCTAGAAAATCTGCCAACAAGATTGCAAGAAAACGTTTTACTGCATGTCTCTGCCTGATTGAAAGTAAACTTTTTTTAATGTACAAAAAATGACAACTGGGCTGCTATGGGGTATAATGTCAGGGAAACAAAATAACTGGAAATACATTAGTGCAAAATAAAAAAACATGCAAAACATGCCATGATAGTTTTTTATGTCCAAGGTAAACTAGCCATAGATTCTGTAATAAAGGAATTTAAACGGTAATGTGTTTCACGTCACAATTAAAAAAAAAATGTTTTGCTGCCTCCTCTTCTGAGATGCTCATATTCGCTGTTCCCACTCTTCACATTTTAATTCCACAGGGCACTTATCCCTGTCAGGTTATCATGGGACCACCACCCAGAATGGCCCTGCACTGCTGCTGGCCCGCTTTGGGGGTGTTCAGTGGTACATGTTATGAGCCGACATACGCAGACTAGACAACCACCTACTACACCCCCTCCTGACGGCGATGTTCGTTTATTTGCAGAGCGAGATGGACGTGAAACGCCCATGCAGGGCGCTAACCACCACACCGACCCTCCAAAGACATCATTTCAGCTTCAGATCCTGAAGGTTTCCTCAAACCCACCACAGGCACAAAAGTGTTAGAGAAACTGAAACTGAGCTAGGTCACAACTGGACTAGGATAACCGAAACCACCGAATCGATGTCAGTTTGACGCACTGCAATGAGATCCTTAGGCAGTGTGACGTAGGCAAGTGGTTCCTTGTGAAGCTCCTAATACCTCTCCTTTCTACGTTGATGGTGGGGTAAACACTGTTGCATAAGCAGGATATCTCACCATTGGTGAACCTCGGTGGTCTAACCTAGGAACAAAGAAACAAAAAAAAACTTTTTAAGTAGCAAGGTGTATACTGGTTGTGTTCATGTCCAAGGCCATGGCTGGCTTACAATTCTGAGATGTGATGTGCAACCAAAGCGTTTTGCATGTATTAGCATCATGCCTTGCGGCTGAAGTATACGGCATCCGCCAGTCTTGGAAGACTATGGAGTTGCGTTCTAGGCTCTAGAGCGCAAAACCTGAGTAAGTAAGTATGGAGAGCAAGCTGTTACCCATGCAGCAGACCCCCCCCCCCCTCTCCACGTCGCTGGAATGGTCCATTGGAAAAGTAATCGCCAATACGAATGGTTCCAGTGCCTTTGCAAGAGCCGCCAGAACATTGCCATATACACCCCCGAACCGCCTTGGGAACTCCATCACCCCGTCTGGCTGAAATGGTACACAGATCCTAGGAAAGTTTACCCTAATTATCAACACTCTAGAATATATCTTCCACATTGTTTTTTGCTACATCATCAGCTTTATATCGTTCTTATCTTGGTATTCCCATGCTGTTCATTTCAATCTATCCACCTCATTCAAACAAACACTTGTGTCGTTTTCTCAAAGTCGGGAGTCTTCAAACAGATTATCTTAGGTTCGGCCGCTGAGGGGCCACCAGCAAGGTCGTTTGAGATTAGCTGCATAGTTATTTTTGCAGCTAGTATGTGGGAGAGAGGTAGGTGGTGGACAGCAAAATGCTACAGATGATGGTTGAGTTGATGATGTAGGGGCTAAATTGGATAGCATAGTGATTAAAAACTGGGAGCGTTATCAGTTTATCCTCAGTACGATCATCTTATTTTGCATCCCCTTTCTCATTTTTTCTCGGTCCCTCTTCCATTGTTAGTCTGTCTGACTGTCTGTTTATCTGTCTGTTTGTCTGCTTGTCTGTCTGTCTCTCTGTCCGTCCGTCCATCCGTATATCTATTTATCTGTTTGTCTCTAGCTATTCCTCTTTCTATTTCTTTGCTTCTTTCTTTTTCCTTTCCTTTCTTTTCTTTCTCTTATTCTTTAATATCATTTTTCCTGTCTGTCTGCCTGTCTGTCTGTCTGCTTGTCTTAATCTCTCTCTCTCTCTCTCTCTCTCTCTCTCTCTCTCTCTCTCTCTCTCTCTCTCCTCCTCTCTCTCTCTCTCTCTCTCTCTCTCTCTCTATCTATCTATCTATCTATCTATCTATCTATCTTCCACTTTCTATCTTTGTCTGTCTCTCTGTCCGTCCGTCCGTCCGTCTATCTGTCTATATGTCTGTCTGCGTCTGTTTGTCTGTCTGTGTCCGTCTGTCTATCGTCCTCTCTCTCTCTCTCTCTCTCTCTCTCTCTCTCTCTCTCTCTCTCTCTCTCCTCTCTCTCTCTCTCTCTCTCCTCTCTCTCTCTCTCTCTCTCTCTCTCTCTCTCTCTCTCTCTCTCTCTCTCTCTCTCTCTCTCTCTCCTCTCTCTCTTCTCTCTCTCTCCTCTCTCTCTCTCTCTCTCTCTCTCTCTCTCTCCTCTCTCCTCTCTCCTCTCTCTCTCTCTCTCTCTCTCCTCTCCTCCTCTCCCTCCCCCCCTCTCTCTCTCTCTCTCTCTCTCCTCCCCCCCCCCCCTCCTCTCCCCTCTCTCTCTCTCTCTCTCTTTCTCCTCTTCTCTTCTCTCTCTTCTTTTTTCATCTTCTTTCCCTCCCATTTATGCCCACACGGCCAGCTAGCAATCAGTTAAACTGCCAAGGCTTAAGGAAAGGGGAAGGATGCAATTGTCAGCGTTCCTTAGCCTGATAGTTTGTGCAACCGTCTGTCAAGGATCCATCTTCGCCTGTGGCCATGGGTATTGATGTTTGGTCTCTGAACATGCAAGGTGTGTTCAGCTTCATGTGGGCTGGTGGTAGAGCCTGGTGTGTGTGTATGTGTTTGTGTGTCTTGTGTGTGTGTGTGTGTGTGTGTGTGTGTGTGTGTGTGTGTGTGTGTGTGTGTATGTGTGTACGTGTGTGTGTGTGTGTGTGTGTGTGTGTGTGTGTGTGTGTGTGTGTGTGTACATGTGTGTGTTTGTGTGTGTGTGTGTGTGTGTGTGTGTGTTAGTGTGTGTGTGTGTTAGTGTGTGTACGTGTGTGTGTGTGTTAGTTAGTGTGTGTTAGTGTGTGTGTACATGTGTGTGTGTGTGTGGTATGTGCGTGAGTGCATGTATGTAGGTGTCTATTTGTCTGTATATATGTGTATGGGTCTGTGTGTATGTGTATTGAGTGTAATTGTTACGGCTGGTCCATCATACAACTCCAAATAATATATAGTTAGAGCTTTTAGTCTTTCATGCTTGCAGAAGTGTACAGATATAATCTTTAATCAATATTTTTGGCCCTTATTGTCAAACTGTATTAAGTGTAGAATGTTATAACGCAAAGTGTAAGGATTATCTGAGCATTCATTAAAAGGAGGAAAAGTTGTGACTTACTCTGTCTGAACTTTGTGGAAACTGGGTATGGAAAATTGTGGAGATTTTCAAGGTAATGTTGAAATAATACTCAGCTTGCTACTGTCTCACAGTAAGTTGCATACAGACTAAAGGTAACCCTGATTTGATACTTAGAAAACTACATGTGCAAATTCAAATAAAATTTAAGATAGTGTTGGCTGAATACGCTTATGATTAGTTGCATGAAATGCTTAGGACATTTTCCGCTGAACAAAAAACAAAGCAAAACTCATTAATAGTAACATACATCAGAAATGCAAGGTAACGTTTCCATTACACAATTAAAAAAGTGGATCATGGACGGAATGTTGTGAGATATTGTTTGCAAGTTTGAAATACATTCAATAATAACTTTTCAAACTGTAAAGAAGATTTTGCTCAACATAATAAAACCTTCTGATAAAAAAAAGTTGCAAAACTGTTATGGACAGTACTTACGATAAGCAACAAAACTGACAAATATATTACAAAAGTGGCTCAACAGTTTAAAACCACATTGGTTACTTAAACTCGAAATTGTGCGATAATTTCAAATATTGTCAAACACACATTGTATAAACTACCAGCTTCAAACTTCATGATAATCTACACGATGCTGGGTAAACACTTTGAGAACTGCAAAAAACCACACAACATAAACATTACACAGAATGAAAATCACTATTTCCAAATCAACAGCAGTACGCAATAGTGTGGGCCGAAAATTGTTAAAACAGATGATACAAGACTGCAGGAAAATATATAGCGCAGTGGGCTGAACGATTCTCTGACATGACAGGTCTGCTTTTGATGTAAGGGGCACATTAAATGGGCCCTTAATGGGGCCTTCCTTCAGCCTCACAAGGGCTGCACTCTTCACATTCCCGTTTAGCAGAAATCGAAAAGAGAGTGAAGCGCCTGCCTGTCTGTGGTGAAAGATCTTCAATGATATTTTGTTGGGGGGTAGCATTGAGAAGAGAGAGAGAGAGAGAGAGAGAGAGAGAGAGAGAGGAGAGAGAGAGAGAGAGAGAGAGAGAGAGAGAGAGAGGAGAGAGAGAGGAGAGAGAGAGAGAGAGAGAGAGAGAGAGAGAGAGAGAGAGAGAGAGAGAGAGAGAGAGAGAGAGAGAGAGAGAGAGAGAGAGAGAGAGAGAGAGAACATGCAGACATACAGACACACACACAGACAGACAGACAGACAGACAGACAGACAGACAGACAGACAGACAGACAGACACAGAGACGAAGAAACAGCCAGCATAAGCGACCTGGACAGACTGACAGAAATCTAATTGAAAAAAAAACCATGAATATTTCAAGCAATGAAAGAACAATTCCAAGAAAGCAGAAATTCACACATTACCCATCCTCACTCCTCCATAAAAGAAAAACACACACACCTGGATCTCTCTATCTTATAAAACAGCTTTGGTCCCAATTCTCACACAGATTTTGCTTTGTCTGTTTGCTTTTTTGTTTTGTTTAATGTCCTTCACTACTTGGTAACATAGACATAACCGCATTCAAACCGTATCCTCTCTCTCTCTCTCACTAATATATATATATATATATATATATATATATATATATATATATATATATATATATATATATATATACATATTTACATATAAGAACTAACTACAAAGATATACGCATGCGAGCCTGCTCTCGTCCCCCCTGTTTTATTATAAGAGTCGTTAGAGCAAACCCGCTACAGCACATAAAAGATCATCCACATGCACAAAACATCCCCAACAAACAGAAACTAAAACACTTCATGCTACATCACCACACACACACACACACACACACACACACACACACACACACACACACACACACACACACTCACACACTACACTACACACACACACACACACACACACACACACACACACACACACACACACACACACACACACAACAACACACACACACACACACACACACACACACACGCACACACACACACTACACTACACTACACTACACTACACTACACACACACACACCACACACACACACACACACACACACACACACACACACACACACACACACACACACACACACACACACACACACACAGAAGAAAAGAAAAGAAAAGAACATATCAATCTGGTTTGACCAGTACTGTCTACAACCTAGCATCGATTCGCTGTTCAAACGTCAAAGATCTTCTTACCCCGAAGCTAGACATGATTTGTCTTCAGCCTGAGGTGGCGTATTCCTATTGCAGCAGCGCGGAGTTCTGCATCCGCAGTTTTCTCTTGATTGCAGCCAATAACTGCAGGAATCATACACTGATCCCAGACGAAAAGTATGGTGGGTGTCGCAGTGATGGCGATTATTATGGATCGATGTCAGAATGATGGATGCAAACTCGGTCGAAACTTTGACACTCGATGGCACGTTTTTATGTTCGAGAGAACTAAAAAAAAAAAAAAGAAAGAAAAAAAAATCATGCTAGAAGGGGGAAAAATGATGACCTTCAATACCTGTCTTCTTTATCTCCTGTCTTTTTGTCAGTCAAGTTTTCTTTGCATCTTTGCTTGTTTGTATGTTTGTGTGTAAATGAAATCGCATTTCTTTTGTCTATATGTTAGTGTGCTTGACTGACATTCTTGTGTTTGTCTGTCACTCACTCTTTTGTCTTTCCGCCTCTCTGTATCTGTCTTCCTGCATTTCTGACTTCGTCTGTTTGTTTTGTTTTGTTTTTGTCTATCAATCAATTTTATTTCTCTCCTTTTTCTCTTTTCAATTATTTTTTGAAAACTGAATGAAAAAGGTGTTTGTATTTCATCTGTTACCCTCGTGAAATAAAATGTTCATTTTACTTTTCACATCTATCACACTCTTGCTCTGTTTATGACGCTCTCCATC
>CM060328.1:37370566-37375566 GCA_030674155.1 Stramonita haemastoma | reverse complement strand
TGTCCATGTTTTGTTTCTGCAGCTTCGGTTTCTTTCCTCTCAAGAAGTCTCAACTTTCACTTTCACCTTCATCTACCCCTTTGACTCGTAGACCGATGGGGCACCACTGAAGATTTTGCAACCAACTTCCTCCATTCTATACGGTGTTCAGCTTTCCGTAAGTCCATTCAAGGCCAGTCACTCGCTGATGTGTTTTCCGTCATATACTTGATGTCTCATCAGAGTCCGAATAAAAGGGAAAGGGTCATAACAAGTAGAGAGATAAAATTGGAGGATGGGTATCTAAAAAAAGAACTCTGTACAAAATTGACATTAACATTTACCCTGGTTACTGTTTAATATTTCTGTTCTCGTTATCATTGTGTAATCAAATATTCACAGGTATGTGTGTGTATGTATGTATGTGTGTGTATGTAAGTGTGTGTGTGTGTGTGTGTGTTTGTGTGTGTGTTTGTGTGTGTGGGGTGTTTGTGTGTGTTTGAATGTGTGTGTGCGTGTGTGTGTGCGTGTGTGCGTGTGTGCGTGTGTGTGTGTGTGTGTGTGGCGCGCGCGCGCGCGCGCGCGCGCGCGGTGTGTGTGTGTGTGTGTGTGTGTGTGTGTGTGTGTGTGTTGAATGTGTGAATGTGTGTGTGTGTATGTGTACGTAAAAAAGAAAGAAAAAAGGAATTGACTAAACAAATGCAGTGAATGACTTCAAAAACGATTAAAAAAAATAACACGGATAAGCACACAAGTCGCAAATCTCAAACTTTATTGATGATTGTAATAACAACAATTATGATTACACATGTATTGAATGTAATGACGATATATAACAAGATGGTCTTTCAAGAACAATAATGTTGATGACACCTGATTTTGACTTGTTTAGAGTTATCATCTAACAAATATCTTGAATTTCAATTAAAATAAAGTAGTCAAGAGAGAGAGAGAAGAGAGAGAGAGAGAGAGAGAGAGAGAGAGAGAGAGAGAGAGAGAGAGAGAGAGAGAGAGAGAGAGAGAGAGGAGAGAGAGAGAGAGAGAGAGAGAGAGAGGAGAGAGAGAGAGAGAGAGGAGAGGCAAAATACAATTCTAAGATAGCAAGATAAGACATTTTATAATCTTGTTTTGCTATACAGAACACACAAACACCCCCACACCCCCGCGCGCGCACACACACACACACACACACACACACAGACACAGACACACAGACACACAGACACAGACACAGACAGACAGACACACACACACACACACACACACACACACACACACACACACCACACACACACACAAGCGCGAGCGCAAGCGCGCCTGCACAGAACAAGAGAGAGATAGAGTGAGTGAAGAAAAGGAAATAAAGAAGCAGACAGACAGGCAGACAGACAGAGAGACATACAGACAAACAGAGAAGGAGAGAGACACAGAGAGACAGATAAGGAGAGAGACACAGAGAGACAGTGCGAAAAGAGACAGATATATAGACAATCAGACAAATACAAACAACGTAACAAGCAGTCATACAAACTCAGAGTAAGTCAAGAACGAGAGCACATTAAAAAGAAAAAAAATAGTGACAATTCACCGCCAGTATTTTTTGTGCTTCATAATAATGCTCATAAATCCTGGTTGAAGTCACGCTTTCATAAAACATCAACGCACACTTTGTATACATGTGATGTCATCCAACATGCGGTTTGACTGACATAACAAAATCCATCACAAACAATGACTAGATCCCAGAGAATGAGGTAGCGCGGAACAGACTGACGCCAAGCAGCCTGTAAGTTGACTGTTGAAGGGTCTCTTCCTGGGTAAATACAGTGTAGGGTGCCAACAGTGCTGTTTGCACAATGTTAGAAAACAGCATCCAAGACATCACCAGTTTTATCAGTATCTCACAAAGTGTATGCACAACAACGCCAGTTAGGGTATAATTGATCTTCAAGAATCATGCTCTTTCGACATAATTATTGTTCTTACGAGTAAAACAATTATTTATATCAATCAATAATAATATACAGAAACGACACAGATTCTCCCTGTAATTTGTAACGGTGTTCCACTGCTATGCAATTGTTCGCTGAACTGTTAATAGTACCAACATGTTTGGGGGCATGTTGAACAACATCCTTTGACCTTTTTCAGGGTTGTTTGTGCAGATGAAGAAGGAAGGCAGAAGCCTTACAGTTTCACTCACATATTTTTGGCAATTTTCCATACCCGAAAAAACACCACAGCGACTTATTTCCAAGACACCATTGCAAGTTGGCTTCAGCTCTCGACTTACAGTAGGAAAAAATGGAACAAAATATATTGCTTCCCACCATCGGTTCAGTAAGCATCCTTTTCAATTGTCAACCCTCATGCGTTTTTGTTTTACTTTTACACAATTTCCTACTTTATTTTCATGATCTTTTATATACATCGCTCGGTCATTCTCTTGTTTGTTGCAGTAGTGTCCCTATCAAAAGATCTTTGGGGTAGGAGACAACACGTATGCATGGCAGTCATGTTTTAACAGTTGTTTCGTTCAAACGTTCACTGTAGTTAAATTCTGCATATCCATGGTCAGACCCTAGTCTACACAGAAAAGAAAACGTGCACTAGTGCTGTCAGGTGATATTTCGATGATTTCACCTGCCACATGTGTTGCTGTCTGAACACATCTTGAAGAAAAAAAACAAAACATTAAACAAATCTCTTTCAAATTTATAATGAAAACAGACCAGTCGATTGTCGAGAGGAAAGAGAGACAACCGCACACACAAACTATTGATCAACACATCTTCACATTAACACTCAGTTTTCAGCAGGTCTCAAATACTATATACATTTTCATGAAGCACATTGATGAACATGACCAGGTTATTTTTGTCTCATGTGATCTGATTATTCTTCAGTACTTGACAAAAAAAGCATGGTGGCATCTGGAGCCAGCTAATAACTCAGACCAGCTCATCAGTAAAAGAAGATTCATGTTGACATGTGCTGCTTCTGGAGCCAGCCCATGACTCAGACCAGCTCATCAGTAAAAGAAGATTCATGTTGAAATGTGCTGCTTCAAGTACGCCACTTCAGACGGCCCGGCAAACCAGCATCTTTACCCAACATCCCCTACACTCAGGCAATATCGCGTGACGCTGTCCATACTCCACAAAATGGCGGTACATCATTTCGTACGACCATGACCATAGCCCATCCCCACTTAGAAAGAAAAACGAGAAGTGTTTAAGCTTCACTGACTGATGTCTACCTACCCTTGAGCCGACATATCCTACTCTCATCCGAGGATTCACACTTTTTGATTCAGAGTAAGGCTTTTAAGGCCTTTACACCACTGAGTTAAAAAGTCCTTCATAAGCTATCCGTGTACGAACGTATTGAGTGCTGGGTTGTAGTGCTGGGGGATGCAACTATCTTCTGTTCTTTTGGCAACGGAGCAGGAGCAGCATCACCACCATCACCACCACTAGCACCAGCACTAGCAGCGCCCTAAGCGAAGGATGGGGGCATCATTCTGTGAAGACGTAAGGCACCGACAGGACTGACGTGATAGTGGCCACTCTGCCCTTCTTCTGCAGCACCGCGTGTCGTACGTGCAGGTCGCGCGTGGCTGACCAGGGGGCAGGACCCCTCTGGCCACACAGCAGGGATGGCTACAGGGCCGTCAGGAGGAGGGCATGAGGAGGGGGCGGCAGGAGGTGGAGGAGCAGCAGGGAGAGCAGCCCTGAAGAACGCAGGAGGTGTGGAGCAGGGAGCCGGCAGAGCCCCCAGGCTGTCAGGGTGGGTGGCTGTGCCTGGGGAAACACAGTGTTGGGTTTGTGAGTTTAATTGGGGAAACTGAGCAGAACTGAGGTAGGATTTATGTGAACATCACTTCTTTTTTTTACAATTTAACCTAGCTTACATAAAATATAATCCAGCAAACCATTGGTTCCTACGAAAACCTATCAATCGTAAAGAAGCGTTTATTGAAATAGTACGGGCATTTCACAAGACAGATAGATAGATAGATAGATAGATAGATAGATAGATAGATAGATAGATAGATAGATAGATAATAGAGAAATAGATAGATAGATAGAAACATAGATAGATACATAGATAGATACATAGATAGATACATAGATAGATATATAGATAGATACATAGATAACCAAAAATATATTTTCCTTTTTACATAAAACAATATGCTGTAGTGCCCCTACCGTATTCTTTTCTGTTAAGAATTGACAGAGTGAGGGGGAGAATGAAATTAAGATTAACCTAAACAAGTTTCAGAGTGAACAAAAGCTTACATGTTTCTTTATATGAAAACGATTTTGAGATAGAATCGTTCTTTGTTCTACATTAGTAATGATGGAGTTTGGCTTAAACCCGTAACTCTTCGCAAATCTTTGCCAATCCACTTTTTTTTTAAAGAAAAAGTTATTTCACTACATGGCTTTGATTGTGAGATATCCCATAATACACATATTATGGGCTAAGCGTATTGGTTCTTGGAAGTTAAAAGAAAGGGGGGGGGGGGGAAACTATTTGAAGGTAAATTCTCTTCTGGAACCACCTGATCCAAACGGACGATAACTTTTAAAACAAAGGCATTCTTCAGTAACCTCATGCAATCTGTACCTGTTGTTTTTGGTTACAATTAGTTCACATCATTTACTGTTTAGCAGTAAACGTGACTAAAATTAAAATCACCACCTGATTGAGTTAAAAAAAAAAGAAGAAAAAAATCAACATTTTGAATACAAAATTTTACCCACCTCGTCTCTTGTTGTTGGGCTTTTCAGCTGCAACAAAAAGATTAAAAACATAAAAACTATGAAAACTCCACAGCGTACCCCTACCCACTCTCCCCTACACACATACATGCATACACACAGAACCACAAACACACATAAACACGCACGCACGCGCGTACGCAAGCTCACACACACACACACACACACACACACACACACACACACACACACACACACACACAAACACACACACACACACACACACACACA
>CM060328.1:37350566-37365566 GCA_030674155.1 Stramonita haemastoma | reverse complement strand
CACAGGCAAAAAGCTGTGCTAACGCTACAGCTAGAGGAAGGACTCTGCTACAGCACAGATAACCATATCTCCATCCAGCTACATCACAATTACCATATTCCTTCCAGCACATCACAACTACCATATCTCTTCCAGCTACATCACAACTTACCATATTCTTCAGCTACATCACAACTTACCATGTCCATTCCAGCTACATCACAACTACCATATTCTATCCAGCTACATCACAACTTACCAATCTCAGTTCAGCTACATCACAACTCACCAATCTCTCACAGCTACATCACAACTTACCATATTCTATACAGCTACATCACAACTTCACCATATCTCATCAGCTACATCACAACTCACCATATCTCTATACAGCTACATCACAACTCACCATATCTCCAGTGCAGCTACATCACAACTCACCATATCTCAGTTCAGCTACATTACAACTTACCATATCTCTATACAGCTACATCCAACTCACCATATCTCAGTTCAGCACATCACAACTCACCATATCTCTAGTCAGCTACATCACAACTCACCATATCTCTATACAGCTACATCACAACTCACCATATCTCAGTTCAGCTACATCACAACTCACCATATCTCTAGTCAGCTACATCACAACTCACCATATCTCATTCAGCTACATCACAACTTCACCATATCTCAGTTCAGCTACATCACAACTCACCATATCTCAGTTCAGCTACATCACAACTCACCATATCTCTATACAGCTACATCACAACTCGCCATATCTCAGCTCAGCTACATCACAACTTACCATATCTCAGCTCAGTACATCACAACTCACCATATCTCAGTTCAGCTACATCACAACTCACCATATCTCAGTTCAGCTACATCACAACTTACCATATCTCAGTTCAGCTACATCACAACTCACCATATCTCAGTTCAGCTACATCACAACTTACCATATCTCTATACAGCTACATCACAACTCACCATACCTCAGCTCAGCTACATCACAACTCACCATACCTCAGCTCAGCTACATCACAACTCACCATATCTCCGTCCTTGAACCAGTCGATGTCCTCGGGGATGCGGGCGCCCCCTGAGGCATTGCAGGTCAGGTGGATCTGGTCATCCAGGTTGACGTAGCGCTTGCCCTCTATGGAGATCACTGAGAACAGCCACCAGCAGGGTCAGTCACCAAAAGAACAGGGGCAGGGTAAGAGAGTAATTATCAGCACAATCCAAGATTGAGAGAACGAACAATGCTGGTATTGAGTATCTACCAGTGTCACTTGTCTAGATTACATGATTTCCCCTAAGCTGAAAATTAATGCGTCATATGTTTACTTATGGCAGATATTCCAGATAATTTGAGATTTTTTTTGTCTTCGTCTGTGTCTGTCTCAACATTTTCTCCCAGATTGTCTGTCTCTGTCTCTTTCTTTTGTTTTAAAGTACCTAGACTGAAAGACACAGAACAATACATGCTACCACAAAGTAGATTGTTAACAAAAGTTTGTCTTTTACACAGTTTCACGGACAAAAATGTGATCAGTTTCAGATTTTGTTTACAGCATTTAATCCAAAAAGCATGTTAAGAAGCCTTGTTCAAAGAAATGGTTCAACTATTGATTCCAAAATCAGCAAAAGAAAGACAAACAGACAAACAGAAAGAAAGAACGAAAGAAAGAAAGAAAAGAAAGAAAGAAAGAAAGAAAGAAAGAAAGAAAGAAAGAAAGAAAGAAAGAAGAAAAAAGAAAAAGAAAGAAAGAAAGAAAGAAAGTAAAAAGAAATACAGAAAAAACAAAAAAAACTGATAAGGTATTCGTTTGTGAACACACGAAAAATACACATGTTTGTTTAGAACAAGATGCAGCAGCAAAGAGTTAATGTTACTATAGACAGAATACCAAAAATGCGATCACACCACCCAAAACCATGCAAACCAGGACGTTGTTAGACAAAGCAGCCAATCCCACAAAGCTTTCAGACACTACCCAATACGTATGCAGCAGGTTAATGGAAGATGACAGGAAAATGACCGCACGTGCAATATTTGAGAAACGGAAATTCCAGATAGACAGGCGGGTATCTGGACTAATTTGGCAGAGACAAAAATTAATGTTAGTTTGTGTGTGTGCTTACAGCGGTGCAAAACTGTCTACGACTCTGTAAACTGTGGACTTTCAACCTATCTCAAGTTCTTGTCTACTTTTCTGAAATACTGGAGGTATGTCTGTTTCATGTTTTATTAGTTTAGACTTATGTGTCTTCTTCGTTTTCTTTTTCCCCTTTCGCTCTATTTTACCCACTCCCACTACTCCCACAGTGCTCAAGTGTTTCCTTTTCCCCTTATGTCTACCCTCTACAACATTATCTTAGTATGAGACCATCTAAGCATGTTGTGACACAATGTGGATTTCAATTGTCTCTGTTCCTATATTATCCATGGATAACATTGAGTCGAATGAAACGGACATAAATCATAACCAGCTAACAGTAACCAAGTAAACAACCACACCGACAACCAGCCAAGTATCAATCAATCAGCTAAACCAGCTTTACGTTTTTATGAATGTCAGGTCCCACTGTTGACTTTTAGGATTATTTGAATGAAAGAGTTTTGTACATAACACATGTCATATCATTATCAATGAAGTTGTTGTTCTTGTTGTTGTGCGTTCCCCAGCTTAACACGCTGAAGGTCACCCAAAATATGCACTCTGACTCACTCATCGCACCTGGGAATCACTGTGAGATGGAAACTTCACACCGAATGAGGAGATTGCGCGTATGGCTGTTTTCAAGTACCTCACCATATAGGCAGCCATACTCCTGCTTCAGCGGATTTTTTCTCCTATACCGGAGAGTGCAGGTGGTTATTTAAGAGCTTGTCATGGCTGAAGGCAATATCGCTTCAACATTTTATAGAACAGTTTAGTTAAGGTCTTGGCAATCAGCTAGCATCCATAACTGACACAGCTTTTGGCCTAAACCAATCTATGAAACGACAGTCGAGTAGTTTCAAAGGACTTTCATATCATCTAACACAGTGCGGCTAAGCCTCTGGAATTTATTTTATGCTTGACTGATACAATAAAGTTGACCTTAGATCCCAGAATGATGAACGACGTGAATGACTGGCATCCTTCTAAGCTGTTTAACGTGTCGCACAGGCACCGCGCTGCAACTGTCAGGCAGTGGGTCTTGCGCAAGTTGAAGTTGGCAGACCTCATCCCTCATCCTGTGTGAGTCCCATTGCATGCTGACTGATGGTATATGGGTAATATACTGTGAAATGAGTCTTACATAGTATGCTGGTTTTTTTCCCCTTCTTCGGTGTCAAAAGAGTTCCAGAAGGAATCTTCTGGTCTGATAGGCTGTACATGGTAAAGCTGTTTGAACTGAAGTGCTGAAAGTGGGGTTTTGCTGTAAGGTGTGTGTGTGTGTATGTGTGTGTGTGTTGCGTGTGTGTGTGTGTGTGTGTGTGTGTGTGTGTGTGTGTGTGTGTGTGTGTGTGTGTGTGTGTGTGTGTGTGTGGTGCATGTGGGGGGGGGGGTACACATCTGCTAGTGAGACAGTTAATAATTTCAACTGGATAATCTAGAACTTTTGATTAGAGCTTGTTATTTATTTTTCGACATAACACATCTGTCGATAGACCAATGGGCCTGTGATTCAAATGGTCTTTAAAGCTACTTTTTTTTCTCTCTTTTAATCCAATAAATCTTAAGTGCAGCTCTGTAATGTTCACTGTTTGGATGACGCAATAACCCAAAATTTTGTGTGTGTGATATGTATTTGCTCACAATTGCAAGAAGGCAAGGTGGCAATTCTGAATGGTTTATAGTCTTTGTAAAAAATAAACAAACAACCCCCCCCCCAGATCATCATCACATCACTACTATCATCGTTACTAACAACAACAACAACAACAACAACAACAACAACAACAACAACAACAACAACAACAACAACAATAAAACCACCTCAAAGTATAATTTTTCATAGCCAACCACCTTCCTGCTTTTAATATTCAAAATTAATATGTTAACTCAAACGCAAGAGGAGAAAACCGGCATTGTGATGTCAATATGCTGCGCATAAAATCACTCCAAAAATGCAACTGAAAATTATGTTTTCTAAACAAAAAACTGGTTACCAAACCAAAATACAAAATTTTTTTTTAAAAAACCCGAATCGAAAATAAGCACGAACAAACTCTGTAGTGAAAAAAAAAGTGTGGAAGCATCAAAAGAAAAAAACAACACAGTGGAGTGATGAATGGATCTTTTTAATTTAACCGTCTTAATAGAGAAGGGGCACAGCGGGGATGAGAAAGAGCAGGGTGGATGTGGACATGAAGGGTACATACAGCAGCCACTGGGACTGGTGACCCCGCATCTCTTGATGGGGCTGTGGAAGGGGTTAGTGTCACGGGACTTGCTCTTCTCGGGTTGCTGGGCCACCACCCCTCTGTCTGAAACCCAGACACAGACAGCAGCAAGCATTCAGTCACTGCAGCATCAGCATCACCACACCCCCAGCAGCTGACAGGAAGCTTGTGTGCTTTTAACAATAAAAGGAATGGGTTGTTCTTGCGTCTTTGATGCGGAATTGTGTATCATGTGTGTGTAAAAGGTGTTCTATTATGGGATGAGGGGGTGAAGGTGTTTTAGATGTTTTCTATTCTCCATCACGTCAAAGTGCCGCTGCTCCCAAGTATTTCAGTCTGGTCTCAGCACACATAATCATCCTGTTAAATTTGGAAATCCAGCAGTGCACACATAGAAATGTGAGTACTAGGCTTGACTGAAATCTCAAATCAGGAAAGGTGTTACTGTGTTGGTAGGTAAATTTGGATATAGCTTGTCGCCATTCCCTTCTTAATGACCTCCTTTATTCATTCCCACGTGCTGACAATGTTGCCCTAGTTGCGTGTTCCAAAGAGAAAAAGGTCATTGTATGTTATTGATAGGTCACCAGACAATGAGGACTTTGATGCCAGCATACAGCATGCGCGTTATCAGTGGAAATGAAACTGAAATCAAGGCACATGAGATGTTGATGTATTTTTTGTTTGATTGTCTTTGTGCTTGTGTCATTCTTTCTTGAATGGCTAATTGATTTGGTCTATTTTTATTTTGTACAGTTTGGTTTTCATGTTGTATGTTTAATTTGTTAGTTTGATACTAAAACTAGGAATGATACTCTCCAAATCAATCGAATTCAGCATACAGGAACTGCGCTAAGAATTTTTGATTACAAAAATATTCCCAGACCTTCTACCATGACTGTCACAGGTAGTAAACAGAAATGTCGGTGATCTACAAACGTAATGACTTAGACGTAGAAATACTGATTATTTTACGATGAAATTACAGCAAAAAACCCCAACTAATTTGGTTATGTTGTATAAAAAGGGCGATATCATATTCGCAGATGCAATTTCTCACGACATTAGTCAGCACTAATAGTGTAAATATGCATAAATAATGACCGTGAGCGTGATCTTTGTCCCCAAACAAAAATAGAGACTCTTTGATATGACGATGGCAAATGAGCATAATGGGCTATTAGAGATAGACCCATATCAACTATGTTTTAGTAAATTAGTATAGTTTCTAACAATATTAATGTCAGTTAATGAGGCATTATTTAACAAATGAGCAAAACCAGAAAAACAGAGCACAAACAAGTTTTTTTTTTAAAAACCTTCATTACCATAAGAAAGAAAACAAAATGAAATTGGCAAGAGCGACTGTAATTTATCATTAGTGAGTAGATATAAATCATTATTTGAAATTGTTTGTTTGCGCAAACAAGTATGCGCAAATGCATATGCGTTCGTGTGAGCGCGCGTGCGTGTGTTATGTGCGTGTGTGTGTGCGTTTGTGTGTGAGTGCGTGAACGTGCCTCTGTTTGTATGTGTGTGCGCGTGTCTGTGTACACACGAAAAAAAGAAAAAAGAAAAACAGATCGAATTTTTAACCGGTATGGGGAATTCAAGAAACTAAATCCTGATATTTTACTGCCATTGACTTCAGCTATACATCTTTTGATGATAAAAAACGATTAAGGGTGGCATAGCCTGATGCTATTTTCAAGACGTTTTGTGTTATTGCAAAATGAATTGAGACAAGCCGTTTGATAGGTTGGGGAAGGGAACGAAGCATTATGGAGTCTGGAATGGAAAAACTGGGAAAAAATACACAGGGATATCTATTAACTGGTCCTGATGTTTTGACAAGTTGAAATCTGATATGGCACTTTTCTAAAATTTTGAATCCTTGTGAGAAAAATTGAGTTGTCTGGCTTTAAACTTCTAGGAGAAATTGAGTCGGACAAGAGAGTAATGACGTGACGTAGTTGTCTGGTGTCATTATAGTGTGGATATTAGACGCAGTATTTGCGTCATATTTCATGTCTGCCAGTCTCGTCTAATCTAAAGGCCTAAGGGAAGAGAGAGAGACGGACACAGAGACAGAAAAAGAGAGGGAGAAAGAGAGTACTATCAATTTATAATATAGATATGTATATAATGCTAATAAGACATAAGATAATAACAATGGTATTAATAACAGTGAAAATGACGATTATCACAACACGGAAAACAAGTAAACAACCCACCCCCCTACAAATACTCTTTCTTTGAAAAAAATGTATCAACTTCATCGTAAATGTCATCTAAAAATGTCTGTGGCACAATTTGTCTAATTGTGATTTCCAAACTCGGTGACTGTCACAGAGTACATAATCATTATGTGCCACCCCAAATAATCTTTACCGGGCAACTGTCAGCAACAACAGAAGCAGCAGCAGTAGCAGCAGCAAACTATTGGCTCGTTAAACACTCCACTGGTGTCAGTAGTATCAGCATGCATTGAGTGACTTCAGAAAGGATGTAAGAAAACCGTGCAGAAGTTATTGGTGTGCAATTTCGTTGAAGAGCAAGCAATACACAAGATAGTGTTGACTATGAAGTACCCCGCCGACCAAGCCATGCATAAATAAAAGCGAAAAGTATATTATATATATATATATATATATATATATATATATATATATATATATATATATATATATATATATATATATATTCATTACAAGCTGCTGAAGGTAAATGCAAGAAACCAAGCATGAAAGGTATACGCCCGGACAAGTCCTGGGGTTCTTGTATAAGGATTAACAACTCGTTTAAAAGAGCCACGAGGGTAAATTTGCATGCACCAGAAAGAGTTATGAAGATATTGGACATTCTTGGCAGAGTCATGGTTTTTAGTGGCATGCCTGGTCGTGTTAATGGGCTCATTGGCACGCTTGGAATTTATAGAGGTTCTTTCAACTCTTCGCTATGTTTGAACAATCAGTTTGTTATGTCCAACACGGGATATTGATACGATTACTTTTGGTAATGATACATACATACGCTATTTTTCAAGAAAGACGTTTTTGTCCGCGGACCAATTATATATTCACCTAAACGAAAACCGCCGTGGTCCGAAGGTCTCCAAATTGCAAAAGGCTATGAAGCGTATCCAGTCAGATTGCTGAATAGAAGTATGGTCACTGGGCACTAGGCCCTGTTTACTGCAGCTGATGCTAAGCAGTCATGTCCCCTTCAATGCAGGAGTACATCTCAGGCTCGCCTATTCCGAATTGCTGAACAATCAGACGTTTAGTATGTTTAATTAATCAAGTCCTCAGCTTGGGGAGAATGGTTAAAATCTGTGTGAATGGTTAAGTTGATGATGAAGATGGTAGCAAGATCTGAACTGCTCTTTTTTTTAGCAGTCGTCTAACTGGTTGAAGTATGATACTGTTGCTGCCTCAACTCATCTTCGTGGAGAGTTTTTTCCATGTATATAGTTTTGAGGTTATAGTATCTAACCAGTAACTCACGATGGAATAAACAAACCAAAGACTCCCACTATTTACACTTTTGTGATTTTTTTTCTGTCGGAAAGTATACCAAAGAGGTAATTAGAATCTCAAAATTGAAGCTACATCTTAACATTGCTCTGATCGTGCTAGTTAGCCGCAGTTGATGGTGAAAAGGAAAACACTTTTCGATTCTTCTTGCAACGTTTCATACAGCATTTATTGCTGTGTCATTTTTCTTCGCAATATACGTGTTCTCGTTTTTCCGTTGCATTCAACTAATAAACGCTGGTGACTATAAGTAGTCTTGGTTGAACGAACCCCAAAGAAACATGACGGAGCCATAGACGTTAGTTAGATACATATCACTGCAACAGAGGCAGCCCAAAAGATGCAGATGGAAGCAGTGCACGTTTCTTACCTGGCTTGGTGATTGGCGGACCTTGAATGATGAAACAAAGGGTTGTGAAAACAGGATTTATAACCTTGAGAGCCAGTTACATCATTAACTGTACATGAAACATAAACCAATAGCACTTATTTTTCCTGAAAACACAGCTCTGGTTAACAGTCATAAAGAGAAGTGCTAACAAGAAATAAAACAACGAAAAAATAAATGAAATTTCAAACAACTGTACATTTCGAATGCAAAACATGGGTTTGTTTATTTCCTATCTAAAAGTAACATTGATTAATTATGAAAAAATCCTTAATTAAACAGACAAAGGTACTTGCATTTATCTATATGATTTTTTGTATTCATGAGCATATCATGAACAAGTGATCTCTCTCTCTCTCTCTCTCTCTCTCTCTCTCTCTCTCTCTCTCTCTCTCTCTCTCTCCTCTCTCTCTCTTCTCTCTCTCTCTCTGACCCTGGATCTGTATCTTTGTACTATGGTGTGGAATCCATGCCATGGAGATCATTTGGGCTACAGCCACATTTCTTTGTTTTTGTTCAATATATGTTTTGTGCCCAATGGCCTTCCCACTGTCCCTTTGTAAATGGGCTTAAAAGCTTAAATCACATCTAACTAGTGTCTAGTCTCTCTCTCTCTCTCTCTCTCTCTCTCTCTCTCTCTCTCTCTCTCTCTCTCTCTCTCTCTCTCTCTCTAATATGTCCATATATAGTACAAAATAATGAAAACTAAATGATCAAAACATTTGCATCACACTTACCGACAACTTTCAGGTTGACAAGTTTATTAAATCCTAGCTTTGACGTCACTTGGCACTCGTACACCCCCGCGTCATCAGGCGTCACTTTGTCGATGACGAGATTCCAGTGACTCGTCTCCCCCTCTCCCTCAGTGTGTTCTACGGCTATCTTGTCGTCATCAATCCACGTCATCTCTCCAATCGTCAGAAAATCGTCCTCTTCAATCCGTCGCCACGCCACCTGAAGCAGAAAATCAAGGTGGAAATGAAGTTCAGAAAAGGTACCATCAACATTGCCGTCATGATGATTCCCATGACCTAGATGGCAATACGGAGATGAGCGGGGGGGGGGGGGGGGGGGGGGGGGATGCTCGGGGGAACCACCTAATCATAATGATAGTAATTATCAAAGCAAGTAATGCTGCGGCAGCTTGATTCCAGTCATCACATTGCCAATCATTATCATCACTATCATCATCATCATCATCATCATCATCATCATCAACATCATCATCATCAGGGCCAACATCATTAGCCAATACCAGAAGAATCAGCAGCAGCAGCGACAGCAACGTGCAACACAAATTGTTCTAGCAGCCTCCAGAAGAGAGGTGAGAGAAATGGGGGGAAGAAGGCACCAAAGGGGTTGAAAGGTGGGATTATTGTCAACGTAATTATGGTCATTATTTTCCTCAAAATAATTATCAATAATTTTGTCATGGTTAGGAGCAGGATAGAGAGAGAGAGTGAGTGGGAGAGAGAGGGGGGGGGGAGGGAGGGAGAGGGGGGGAGAGAAGGATAGCCTAGAGAAAGAGAGGAAGGAGAGAAAGAGAGACAGAAACAGACAGATGGATATACCGACATACAGACAGACACAAACGTAAACGTAATTTTATTTTACGACGGTTATAGATTACGTTACAAGATTTTTTTTTCATCCGGCCCTCAAAAACGGACAGAGTGACAGAAGAAGGGTTAATTCAAGACGCACCGACATATACAATAGATAAACAAATAAAAAGGCTGAAGTAATTGCCATACTTTCAAGAACAAAAAAGGGGGAAAAAAACTCTCTCCTTTCTTTTCAATAAAAAAATGCAATCACCTAAATGTTACACGAAGCATAAATCCTTTGTAAGAGCTCATCATTTAATCTTTGACGCAAGCTTACAAATTTCCCTCACTCGAACACCTCTTTATTTAAAAGAAAAAAAAAGTAATTAAAACGTGAAGGGATCCAATTTTTGTATCCCGTAGCGGTAGAGATTGTTTCCCTCCTTTGAACATGGGCCTAGATTTTTTATGTGCTCCTTCACTTTTCTTGTCCAAAAACGACGGCAAAAAAGAGGAAGGTGGTGTAGATATGAGCTTCATCTCCCTTCTCTGCTATAAAAGCCTCCAGAGCCATGTTTTGGTGTGGAACCCGATCTTCTGGAAATGTGGATAAAAAAAATCAATGATATATATCGTTTACAAGGACTGTCCTGCTTTCGAGTGTTAAAGAATCAGGTTTTGGATCCTCTATTTTAAGATCACAATAAACTGTTCATTGTATTCAGGCGGATATTTGCATTAATATCTAGCATATAATCATGTACGTATGTGTTGAGTAGGTGTATGAGATAGAATATCTCTGTCTGTCTGTCTGTCTGTCTGTCTGTCTGTCTGTCTGTCTGTCTGTCTGTCTCTCTCTCTCTCTCTCTCTCTCTCTCTCTCTCTCTCTCCTCTCTCTCTCTCTCTCTCTCTCCTCTCTCTCTCTCTGTCGGTACGGTACATCTATCATTTTCTTTCTTTTTTTTTCTCTGTGTGTGTTTTTCTGCGTACGTGTATGTGTTTTACACCACACACACACACACACACACACACACACACACACACACACACACACACACACACACACACACACACACACACACACATACACACACACACACACACACACACACACACACTCTCTCTCTCTCTCTCTCTCTCTCTCCCCTTTCTCTCTCTCTCTCTTTCTCTCTCTCTCTCTTACTCTGTCTCTCTCACTCACTCACCCACTCATTCATACATAAGCTACGTCCATATAATTTGTTAAAGTGAGGTTTTCTGTTAAGTCGACAAAGTTCAGCTATAAACCATGGTGACAGGCTGAAAATTGACTTGCCATAGGTCATCTGCACTGCCTTACAACGTATGACCTTGCCTTACACACATCACCCCTCTGATCTTCTAAGCCCGTGTATGAGAGAGGGAGTTAGGGGTAACAAGGATGGTAGTGGTGGTGTAGGGGGGGAGGGGCTGGAAGGGGGGCGGATAAGGGGGAAGTTGCGGTGACTGGGTATGGGAAGGTTTGTGACAGAGGAATGCAGTTTTAAAGATTAAAAACCAGCATGTCAGTTCTTGTTTGGAGTTCCAAGTCATTTCTCGTGAAATTGTTATTTTGACATGAGTTATCATGTTAGACTGGTTTACCTTGAGTATATTAGTATCTTTCTTTTTTCTTTTTTGTTTAGTCGTGTTTGAGTTAATGATAACGTTAATTAATGCAAAGTACATAAGAAGCTTACTTTACTGTTGAAAGTTTAGGTTAACACAAATCTTTTTGTCAGATTCTGTTTAGTTGGTAGTTTTTTTTTATAGATTAGAGGTTATCTGCACAAATGCCAAGCAAATATTTAAACTAGTTTGATCAGATAGCTTTATGGTTTGAAGTTGAAAATTTGGCTTACTCCTTGATTGAAAGTGTCGGGACTTATTTCACTTAGGCTACCATCACCCTACACACACACACACACACAACACACACACACACACACACACACACACACAACACACACACACACACACCACACGCACACACCACACACACACACACACGCACACACACAACAACACACACACACACACACACACACACACACACACACACCACACACACACACACACACACACACACACACACACACACACACACAACACACACACACACTACACACATTCATTGCAGCAGTTAAAGTCACCTACAAACTGAACTCAACACCACCCCATCATACAGATCAAAAGAACCGGGGCCGAGGAAAAGAAAGCTGCTACCAAGAAGGTTCTCTTCAATCTGTGCCAAGGTCAGCCTTAAACCAGGGTGACAGGCAGAAAATTGGCTTGTTATATAGGCCACATTCGCCTTGCGACGTTAGGATTCTGATTCACGCAGAAAATCTGATTGATCTTGCAAACTCTGTAAGCGTGAAGCATAATGGCTGCTTGTGGTGAAGGGAGAGGGGAGAGACTGAGAGGACATGAACAGAAGATGCCAAAGGCAGACAGGTATAAAATTTGTTTGGGAGCTTTGTTCTTTGTTTTGTTATGTCTTAGAATCAATCTTAAGAAAATGTAAAATACTGATTTTGATACTGCCCAACAGTGATTAGTCTTGCATCGGACATTTTCTTCTGATTTAAAACATAAATAGATATTGTAGAAGAACAGTTTCCCATTCAAATTGTTTCGGCAGGCAATTACGCTCGTTTTTTGGTATGTTTGCTTCCTTTTCTGCATAAGCAAAGATTTCACGAAGTAAAATCACACAGAGCCTTTTAGTGTTTATGACTCACAGAGATACAGACACAAAGAAAAAGCACAGATTGCAGAAACATATTTTATGCAGAAGCTGTTTCTCTCCCGTTTGGAAAGGGCTTATATAATGGCATCGTTCATATTCACTGGCATTATTAACAATCACAAAGCGTGCGTTTATGCTATGAAGGAAAGCGTACACTTTTGCTATGAATGCCCCGTGTGCGAACGCACGCAGGCATCTTGCGCACACGTTAAATCCTGTTCCCCTTTTCGTAAGAGTATGTCCATTGTGTGCTGGTGGGAACAGCTGGCAATATTTACAAAAAAACTGCATACACATGGGGACTAGATGTAAAAAAGCACATGCGTGCTTATTCCATTATCTCCATATGAAAGAACAAATAATAAATAAAGAAAGAAAGAAAGCAAAAAATAAAAGGGTCGACTGCAGCCATTCATACAAAGCTGTTTATACATGTCTTTCCTTTGGTACTTTGTGCTCTAACAGCACCTTACAATTTCTGAGATAAAAGCTTCAGTATTACAATGAAGGTCGATGGGGGAAAAGATATATTGCGCGTGGAGAAAAAAAACACAGCATTTTGCCTGATACAGAGAGAAGGATACACAATGGGTATTCATGGCTAAGGTCAATGCACACATATATGTTTGGAATTCGTTTTTGTAATAGGCTGAAGTTTGTAAAAGTATGGTTTGACCTTTTTGATGTTGGGTCTAAAGTGCATTATTGTGTATCTTCAAAAACAGTTTAAGCTAAACAGATTGTTTATTCATTCATTCACTTTTGAAACTGTTTGATTCATTAATTCAGATGAAAATGTACAATAGCACTGAGTTATGAGGTCATGACATTACATTTTTTTTCAATGTGAAAGTAGGCGTAACAAACGCTACAAAGGGTTTTGAAGGTGCAGAAATGCAATCCTTTATCAATTTTTGTATGAAAGGAAACAGACAGATGTCCAGGTTATAATATATCTGATAGCCAAAAACGTAAAAGAAGTATTTCTCCCATTGCAGAAGTACAACCATAACTTTTTCTGTTCGTGTCAAAACGCAATGATCTTAGTGGTTCATGAAAACGGTCATCCTTTGTGGAATTTCCTCATTCTTTTCTTTGACACAGGCATACTAGCCTCCCTTGTAAACACACTTTTTTTCAAGAAAAGGCAATTGAAAAGTCAGGGGGCACTTTTTTTTTTTTAACTCTCTTTTGGTGTTGGAATTTTCTCTCTCTCTCTCTCTTTGAACATGGGGTCCGGATATTGATGGTGCTGTTTTCTTCTTGTGTCTTACGATGGTAGCAAGAAAATGGAAGGAGATACTGACATTCTCTCTCTCTGTCTTCTCCCCCTCTCTCTCCCTCCCTCTAGCTCTCTCGCAATGTTAACCTTCTCCAGCCCTCCAATAGTTTGCATAGTGGCCCAAGGCCAAAGTTATGGTAAAACCTTTTCAGCGTTCAGAGTTTAGTGTCTAGTGTTTAATGTTAAGTGTTCAATGTTCCTCTCTCTCTCTCTCCTCTCTCTCTCTCTCTCTCTCTCTCCTCCTCTCTCTCTCTCTCTCTCTCTCTCTCTCTTCTCTCTCCTCTCTCTCTCTCTCTCTTGGTGGTGGTGATTGTTTTGAAAACACAATTGTGTAGAGTATTGTAACTATTTTGACAATGGAGTTCAGTGAGTAAAAATGATTTTCCATTATTGTCATAATGTACGATATGCCTGATGTTTCTATTTTGTATGCTATAAAATTTCAGCCTTTGTTTATTTAGTCCCGATTTCGGAAGATTTTATATTCAGAGTGTAGTGTGTTAAGTATATACCAAGGTATCATGGAAAAAATATTATCAAAGTTTACGAAAAAGTTATATGTCGTTTTTTGCATCATTCCATTTTTGCCCCTGAAAGTGTATTGTGGTCCCAAGGCCGATACACATTAAACAATTTCAGTGTTCAGTGTTCAGTGTTTAGTGTTTCTCTCTCTCTCTCTCTCTATCTTTCTCTTCTCTTCTCTCTCTCTTCTCCTCTCTCTCTTTTCTCTCTCTCTCCTCTCTCTCTCTCTCTCTCTCTCCTTTTCTTTCCCTCTTCTATCCCTATTTTAAAGAGGTCTCAATGACGTGTCCAGTATAACATAAACACTCTAAGCCTCTTGACATCTTGTTAAACTGCTACAATTTTTGAAAAAAAAAAGATCTGCCCATGGACTTCAAAGTGAATCTGGTTACCAAGTTATAGAACAAATTATTGAAAAATCTATTTTTTCTTTCATGAATGGAAACTTTGTATACGTTTATAGTTGTGTGATATACTAATGTGAGAGTATGCACAGTGTGCAAGTACACACACACACACACCACACACACACACACACAAAACAACACACACACACAAAAACACACAC
>CM060328.1:37336568-37350466 GCA_030674155.1 Stramonita haemastoma | reverse complement strand
AAAATTCTATAGAGACGAGGGATGACTTTTAGAATTTGCAGAATAAAACTGGCATTAAATTTAAGTGCCAATGCCCGGCAAGATGTGCTGTTGTTTGCAGACAACACGCAATCATTGGTGTCTTTTGACTCTAATGGATATAACGCAGGATTCCAATTTTGACACTCCGCAGATGCAATGATTTTGATATAACTACAGCATTTATCATCATCTTTGGGGCGGGGGTAGTTTATCCAGGTGCAAGACAAAATGAAAATATGCCATTCATTTTTTGTAGGGGTGGAGGTGGGCAAAATTATTGGTCATCAGGTAAAGCTAAGGGGTTCTTTGATGGTAAAAAGTTTGGATATGCAACAGTTTTTACCTACAATTAAAAGCATCCATATTTTAACTTTGGAGAGGTTAAATTCAATGCATTAACAAAATTTCATGGAATATAATATTGTTGTTTTTTCTTCCAGATATTCAATAAGGACGAAAATAGTAACTGAACAAAAAAAAAAAACCTCGAGAAACATCACTCATTTGCCACTTTCACCTATTTGCCAAAATTTGCTTGTTATGACAGCAACAAGTCATTTTTTTTAACCACAGAAAATCAAGCTTGCAGCCCCATTTTGAGAATAGAACTAAAAACAGGAAAACAAAGTTCCAAAACAAGCCTGTAAAAAATAATTCATGAGAACTCAAACAGACACAGCGTGAGAGAGGAATAAACTGGCCAGCTAAACCAGCCCACACTTTTCCCTTAGGCAGTGCTGCTTGCTCCTGATGCCACACCCCCTCCTATTTCTGTCACTTGAATGCAAAATCGTGTGGAGGAAAATGGAAAACGAGCAATCTGGATTTGAACATGTGGGTGTGTGGTTTGTTTTGTATTTTGGGGCTCTTTTGTTTGAGCTGTGTGATAAAAGAATATAAAATAACTGAGCTGAGAGGCCTGAAAAAGGTTTGAGGTAAAAACTCAGAGTGCAAGTCATTTCCAACCAGATCTTTTACCGTTTTCTACTTCTGCTGTATTTACCTTTTGTTACTGTGGGCACAAACCTTACATCCACGGTGTTGTAAGGGTTTTTTTTTTTTCTATTTTGTTTTGCTATTGTTGTTATTATTGATGATAATGACAATAGTCGTCGTGTCCTTGTTAATTTGGTGAGTAATGAGCTTACTATTCACTGTTCATATTATTAAATTTTGAAGCTGAAAACAATCCCTGTATCTGTCTTTCATCTTGTTTTCAATATTTTTTACACTACTAGTTTTATTCATGTTATTAAATTCATCTTTTTTGCCCTTTATGAAACTATGTGGAAAGAGTTTTACGAAAATTCACGCCAAGGTGCTGACAGGAACTATAGAATAGAAACTGGACAGCTAGGAAAGCTACACCATTTATCTGTTTATCTATTATTTTTATATCAAGGATAATGGAATAAGCACTCATATGCCTTTACGTCTAGTCCCTGTGTGTATACAGTGTTGTCAAGTTTGTCATCCTTCCCACCAGCACACAATGACCAACTCATCCGAAAAGCGGAACGGGTTTTTAAACGTGCGCGCAAGATGTCCTGCGTGGGCTCGCACACGGGGCCTCGGTTTATAGTCTCATCCGATGAACTTTTAGGGGGGAGGGGAGTCGGCACTGATGTTTACTCCAGAGGAAAAATTCTCTTGAACGAGATTCGACCCCGGGTCAGCAGATCATACACGACCTCAACACTGACCACCGGACCAGGTTTTTTATTTTATTTATTTTTTATTTTAATCTTTTATATCAAGGATAATGGGATAAGCACTCTTGTGCTTTTTTATATCCAGTCCCCGTGTGTATGCAGTTTTGTAAATGTCATCTGTTCCCACCGGCACACGATGGCCTACTCTTTCGAAAAGCAGAAACAGGATTTAACGTGTGCGCAAGATGTTCTGCATGCACTCACACACACGGGGCCTCTGTTTATAGTCTCATCCAAGGACTTTTGGAGGAGAGTGGATTCTGCACTAATGCTGACTCCAGGAGAAAAATATCCTCGAACAGGAATCGAACCCTGGTCATCAAATTGCCAGCGCAATGTTCTGACCACTACGCTATCCCGTCCCCGTGAATCCATTTGCAGCCTACAGAGCTGACCGTGCACATCTTGGCTTGACAGGTCATTCTAGAGCCCTGGCTGCATATTGACATGCCTTGTTTGGCAGGGGGGAGAAAGCAGCAGTAAACAGTGTTGCCTTCTGCATCGGAAAGAATAAGGAGATAGGAAAACACTGAAATAGGAGAACACAAAAACTGGGGAAATTGTGAGCAGGAGAGAGATAGTCTTCTGCTTCTTCTTCTTGTTCTTGTTCTTGTTATTGTTCTTCTTGTTCTTCTTGTTCTTCTGGTTCTTCTTGTACTTCTTGTTCTTGTTCTTGTTCTTGTTCTTCTTCTTCTTCTTCTTCTTCTTCTTCTTCTTCTTCTTCTCAATTCTTCTTCTTCTTCTTCTTCTTCTTCTTCTTCTTCTTCTTCTTCTTCTTCTTCTTCTTCTTCTTCTTCTTCTTCTTCTTCTTCTCAATTCTTCTTCTTCTTTTCAATTCTTCTTCTTCTTCGCAATTCTTCTTCTTCTTCTTTGCAATTCTTCGCAATTCTTCGCAATTTTTCGTCTTCGCAATTCTTCGCAATTTTTCGTCTTCGCAATTCTTTTGCTCTTGTTCTTGTTCTTGTTCTTGCTCTTGTTCTTCTTCTTCTTCTTCTTCTTCTTCTTCTTCTTTCTTCTTCTTCTTCTTCTTCTTCTTCTTCTTCTTCTTCGCATTTCTTCGCATTCTTCGCATTCTTCTTCTTCCTCTTCTTCTTCTTCGCATTCTTCTACGCGTTCTTCTTTACATTCTTCATCTTCTTCGCATTCATCTTCTTTTTCTTCGCATTCTTCTACGCATTCTTCTTCGCATTCTTCTACGCATTCTTCTTCGCATTCTTCTAGGTATTCTTCTTCGCATTCTTCCCCTTCGCATTCTTCTTCGCGTTCTTCTTTTTTGCATTCTTCTTCGCATTCTTTTTCTTTGCATTCTTCTTCTTCGCATTCTTCTTGTTCTTCGCAATTCCTCTTCGCAACTCTTTTTTCTTTGCAATTCTTCTTCTTCGCAATTCTTCTTCGGAGTTCTTCTTATTCTTCGTAATCCTTCCTAGAAATTATTTTTTGCAAATCTTCTTCTTCTTCTCAATTCTTCTTTGCAATTCTTCTTCGCAACTCTTCTTTGCAATTCTTCTACTTTGCAATTTTTCTTTCTAAATCTTCTACTTTTCAATTCTTCTTCGCACTTCGTCTACTCATTCTTCGCATTCTTCTTTTTAAAATCACTAACAGTAAAATGCAGGTAGATTTTTAATACGAAGTTCTATTTGGTGATGTCTACTGTGGCTTTTTGAACAGTGATGATTTGTTTTATTTTCAGATATTTACAGCCTTGATAGTTACTTTGGTTTAGAGCATGTCATGCTAAGACTATTTGTGACTCCATATCATTTTTATTACACAATGTTACCTTGTGATTCCCTCCATAAGCAATGAATCTAACACAACTTTCTTAACATTGTCAATATCAGTTAAAAAAAAACAAAAAAACAAACAACAATAACAACGTATCAACAATCCTAACAATCATTTACAAGTCAAAAGAAAACAAATTGAGAATATTATTTTCATTCTATGCAGAACTGGTAATGTCCATCTCAGTGTGACAGATAATTCTAGTCATGACTCCACTGCCGACATGGCTTATTACAGGGACTTGACAGCTGGTAAACAACAGATAATGGAACATGTTGAAGCAGCAGACAGCAGGGGAGAAGGAAAACAAGTCGAACAAACAGGTTGAATTACAATGTTCGCGGTTTGCAAAGTCTTGGTTTAGGCTACAGCACAGATCCGGTCATTGCTTTGTTGTGATAGTTGTCATTCTTTTAGTTTGTTGTAAATAATATAATCATCATTTACAGGTGGCATTTTTACAAAGAAACTTCTCTGAAATTGTAATTTTTCTCTGTGTGTGTGTGTGTGTGTGTGTGTGTGTGTGTGTGTGTGTGTGTGTGTGGTGTGTGTGTGTGTGTGTGTGTGTCTGTGTGTGTGTGTGTGTGTGTTGTGTGTGTGTGTGGTGTGTCTGTGTGTGTGTGTGTGTGTGTGTGTGTGTCTGTCTGTCTGTCTGTCTGTCTGCTTGTCTGTCTGCCTCTATGTCTTTGTCTCTGTCTCTCCCTCTCCTCCCCCCCCCCCCCCCCTCTCTCTCTCTCTCTCATCTCTCCTCTCCTCTCTCTCTCTCTCTCTCTCTCTCTCTCTCTCTCTCTCTCTCTCTCTCTCTCTCTCTCTCTCTCTCTCTCTCTCTCTCTCTCTCTCTCTCTCTCTCTCTCTTCTTTCTCAAGAAAGAAAGAAAGACAGACAGAAAGACAGAAAGAAAGAAAAGAAAGAGGAAGAGAGAGTGAGGTATATACAGACAGGCAGATCGTAAAACAGACAGATAGACAGACATACAGATATACAGTAAGACAGACAGAAACTGAATTATTAAGATTTTAACAAAGATAAACAAATAAGGAAACAGAGACAGACAGACGCCAGACAGATTAAAAACAGAGACAGCGAGACAGAGACAGAGAGACAGAGAGCTAAAGAGAGAAACAAAACTTGGAGTTCATCCAGGCAGCAACCCAGGACACCGGAAGTGTGTCATTGATGAACTTCCTGCTTATGGAGGCAAAACCCTAAACAAGGAAAGAGCAATGTACCGGTTATAGCCAACAGAACACAAACACGAATTACAGTGGAGGGGTGGAGGGGTGTGGAGGGGGGGGGGGAATTGTTCCTAGGCAAGAGTTCCAAGATTCACAGCAGGGTGAGACTTTGTGTATGCGACTATTTTTACCCATAATGACGGAAGCTGCATTCTCATTTCGAGGATGATGTCCAACCACAACACTTGTGTACATTGATGGGAGTGGGGGGGGGGGGGGGGGGGGGCGGGGGTATTATTGTCTTCTTTTTCCTTACCGGAATGGGTTTTTAACATGTGCACAAGATCCCCTTTGCGTGTTCGCACACAGGACGTTGATTTATAGTCTCACCTGAATACGTAAGGAGGAGTGGAGTCCTTACTAATGTTTGCCCTGGGCCAAAAGCTGTGTCACTTATTGATGTCAGCTCATTGCCAAGGCCTACACTAAAATGTTATGTTGTAAAATGCTGTTTTGAGATTGCCTTCAGCCATAAAAAAAACTCTTAACATAACAATCTGCACTCTTCTTCAAAGGAGAAAAAATTCCTCTAAAGTCAGAGTATGGCTGCCTACATAGTGAGATATTTCAAAACAGTCATACACGCAAACTGATCTCATTCAGTGTGCAATTTTAATCTGAAAGTGATTTTAAGGTGGGATGAGTGAGTGAGTCAGAGTGCACATATTGGGTGACCCCCAGAGTGTTGAGCGGGGAAACACACAACAACAACAACAACAACAACATTACTAATGTTAACTCAAGGGGGGGGGGGGGGGAATCTGTGGGTCGGTGGTCTAGGTGGTAAAGCGCCTTGCCTAAAAAGCAAAAAGTCCGGGTCAGAGTGTGCGGTGGTTCGTACCCCGTTTGGGCCCAAAACTTTTTCCTCATCCATTAGACCATGAGTGGTGGTCTGGGCGCTAGTCTTTCGGATTAGACGATAAACCGAGGTCCCGTGTGTTACACATCACTACTTAACGCACGTAAAAGAACCCACGGCAACAAGGAGGTTGACCCTGGCAAAATTCTGTAGAAAATGCCACTCTGGTATGGAAAGAATATACAGTTGCATACAGGAAAAAGAAAAAAAATGGGTAGAGACGCTGCACTTGTGGTGACGCGCTCTCCCCGGGGAGAGCAGCCCGAATTTCACGCAGAGAAATAAATATGCCGTGACATAAAGTGGTACAAAATACAAAAATCCCCTCGAACGGGTGCCTTGGTTGTGGCTCAAACTCAGGCGGTTAGATCACGAGCATAAGACTCCCAACAACTTTGCTATCCCTCTCCCTAGAAAATAATCTAACGATGGTTTCTGTCAGTCTTGATACACGTGTGGCTGTTTCCTCTTAAAACTTTGCAGACTAAGATGATGGTCATTGACAGCGTGGGTTTCCGAGGACACAGAACATTGAAGTGTTGAAGTTAAGGCAACCTTTGTCAGAGTCGTTCATAACCTCACGTGCCTCTGCTAATTGGGAACATGATAACAGCCAGCATGTCTCCTGGTTTGATTAATGATTTTCTTTTTTATATCCGATGCTTGAAATAAACAGATTATGATCAGGAAGAAGGAACTCTAACACAAATTAAACACCTTGGGCTAAAATCGTGTTGAATGATTTTGTATCCGGCGAAGTTAGTTGATCTCTCTGTTAATCTTTGTTCCTGTGTCTGTCTGTCTGTCTGTCTGTCTGTCTGTCTCTGTCTCTGTCTCTCTCTCTCTGTCTCTCTCTGTCTCTCTCTGTCTCTCTGTCTCTGTCTCTGTTCTCTCTCTCTCTCTCTCTCTCTCTCTCTCTCCTCTCTCTCTCTCTCTCTCTCTCTCTGTCTATCTCTCTCTCTGTCTCTGTCTCTGTCTGTCTGTCTGTCTGTCTGTCTGTCTGTCTGTCTGTCTGTCTGTCTGTCTGTATGTCTGTCTCTCTCTCTCTCTCTCTCTCTCCTCTCTCTCTCTCTCTCTCTCCCCTCTCTCTCTCTCTCTCATCTCTCTCTCTCTCTCTCTCTCTCTCTCTTCTCTCTCTCTCTCTCTCTCTCTCTGTAACACATGAATCGCTCTGAGGGCAATGTTTTATAAGACGCCTGACTGAAACTCCTAACACAGTTAGAAGCACATCAATGTCACAGCCAGCTTAACCGGATCATTCTGTTTCTAAAAATATCATATGAACATTTATAACACCATATAAAAGAAGTATAAACAAAAGAAGGTAGATCTTTCATTTACATATATAATAATAAGTTTATAGTTTCGCCCAAAGATTTTTGGGGAAGTTGAGTCGGTACGACTGTTAACATCAGGGAACAGGCTGAAACTCCAAGGTCTTTTCATAAACTCAATTGCTTTAGGCTGAATCCCCCCCCCCCCCCCTCAGTTTGTGCGAATCCGTCACATTAAGAGTAACAGATTATAGTTTCTTTGACCATATTGAATAGCTTACACTATCTGCAGGTTTTGTTTTTAACATGAGCACAACATTTATAGCTTCACCAACCTTAAATTCATTGTTTCATAAGCTTGTATGTATCTGAGAATAATGATATCAGTTTAGAGTGTACCATCGGAGATTTATCTTATCTTATCCGTCAATAGCTTGTCTGAACACTTGATTTTCAGTAAAATCTATTTCAAAACATTTTCCTCTTATTATCTTGAAATGCAACTTAATATATCAAAGTTAGATGTTGAAACAGAATTTAAGACTAACACGTTTTATACCTAAACACTGCCATTTTAAAAACAGAAACAGAGAAAAATGTATTCAGCAGAGTTGCCTGGATATTTTCAGTAATATTTATTCCTATCAAAACAGCATCTGCAAAGAAACTGTTACTCTTGTTTCTGAAGTTTTTTCGTCCATCTCTTTGTGCTGTGTGCATTGCCATTAGCCTGACGTTTTCCACAAGGCGTACGACTAACACTCCAAATTGATTAAGTGACAACTGTTAGAATCTTGTGGCAAAGTTACGACTATAGCTGCGTGTCTCATAAGCTTCATCCCAACTTTGTTTTGTTGTATGCCAAAGGGGTTTTGAAACTGTTTGCAAACACTTTCTACCCATAACATGCTTCATATTTTAAAGTCCTTCGGGATGAGACTATGAACCGAGGTCCCGTGTGTGCAAACGCATGCAGAACGTATTGCGCACACGTTAACACCCGTTCCGCTGTGTGGAAGTGTAGGCTATTGTATGGCTGTGGGAACGGATGACAAAATTTAGACAATTGCATACACATGGAGCCTGGCTTAAAAAAAACACATGAGTTCTTATCTCATTATCATTGAAACAAAAGAATAAAACAAAATAAAGAATATAAATAAAAGAGATCATACGATTAAAACACACCCCTAACCATCACAAACTGTCATCATGTCAAAAACGTACCCCAACCTTTGGCCAAGCGCCTACTATTTTGGTAATAGGCAGACAGACAGACATACAGCAGGGCCGGTGTGGCCACTTTCGTGACTGACCATTGACCAGAGGGCATGAAAAGGGGACTGACACAGAGAGATGGACACACACACAACACACAGCCAGGATACCAGAAAAAGTTGGGCAGTACCAGTGATGGTGAATAGGACACTAGCAGCCAAGGATCGGGTTGATTGGATTCACTTTGCTTAATGGAAGTCTAACAGGTCAGTGAGTGGAAGGGGATGGGTACAGAGGCTGAAGTGGAGAAGAGCAATGCTAAAAATCTAGTATTCAGAATAAAGAACAAAGATAGGAGAAGCAATAACAACATTTATGCTTAGAAAGTGTCAGGTGCAAAATAGACAAATAACAAGTAAAAGGAACATTTTGTAATTTGGTGTTTAGTTTTGTTTTTATTTCACAGATTGGCTAATCTTTTAGCCAGAAGAGAAATATGAAGTAACCGATTATTTGCTCTACTAAGCACTTTGGGGGTGTATACTTACCTGCTTATTTTTTAAAGAAAATCTTGTAAAAGGAAGAAATCTAAACAGAAAAAAAATCTCTTCAAAGGAATGTGGTCAGATTCTTGAAGAAGGAGAGAGGGTGAGTAAAAGAAAGAGAGAGAAATCTATACTTAAAATTTAAAGTTTATTGATATAACAAGTTGTGTTCTAGAACACGGTGAAACATACAAAATACGAATAGCTCGAGGAAGTTCTTTATTCGATCTTTGGGTGCTATGCATTCTTTTCATTTTTTTCTTCTTTAAACATATTCGCTATTTATGTTTTATTCATTTCACAGACTCGGATAAACAGGCAGACAGAAACACAGACAAACATACAGATAGACAGACTGACAAACAGACAAGCAGACACACAGACAAACAAGCAGACACTAATTAATGAAGAGTAAGACCCTAAAGGATCTAGGTACAGTCAGGAATCAGAACGATTAGATGACTCTGCTCAACCAGAGACTGAACAGGGCAGATAAACTCATTCCAGCTGATTGAGCCCAGTAGTGTGCACAGTGCTTTAACAGATCAGAGGGATTACGTTAAAGAGGCAGAAGGGGAAGATGAGGAAGAATGCAAAGAAGAAGAATGCAAAGAAGAATGCAAAGAAGAAGAATGCAAAGAAGAATGCAAAGAAGAAGAATGCAAAGAAGAAGAATGCAAAGAAGAAGAATGCAAAGAAGAAGAATGCAAAGAAGAAGAATGCAAAGAAGAAGAATGCAAAGAAGAAGAATGCAAAGAAGAATGCAAAGAAGAAGAATGCAAAGAAGAAGAATGCAAAGAAGAAGAATGCAAGGAAGAAGAATGCAAAGAAGAAGAAGAAGAAGAAGAAGAATGCAAAGAAGAAGAAGAAGAAGAAGAAGAAGAAGAAGAAGAAGAATGCAAAGAAGAAGAAGAAGAAGAAGAAGAAGAAGAGGAAGAAGAAGAAGAAGAGGAAGAAGAAGAAGAAGAAGAAAAAAAAAAAAAAAAGAACAAGAAGAAGAAGAGGAAGAAGAAGAGGTGAATGAGGTTGAGAGGTAGGATGAAGTAAGGGGAAAAAAAAGAATGCAAAAGATAGAATAGCTAGAAAAGGAATACAGACGATGTGGACATAAGGCAGTGATCAGTATTCAGAAGACAGAGGCCAGTCCTCCTGCTTCCTACAGTGTGCTGGACAGACTTGGCATCAGCAGCAGCAGCAGCAGCAGCAGCAGACTGTAAGGTCCAGTGCTGAATTACTACCACCTCTTTTTTTTGCTTCCACTTAATGAAAGATTTTCTTCCCTAGGAACCTACGCATATTAATTTGATATGCTTGTTTTTTGCTTTTGCTTGTGCTTGCTTTCCGTTTGTTTGTTTTTTAGTCACAGTGGCTAAATCGTCTTTTTTTCTGCTTCTTTGTCTGTATATAGCACATCTGCAAAGGATTAAACTCTGACATGAAGAGTGACAGCGAGCCAGTTTGCATATATATACTTAATATCATTTATAACAATATTCGCGTGGCAAACAATGAATCTGTGACCCATGGGAGTTATGGTAAACCAAAACGTTTTGCTGTAAATAACACCTAATATATGCGCGGATAATAGTTACAACCTGCATCCCCCTTTTCTCAGTTGACCCTCCCCTCCACTGACTCACCATACCCCTCCACCCCTCAAGCTGCCCCTCTACCAGACCTATTCCACTACACCTATTACCCACAGCTACCCCCCACCCCCCCTTTCCTATCTCCCATAACCTCCCTCTCCAAAGTACAGCACTCTCTTTTTTACCCTCCAGTATCTACTACCTCTCCTTTCCCTACCTACCCTCCCTCCTTACCTTTTCCTCCTTACTAAATGCTTATCCCTATTATCCCAGCTCTTGATTAAATAACACACAACAAAACAGAACTATCAAGGGAAGATAGACAACACATCTCCTCCAAACATAGGAGGATTAGAAGTTCAAGGTGATCCCCATAGAGATCTGAAATTCCTAGCTCACAATTAAAGTTATTGCGAATGTGGTTTTACAACATATTACGAAACTAACAATTGCAAAATTTAAAGGTGTCTTTTCCTGTATCATTTCAGAAAAAGAAAAAAATCTAAATCTTTGGTTTCACCCTGTCCCTGTACCTGTCCCTGTTTCAGACAGGTAAACAGCAGAGCCTACAATTTTATATAAAAATTGATGCTTCATTTCCAACAGAAATAAACCTTTATCTAAACTTCTTGGGTGATTTCAAACATCAAAAAGGAATAGAACTGTTTATGATAGCCTATAAAGGGAGGTAAAATTGTCATAAGTTAGACTGAAATGTTTTATCCCGCACAGAATGTATCAAAACCACTAAATACAGTTGAGTAACATCCTTTATGCAGTATAAATTAACACATAAAAAAAAAATCTTACACCTTGAAGAGAGTTGTCACTGCCAAATTTGAGAGGGTGTGTTGATAAATCCAGGACATCTCAGGAATGGCCTGGTTTTATTGGCCTTCAGGATGAAATGATCAATGTGATTATTTTTCAAGTTGACAGTGTTAGATGCTTGAAAGAAGTAGGAGGTCTTGATCTTAAACTGGAGGTAAAAAGTTGTTAAAGTCAATGAAACTAAATGAGACGACAGACTTAATATGACCTTCATGTTCTGTAGTGCTACAAACAGCTTAAAACAATAATGAAAATGATAATAATAAAACTGATGATAATAGTGATATGGACTTTATATAGTTCTACATCTTGTAAAAAGACATCAAAGTGCTTGCATTTAACCTATTCTTACACATGCAGCCAAATCACAAATTAAATTTTAGTAGGTAGGGGTAGTGGGGAGGGAGAAAGATAGGTAAAGGGGTGGGAGGGAGACAGATAAGGGAGGGGTAGTGGGAGAGAGAGATAGGTAAACAGAGTGGGAAGGAGGGAGATTGGGAAGGAGGGAGGGATGGAGTTAAGGGGAGAGAGGGAGTCTTAGCTTGGGGAGAGGTGAAAAGTAAGGGGAGGAGGGTGGGGTCAGGAGAGGGTAGGCTAGAAAGGAGCTGCACCACTAATCCCTAGCAATTACAGGGCTAATTCATCTCTCACAGGGGGAAAATCAGTATTTGTCATATTGTCTGTGTAGCTAGCTGTTTTGTTATAAGAGTGGTATATTATGCAGCAGTTTCCCAGTGACAATTTTCTCCAAATTGTGAATTCTTGTAGTATATAACTATGTACCTTCTTTACATGTGTTTATATTTGCAAACACGCCACAAGTGCATGGTAAAGCATTGGTTCTACTTTATAAGTGTTTGAGCTAGGGGGAGAAGAGATAGAACAAGGAAGGCAGGGAGGGGAGGTCAGTTATGAGGGGAGGTAGGGGTAATTTAGGGTGAAGAGGGGGTAGAATTGGGGGGGGGGGTAGTAAAGGGTGGGGAGGAGGTCGGAGAGGGAGGAGGCAGGTTTTGGGGAGGAAAAAGGTATCTTATCAAGCGCTTTGATTTGTTTTTGCAAGATATAGCGCTATATAAAGTTCCATTTATTATTATTATTATTTATAAAAAGGTGAAAAGATAAGAGGAGGGAAGGGGTAGGTAGTTTAATAATTTATTTGCTCTTTTATATTGAGAATAATGGAATAAGCACTCGTGTGCTTATTTACACCCAGTCCCCATGCGCATGTGGCTTTGTAAATTTTGTCATCTTTTCTCACCAGCACACAATGGCATACTCTTTCAAAAAGCGAAACAGGGTCTAACATGTGCATAAAATGTTCTCTGTGTGTTCACACAAGGGCCTTGGTTTATAGTCTTAAAGAAGGACTTTTGGGGAGAGTGGTGTCTGCATTGATGTTAACTCCAGGGATAAAAATCTCCTTGAACGGGATTCAAACACAGGTTGTCAGATTGCGAGCACAATTTTTTCTAACCACTAGGCTATCCTGTCCTCCAGAGGGGGATGAGACATGTTGGGGGAAGGAGGTAGGTAAGGATGAGGAGAGGGGAGGGAAAGGCAGGTAGGTTAGTGGAAGGTTTACAATTGTCATGGTAAGGGGGCTATATATCTTTAAATATCATATTAAGTGGGAAACAGATGGCCAATATAGTGTTTCCCATGCCAGTATTTTAGAGGAGTGTCCAAAGTATGTGTATGCCAAGAATCATGGTTTCACCTTCATTTGCAGGTTTTGCCTTGCATTAACGGCTGGACTAGTATCTGATTCATCTCTCTCTCTCTCCTCTCTCTCTCTCTCACTCTCTCTCTCTCCTCTCTCTCTCTCTCTCTCTCTCCTCTCTCTCTCTCTCTCTCTCTCTCTCCTCCTCTCTCTCCTCTCTCTCTCTCTCTTTGCACGTATAACTCACACGTGCCCACACGAGCATATTATTATATTTATGTGCATTTTAGTAAATCAACAAAGGTGAGAGATACAGACAAACTGACAAACAAACAAATAAAAAAAACATGGACACAAATGAGGAGTCACGATCAAAATTAGGAAAATCATGAGACCAGCCCCAAAAGTAAGCATTTTGCCCCTAATAAGCCCCAGAGAAATATGAGCATGGATTAACAAAACCTAAAGTGAAGGGAAAGAAAGATACTGAGAGATTCCAGGAAACCAGAAGAGCAGCGGTGTCAAAAGATAACACAACTGATTTAATGAGACTCTATCTTGAGGGAGTTTTTGAAGCTAATAAACTTCTGTGAAATAGATTGAGGGCCTGTGTGCGATTTCTTCCTCAGACATACAAGGTCATAGCTTATCTTACAAGAGAGAAAGTCATAATAATTATATCACTGCCAAAACGTGTTAATCAAGGCAAGATAGAATTGATTTCAGTCTCTGCTGTAAAAGCGTCACTGTCTTTATATTTGGAAGATAAGATACATTGTTAGTAATGTTTCATGATTATCACCTATTTACGTATCATTAGAAAGAAGGGCACACGGTATAGCATCATTATATATATGTATATATGTATATATGTATATATGTATATATGTATATATGTATATATGTATATATGTATATATGTATATATATATATATATATATATATATATATATATATATATAATATATATATATATATATATATATATATATATATATATATGTGTGTGTGTGTGTGTGTGTGTGTGTGTGTGTGTGTGTGTGTGTGTGTGTGTGTGTGTGTGTGTGTGCGTGTGTCTATTATTCAATTACTCATTTCGTATTATAATTAGCATACAAGAGCCATGTGTAAGACTTAAAGTCAGTCAAATTTTGCTAGTTACAGC
>CM060328.1:37314068-37331568 GCA_030674155.1 Stramonita haemastoma | reverse complement strand
TTTAAGTTCTTCTTCTTTGAATTCTTCTCCATTAATGTCTACTTCTTCTTCACCCATTTTTCTTTTTCTCACTACCGTAAAACGGTTTTTTTTTGCACATAGATTTGCAGCAGAGCGTAGAGCGCTGCCTCAAAAGTTTAGTTTATTACTATAGCATTATTATTTTACAGCTGATTCAACTGATGCTCTCAAGTAGGTCAGTCTAATCTAATAATAATAATAATAATGATAATAATAATAAAAACTTTCCCCCTTTCAGCTTACATTATTTATTTGTTTTTTTTCTATTTTCAAGTGATTCAATCATGAAGAAAAAGGGAAGGGCAGAAGTTTTCTCAAAGAGTTGCAGACCTAATGTAATCCAGGTGTCTACAGATTGTATACCAGCTATCAAAACTTTCTGACAACCACAGAAGATGTGGAGAAGAAGAGCTAGAGATGCTATCGATTTCGCTCTGTGCAAGAACTGACCATGTCCATCTCGGGGTGACAGGTAATTCCAGTCACGGCTACACAGGCTGACTTGGCCTCATGTATAGAGAGAGGGGGGCGGATGGTCAACAATGCAGCCTTCAGCATCTGCAAGGAAAAAACAACAATTCTGAAAAGAAAATTGTCAAGAAACGAATGGGTATGTATGGAGAGTGAGTCTTTTGATTCAATGTAGACTTCAGGCATCATTGACGTCCGTTCTTTTGAATGTCTTGGTGCTGGTTTGTTTTTATACGTTTTAGCTCATGATATGCCGTGATTACAGCTTCTCTCTGTCTGTCTCTGTCTCTGTCTCTGTCTCTTTGTCTCTGTCTGTGTCTCTGTCTGTCTGTTTGTCTGTCTGTCTATCTGTATCTGTCTGTCTGTCTGTCTGTCTGTCTATCTGTACCTGTCTGTCTGTCTGTCTGTCTGTCTGTCTGCCTGTCTTTGTCTGTCTGTCTGTCTGTCTGTCTGTCTGTCTGTCTGTCTTGTCTGTCTGTCTGTCTCTCTCTCTCTCTCTCTCTCTCTCTCTCTCTCTCTCTCTCTCTCTCTCTCTCTCTCTCTCTCTCTCTCTCTCTCTCTCTCTCTCTCTCTCTCTCTCTCCAGGGATCTTCTTTTTTATTCATGGTATTATTTGTGGCTTTTGTTGCTGTGTTTAACAGAAATAGTTTTGAATGTGGAGTATCCAAATGCTTTTTTGTACAAGCATAAATGTGTGTTACCTTTGTATTCTTATTGGAAATATGTTACATTTCAGTGTTATATATTAATGGACGACCCAACCCCTACCCTCCCACAATGTGTATGTATGCCTATGGCCAAAACACATTAAACATTTGAATCATTGAATCTCTCTCTCTCTCTCTCTCTCTCTCTCTCTCTCTCTCTCTCTCTCTCTCTCTCTCTCTCTCTCTCTCTCTCTCTCTCTCTCTCTCTCTCTCTCTCTCTCTCTCTTTGTGAGGCAAACTTAGACAAAGAGAAATCTACAAAATGACCAACTGAATGACTTGCAGACAGACAAATAGCCAGCCAGTCAGCCAGACAGTCGGTTCCATGTCACTTCAGCGCCAGCACTTCAGCACCAGAACTTCAGCGCCATACACTTCAGCGCGAGGATACTTCAGCGCCGTACACTTCAGCGCTGGGACTTTTCAGCACCGTACATTTCAGCGTGGCGAAATTTTAGCACCGTACTTTGTAGCGCTGTACATTATAGCGCTAGAGGAGGACAGAGGGAGAGAGAGAGAGAGAGAGAGAGAGAGGAGAGAGAGAGAGAGAGAGAGAGAGAGAGAGAGAGAGAGAGAGAGAGAGAGAGAGAGAGAGAGAGAGAGAGAGAGAGAGAGAGAGAGAGAGAGAAAATCTATTTTTTACCTTTCTTTCTCCATAAAGCGTATCAGACACACACACACACACACACACACACACACACACACACACACACACACACACACACACACACACACACACACACACACACACACACACACACACACACACACACACACACATGCACACACACAGAGTTAAGTTCATTTTTCTAAAAATTCGATTTTTATTGATATGTCATATAACATCCGTTGTATGAATTAAAACCTGAATGCATCATCCAAGTTCTTCCACAAAACCCGTAATGTCCAGTTGCTAAGGAACTGAATAGCTTGTCTCTGAAGACGTCAACACTAGAACATGAAAGCAAAGGCGAGTCCTTCCATTGTTTCAAGCAGCCCCCGACGTCCGTCATTGTATTGTGTAACGATCGTCTTTATCCGTTTCTGTAAGTCTTTGTACTTGCGCCTTTTGGGCGCTGGAGCCTGGCCTCCCAGTAGACGTGTGACGTCCGCCTGGACTAGTGCCTGTTCTTTCTTGAGGGCCTCTATCAGCCTCCAAAGATTGGGGTAGCACGCCCCGACCGCGTTCTGAAAGGCGTGATGCCACCCTTCACAGCTGGTGTTGGACTTGGCAGCATCAGTTAGGACGCGGTCGTGCACGTTCCACATGTCAATGGAGAACATCGGCGGATGACGAGGACCACGACGGCGAGGTCTGCCAATATACGTGTCCTCAAAGTAGTCGAAGATTGGTTGCCCACGTGCATCATACACCGGAGATGCAGGATCGAACACAGTTTCGAAGGCCTGTTCAATGTGCAAGGGAGGAAGGTATGCCAAGCCTGGCAGCATGCGCATCAGTTTTGCGAAGTTTTCGTCGTGTATGTAGTCAAGTGAGAGACCACTGTCCTGGATGTGGCGCCACACGTTTTGAGCCAAATGAAAATGACAGCCGGTGACTTCTAAACCCTGATAAGCTTCCCTGAATGCCGAGATGGCAGCACTTTCAAAATCTGTCATCAATGTTGTGGGTGCAAGTCCTGGTCGGAGTGTCTCCAAACCTTGGAGAAGACGGTTGTACGTGGTACGAGACTTGCTTGTGAGCAGAGCAAAAGCTACAGGAATTGTCTGTTCCAAGTAAGATGTACGGATGAGATGTACGGCGCTGAAGTCTCCCGGCGCTTAAGTGTACGGCGCTAAAAAGTACGGTGCTGAAAAGACGCCGCGCTGAAATGGTGGCGCTGAAAGGTATGGCGCTGTAGTGCTGGCGCTAAAGTGACGTGTCACCCAGACAGTCAGCCAGACAGAAAGCTAAACAGGGGGGGGGGGGGGGGGGGGGGGGCAGAACACCTAGCAATAGACTTTTCAGGCTGACACAAGCACACAGGAAATCTGTCACTGCCGGTGTCTACTCCACAAGAACTTAACCTCCCAAGTAAGTAAGAAGGCGTGAAAGTTTTACTGCTATCAGAATGAAGTGGAAGAGTAGAACTACTTGTAGCACTGTTTCTGTCAGTCCTGAAACCTTCACTGCCTTTATTGCTGAACTACAGACGACAGCAATGGTGATGCATGAACAGTATGGGATGCAGAGACTGCAGACCTGTGAGAAAGTGCTGTGCATCAGGCAATACTTGCCAAACTCGTAATTTTAAAGCACGTGTCTCCGCAATTGAAAACTTTTCGGCCTGGACGCCCCCCCCCCCTCGCCCCCCCCCCCCCCCCCCCCCCCCCCCCAACAGACAATTTGCAGGAACATTTCCTAAGATGGGAAGATAGAGTATTGGTGTGATTTTGAAAATTGCAGGTTTGCATGTGTCATACTGTGAAGAAGTGAAATCTAACTTCTGAAACTATTTGTTCCTCATTGTCTCCCAATTTCAGTAGTTTCAAAGCTGTAAGAGACAGAAATTGCACACAAAATGAATAATTATATAAATGTGTTCATGTAATTTTTACATTTACTTTGGTGCTCTATATAAAATGAAGAACATTGAAAGTTTTACTGCTATTAGAATGAAGTGGAAAAGTAGAAATACGTGTACCACTGTTTCTGACAGTCCTGAAACCTTCATTGCCTTTATTGCTGAACTACAGACGACAGCAATGGTGATGCATGAACAGCCTGGGATGCAGACCTGTGAGAAAGTGCTGTGCATCAGGCAATACTTGCCAAACGCATTCACTAAGCATATGTCTCTGCAATTGAAAACTTTTTGTCTTTGACCCCCTCCCGCCCCAACTGACAATTTGCAGGAACATTTCCTAAGATGGGAAGAAAGAGTATTGGTGTGATTTTGAAAATTGCAGGTTTGCATGTGTCATACTGTGAAGAAGTGAAATCTAACTTCTGAAACTATTTGTTTCTCATTGTCTCCTAATTTCAAAACCTCCAGGCAAATCTGAAATCTAGTTAAGGGACTACGCTGCTTATATGTTGTTTATCCGGGAAGAGGACATTTACACCCTGAAGTAGAGGGTAATCACGTGGGTGGGGATAGCTCAGCGGTCAGAGCACTTGCTTTCCTCAAGCTAAGGTTAAGCAGTATCGAGCTTCGTTACCAAGTGCATGGGTGACTGTTTTTGCGCCTTGGTTTCAGTACAGTCCCCCAGTTTACCCAGCAGTGAATGGGCACCTGCCCTCTTTAGGGACAGGGAAGGTAAAGCAGCGAGAGAGAGGAAATGGCCGTTGCCCTCAATATACTGGCCCCTGGAGAAGCTGAGGTCTCTGACGCCTTGTTCATCTGTTTAACACCTTTATCTTTAAATTTTAAGCAGGAGAAGACAGATTTATCCTTTTCTCCCAGTACAACAAGGGTGATGAACTCGAGCAGTTAGCTTTTATACATAGAAAAAGGAAACCACTTACCGGATTTGATAATGTAATGAGATAAAACCATAGCCCCCCTGCAGCTCTTTGACCTATTCAAAGAGAGCTAAAAGGTTTGGAAAAACTGGAATCTGAAAGTTCATGATACGTTGACAAATATAGTTTACAAAAGTCTTTACACAAATGCTACCTAAACATAGTCGTCATAAAAGTTGAAAGAGCGTGTGTATTAGCTACAAACACTTTACTTTTGTATGTCACAAAAAACAAACAAAAACAAAAACGAAACAAAACAATGGGTAGGTTCATAAATCAAACAGGCAAAAAAAGCATTTTTTAAATGAAACCGAACTGGAAAATGCAAACATTAAATGGCAGAAAATGGGCGTCGATCGAACGTGTGTTCCACCACAAAAAAAAACATTTCCCATAATTTCCATGCGTCAGAAACTAGTTCCTGCAGAACGTCTGCTATGATGACACTGTGACTGCACGCGATTTCAGATCCCCAGAGTCTTTCGTTGTTTATTGTGTTTGGTGTGATGTTTGACAAGCCACTGTTTGTTGTGAGAACTGTCCTGTTTCCCCTGTGTGGTGATGCTGTGATAGGGAAAGAGCAGCCCACAAGCTGATAGGCACGGCTCCGATTAGAGATTCGATACAAAAAGACCCGATAGACGAAGAGAAACAGCCATATTTCGCTGTTATGTGCTATTACATTTTTTTAAAGCATGCTGTCCTATCTGTGGTGTGGTTTTAAAATAAACAGACTCATACTGCAAGTTTTATATTTTCATGTCACAGAGAGAAATAATTATTTCATCACTGCAGAAACACATTGCTGTAAAATAAGAGCAACTGGAAATGTTCTGCTTCTTAGACATCATTCACAGTAGGACAAAATTGTTACATTATCATAAAACTGGTTGATTTTTTTTCTTGAACTATATTGTCTTTTGCAACCATGTGATCATATTACTTTTTTATTAGATAAGTATCTTTACATTGATTTTACTCATAACTCCAGAAATTTCTTTTGAAATAAAGAGATGTCATCATTTCTTACAACCAACGAATAGAAAAAAAAGAAAAGACAAACAAGCCAACCAATGTCCAAAAAGCAAAAAATCATTTTTTTTTACATTTGGCATTGTACACATTTATCTAGTTGGACTTGTATCAAATCAGTCAGTTTAGCGTGATTGGATTACTGACCATGGAATGGACATAGAACGCAAACTTACTGTAGGGCGGGAAAAGGTACAAATGAAGAACAAGGCAGAGACAGAGAGAGATAGAGAGAGATACAGAGACCGGGGGAGAGAGATACAGAGAGACAGAGAGAGAAAGAGAGGAAGGCAAACACACAACAACAACAACAACAACAACAACAATCAGAAAAACAACAACAGAGAGACATACAGACAACAGACAGACACCTAGACAGACAGGCAAGTCAAACAGACCGGAAACCAGAGAAACACACAAACCAACAGGCAGACAGACATTGGGAAGAAGGGCCGGCATTAAGAGACAAGAAGAGGATGAGGCTGATAGGGTTTGCTTTGGCAAATGGACAAGAAAGGCGGGAGAGCAACAGGAAAGTGGAGTGAGGATTACACCCAAGCCACGTCAGTCAGCCCACACAACAGACTCAGGCACAGGGGAAGAGGACTTTGGGTGGGCAAGGGTTTATTTATTATTATTTTTTTATTATATCATATTATATTATATCGAGGATAATGGAATAAGCACTCGTGCGCTTTTTTTTCATACAGTTCCCGTGTGTATGCAGTTTTGTAAATATTGTCATCTGTTCCCACCGGCACACAATGGCCTACTCATACGAAAACCGGGACAGGATTTAACATGTGTGCAAGATATTCTGTATGCGTTCGCACACGGTGCCTCAGTTTACAGTCTCATCCGAAAGACTGTTGGGGAGAGTGGAGTCAGCACTGATGTTAACTCCATGGGAAAAATCCCCTCGATCGGGAATCGAACCCGGGTCGTCAAATTGCGAGCGCAATGTTCTGACCACTAGGCTATCCCGTCCCCAGTGTTAGGCTATGAGGGCTACTACATAAATACCAACAAAGGCGTAGAAAAAGCGATTAAAAATGCCAACGATCTTGAGGTAAAGTAAAGAACATAATGATTATTTCTTGAAAGAAAATGGCTATCCCAAAGACAAAATGCAGTTACCTAAATGATGGGGGAGAAAAAACGGTCACACACGCAAAAATCTTTACCATCGGTGAAGCTCAGAGCCTTAGTTGAAGAACAAAAAAAAAAATGAAAATAAAGATTTAATTAAAGTTTATACCAAAAATGACATTGGTAATGATAATAACCTACATCTAATGACATTGCAGCGTCCAGCAAACTAGTCACTTAATCAGACAACTACAGCAAACACGTGGTAGTTCAGAAACTACTTTTTTATGTGAACATGCATGTGTGCTCACATACACAAACACTCTGTCTCTCTGTCTCTGTCTCTAGGGGGACGGATAGCCTAGTGGTCAGAACATTGCGCTGGCAATTTGACGACCCGGGTTCGAGTCCGGTCGAGGAAATTTTTCTCCTGGAGTTAACATCAGTGCCGACTCCACTCTCCCTAAAAGTCCTTCGGATGAGACTTTAAACCGAGGCCCCGTGTGCAAACGCACGCAGAACATCTTGCGCACACGTTAAATCCTGTTCCGCTTTTCGTAAGAGTAGGCCATCGTGTGCCGGTGGGAACAGATGACAATATTTACAAAAACTACATACACACGGGGACCGGATGAAAAAAAAGCACATGATTGCTTATTCTGTTATCCTCGATATAAAAGAATAAATAAATAAATAAATATCTGTCTGTCTGTCTGTTCTTCTGTCTTTGTCTGTCTGTCTGTCTGTCTGTCTGTCTGTCTGCCTGTCTGTCTGTCTGTCTGTCTGTCTCTGTCTGTCCTCTCTCTCGTCTGCTCTCTTCTCGTTCTGTCTGCCTCTCTCTCTCTCTCTCTCTCTCTCTCTCTCTCTCTCTCTCTCTCTCTCTCTCTCTCTCTCTCTTCTCTCTCTTCTCATACACTCTCTGTCTACTTCTTATTTTTTTTTCAAACAATTGGTTACTCATAAATTGTTATATATACAATGACATTGCAGACTAAACACCATGATACACTCTCTTGTTAAAATCTTCACAAAGATAGAAACAGTAACCTGCCACTGTTAGCTAAATGTTCAGCAAAATGCAATAAGTTAAAAACTTGCATTTTTAATTTCAATAAAAATCACATAATATTAGAAAAAAAACATACACATTTCATAAGCCTGACAAACAAAGAAGAGTTGAAAAACTGAAAATAAAGTGCTATACATTTAACAACAACAACAAAAGCACGTAAAAAAAAAACACAATTCTTTTTACACAAAAAGAAACAAAAAAAAACAACGCCCATTTCAATGCTCTGAATCAGAAAGCACTCCCTAGCTGTGCACAACACTGACTATTGTGATGTTCCAGCTGCACGTGATCATTATCAGAGCCCCCAGAGTCTTCCTGTGTTTATTTGACCCGGTATGCTGATTGACAAGGGACTTGTTTGTGTCTGTTAGACTGCCTTGTTTCCTGCATGCAATGATGATTGCTGCTTTGTGGGTGCTGGCTGGCTGGCTGGCTGGCAGAAAGAAAGATAGGCACTGTTCCAATCCACTGTCGGGAACTCTTAGCTTTTTCAGACCTGCTTGCACCTGGATCGCAGGTATAGCTTTATTTGCTATATCCTGCCCTGAGGAAATGACATAACGTTATGAGTATGGTGCGTTAGACATAAAGATTGTTTGTTGCCCTTCAGCTGGCTTGTTTTGTGACGGAAGGGAGCAATCACTTTGTCAATGGAGGAACACCTTCTGCAAAAAAAAAAGAACTGTGACCGTTGCTTAAAATCTTGTTGCAAGGACACAGAGGTGCTACCATATTCTAAAACACAAGTTGTAAATCTTCCACATTGTTTATTAACTTTATAAACGATACTTAACAAAATAGATATGATAATAGTATCTTTGAATTACTTCACTACCATGAAAAAACTTTTAACAATAAGGGTTGCAAAATCATTCTATGAACTAGTGTATAGAAAGAGAGACGCTCACAACTCACTGTATATTAATATGAATAATGTGAAATAGAATTACACCTTACACCTCTGTGAATATATATACTTTCTAAAAATGGGTCTTTTAGGACACGGAAGGTCCATACTGTCTGTCCAGCTATCACTGTCCATGATGGTCATGTTGGTGCAGCACAGTTAGTGTTAACTTTAACCGTAGCCTGAATGGCAAAATACCATAGGGACGGACACAGCACAGAATGAAATTATTACTTGAAGGTCAAAGCATAAATTGAATAAAGTATTTGAGAGAGAGACAGACAGAGACACAGAGAGAGAGAGAGAGAGAGAGAGAGAGAGAGGAGAGAGAGAGAGAGAGGAGAGAGAGAGAGGAGAGAGAGAGAGAGAGAGAGAGAGAGAGAGAGAGAGAGAGAGAGTGGGGGGGGAGGAGTGGGAGGGGGCAGACAGACAGAACGATCGACAGACAGACAGACACACAGAGAGAGAGACGGAGAGAAGCATACAAAGCCACAACACATCAGAAGATGTAGAAACAAAGCAAAGAAGGATAGAGGTAAATAAAGGGCACTTACAGACCACGAGCATGTAAGAATATTATTTTGGATAATCTTTGGCAAAAAAACACTAAGATGGGTGAAAAAGAATAAGAGCAAAAAAAAACCAGTAGTGGGGGTCGGAGTAAGCCACGTTAACTGTAAGAACAGTTTTAAGATTTGCTTCAGGACTGAGAATATATATTTGTTTGTTTCTCCTTTTATATCCAGGATAATGGAATAGGAACTCATGTGCTTTATACATCCATTCTCCGTGTGAATGTAGATTTGTCAATTTCGTCATCTGTTCCCATCAACACTCAACGGCCTACTCTTTCTTCAAGTGGAACAGGTTATAACTTGCGCGCAAGACGTTCGAGATAGAGGCAGTAGACCTGAAGAGCTAACAAGCAAGGAGCTAAAAACCAACGGAAGAAAGTAGAGCCAAAAATAACTGAAATGGAACTTATTTTCACATAATGAATAGACATGCATTTAAAAAAATAGAATAGCGCATCTTTACCAGCAATGCAACCACCATTGTCTCAGTCTATCACCAATTTTTTTCCCGAGAAACAAAATGTGAAGAATGACTTCAGATTTAGAAGAACTCTCTCTCTCTCTCTCTCTCTCTCTCTCTCTCTCTCTCTCTCTCTCTCTCTCTCCTCTCTCTCTCTCTCTCTCTCTCTCTCTCTCTCTCTCTCTCTCTCTCTCTCTCTCTCTCTCTCTCTCTCTCTCTCTCTCTCTCTCTCTCTCTCTCTCTCTCTCTCTCGATGTATATGTCTATATATACACATAGATAGATAGAGAGATAGATAGAGAGATAGAGAGATAGAGAGAGAGATAGAGAGATAGAGAGATAGAGAGATAGAGAGATAGAGAGATAGAGAGATAGATAGATAGATAGATAGAGAGAGAGATAGAGAGAGAGATAGAGAGATAGAGAGATATAGATAGATAGATAGAGAGAGAGAGAGAGAGAGAGAGAGAGAGAGAGAGAGAGAGAGAGAGAGAGAGAGAGAGAGAGAGAGAGAGAGAGAGAGAGATATTTGGACTGGATGTGAAAAAAACACATGGGTGCTTAGCCATTATCCTCGAAACAAGATAAATCGATTTGATCTGATTTGATTTGATTTGATTTCATCTCTCTCTTTCTCTCATACACACACATATACACACATACACGCACACACATACACGCACACACACATACACACAAAGATGAATAGAAGTAGAGGTAGTTAAACTGTATTATAAAAGTAGGATGATGAGCGTCAAGCAGGAAATGAGAAAAGCGTTCAAGTCGAAGAAAATAAACGTGCGATAAAGAAAAGTGTGTTTGTGGAATAAAACAAATAAAAACAAAATATTACAGACAGTTCCTTAAGGGCTCGGTCGCAAGATAATTGCTAACTGTACAAAGAATGCACAGGAAGTGGATATCAAAAACGCCATGCTCGTGTGAAAAAAATGGCTGTGTTGTGTGGATGATAACTTCTGGAAAGAAAGGCGTCTTTATACCGCAATGAAACGAAATAATATAGAATCGGAGTGTATCCAAATTAAAATGAAAATAGAACAAACAAACTATGAGTGCAAGGACATAATTTATCACCTCAAAAAATATAAAGGGAAATGAGCTGGAAAATGTACACACAAAACTAGACGGTGATGCCAAACAAAACTTGCCTAACCCAAAAGTATGATCCCCAGCTAAGAAATCCATGAAATGTTGAGTAATGCCACTGGCACCCTACACATTTCTTATACAAAACATTCACCTAATGACGAAAAGAATGAACACCCCCCCCCTAGATTTCTGTTCATTTGATGTCCATATTTTACAGTATGTAATGAAGCCATGTTCAAAATGTGTGTGCAAAATCATCATGATCGATTTTTGGTCAAATGAACAAAAATGTGAAATGTTGTTGCTTTTATTGGAGAACTGACGTCCTTAATAAGATTTTGGAACTCCTTGTGTTTATAGTTTTTAGGCTATCGTTTTTGCTTTTTTTTTTTGCTTTTTTTATATAACAGCACTGCACTTTACGATATTGTATTGCGTAGTGTATTGTATTTTTGTATTGTATTGTATTGTTTGTATTGTATTGTATATCCCTTTCAGTCACAGAAAGATTCAGTTCTCTGCGTAGAATTCTTGCTGTTCTGCCTAAAGAGAATGTTTCTCCACAAGTTCTACACCATTCATTGTTTTGATAGTTGATCATTTACCCATGGTATCAACGCTTGTTTGAAATCCATAAAATCTGTGCAGTTTAAAAACAGTTAATGGATTTTGTCATCTTTTTTGTTTATGTTCCTGAGTATCCAACGATAGTTTACAGCTGCGTCTCAAGTTGACTATACAGGCGGAACCCCTGACTGGCAAAAGGATATAGATACAGAGAGATTGATACCAGGTGCTTGTTTCTTCGCTTATATCACACACTGAAGTGTAAACAGATAAACGCTATCGATGTAACTCAGCTCATCTTAGCTAATCTGTCTGTCTCCATCGCTGCTGTCATCGGTAGGAGTTCCGCACAATGCCACCAGGTTCCGCCATCTTTCTCTGTCTCTGCTGAGTTCTACGATCTCCTGTAGTTCTCTCAGACCACTGATCTCAGTGATGATGACAATGTAGGATATTGGTGAGCTACGTCTTTTTTTTCTGCCTTCAACTTTACATTGGGGAATTGCCGTTATCAGGACTTGTCTGTGTGTTATAAAACCCAGCTCAGATTATGATTCTGAATGCACCAGCTTGGTACAAGATTTATCAACTCCATAATACAGATCTTGTTCCCTCTTAGAAAATATTTCATCTAGAGGGTACTATATGCTTGATCAAAAGTCGGATTGCAGCTATTTTTAATAGTGGGTAAGAAACGACAGCATACGCAAAACCTCACCACTGGTGAACCTCGGAGCTTGAGCCTTGGAAAAAAAATCTATAAAAAAAAATATATAACAAACGCAATCATGAAGCTGTCAGACAAATAAAACATTGTTAAACAAAAGTATCTGACAGCTAAGATTTTATAAGCAGTGTACAAAGCATATGAAAATAGCTTACAAAAGTTATTTTTTCTAAACATTTCCTCATATCTATAAAAAATATTATTTTTGTAAGCACGCAATCAGTTAAAACATAGCTGCGTTTTAAAAGCACCTGCTTTTTGGTAGGGTTTGTTTCATTTTTTTGTTTTTGTTGGGGGGGGGGTTTGTTGCTTTTTTTAAACCAACAAAACCAGCTAGATTTTTACAAGAGCATGCAAAGAGAGATCAGTCAACTGAAAACAATTGACAAATGCAATTACAAAAAGGGAGCGGGGCGGAACAGCTTAGAGGACCCGTGTATTTCTCCATAAAAAATGTCCCCCTTGATTCCCCTGCAATGGCAAGCATGCTATGCACAATGCTACAATGGGGACATAACAACAGCACGCGATTTCACATCCCGTGGTCTGCCCTTCTTTATTCTGTTTGGAATGCTGTTTGACAGCAGACTGTTTGTGGATGCTAAACTGGTTTTTTCCCCTGAAAGATGTATGTGAGGGCGTATGCTTCGTGAATGGAGGGAGAATGCAGGATACGAGATGATAGGCAGAGTTCTAATGCCCTGTCTTGGATTGTAGCTGTGATATCTGTTGTGTGAATGGACATTATAGAAGTCACAGCTGTGTTCTGTGTTTGAAGGATGCGTTATTTCTTGTCAGTAACAGGCTCTGCCAGAAAATAAAGTTAACTTTACTGTTGACTTGTTCTGCAACAGAAAAGAAGACATACAATGTCAGTGCTGGCTTATCTAGCAACATAATTATATCTTAAAAGAAAAATCATACAAAATGAAATGCGATCAAGAGGAATCGAATACACGGCTGGTACATTCTATCACGGTGTACCACGTAACCAATTTTAATGGGAGTTTTGTTTCAAAAACTGAAAAGTATGTTGTTTAGTTGATTGATAGTAATCAAAATATAACTGTAGGTACCAACCATTTAAATTGTTATCACTTTAACCACACATTTTGGGAAGAAAGAAAACGGGTATCTCTGTCTACGTTTTTATATTTTCAAAGTACTGTTTACAAAAAATGGATATTTAATAACCCGTCATGATGGTAATTTATTTTCAGATCTTATACCATTCTTTTCACGCAATCTATTGTCCACAATTTCTGCTATCGTGCTCAAACCTAACTTCTTTTCAGACACCAGAGTTCTTCGCTAAAACAACACTAATAGTATGCAAGGCTCCGCATCATTCTTAAAAGTCCAGGCTTTCTCCCTAGCACTGTCCATCAATGTCTGATTGTGCTGGTCATGTCTGCGTGACTGGCTTACTGACCACGGGGTGGACACAGACAGAGACTATTACTGAAGGGTGGAGAGATCATTCAAATCAAATAATGCACAGAAGGGGAAAGAGAGAGAGAGAGAGAGAGAGAGAGAGAGAGAGAGAGAGAGAGAGAGAGAGAGAGAGAGAGAGAGAGACAGACAGACAGACAGACAGACAGACAGACAGACAGACAGACAGACAGACAGACAGACAGACAGAGACAACTCAGACCAATAGACAAAGAGAGAGAGAGAGAGAGAGAGAGAGAGAGAGAGAGAGAGAGAGAGAGAGAGAGAGAGAGAGAGAGAGAGGAGAGAGAGAGAGAGAGAGAGAGAGAGAGAGAGAGAGAGAGAGATGAGAGAGAGAGAGTAGAGAGAGAGAGAGAGGAGAGATGAGAGAAGACAAGTGTAGAGACGGAGACGTGAGAGACAGACAGACAGACAGACAGACAGACAGAAGACGACAATATAGAGAGAAAAGGCCACTAGTAGACAGGAGAGGGTGAGGGTGATTGGATTTACTTTAGCTAATCGAATGGTAAGGGGGCAGCAGGAGTAAAAATGAAGGAGGGATCAAAGGAAAGCTACGTCAGCCCTCACAGCCACAGTGCTGGTAGGGAAGAGTGACGAAGATAGGAGATAGATGGGAAAGAGGTGGGTGGGGGTATGCCTAGGTGGACGGTATAATATAGTATCAACAACAACAATAAAACAATATCTATAGGGAAATATAGTACCCATACAATACAGAAGACATATAATAATGGCAGCCACTGGTAGGAAGAAGAGACGAAGATAGGGAATAGTTGGGAAAGAGGTGGGAGGATGTGTGCCTAGCTGGACGGTATAATTATAGTATCAACAACAGTAACAACAAAACAATATGTATAGGGGAAATATAGTATCCATTCAATACAGAGGATGTATAACAATGGCACAACCAATAAGGCGATTATAAGGTCTACATCTGATTTGAACTGATCTTTCTCTTTCTGCCTTGATTAGTCGAACTGCGATGTTGTTGTATGGTTGCTGTTTTTTTATATTCAGTTAGTGTTTTGTGAGAATGTTGAATTTCTTTCAACCTATCCATCGTCCCGATCTAGGGATGCATGCTGGGTATGATTGTGCCGAGCATTCCAATGGCAATAACATTTTTTCTCCGCAAACTGCAGATGGGATTTTACATAATTATGTGGACATAATTATATTGTACGTGCGCATACAAGAGGGTTTAGTTTACCTTCTCATTTGCAGGGTGTTTTGAGGGACTGGAGACAGTACAAATGGTACCTCAAAAGAGGAATATAAAAACTCTTGAGCAGACCAGAAACAGATTTACAGATTTGTTTAAAATTGCAGTAGAATTGTCGAGTGAGCGAGAGCGAGAGCAAGAGAGAGAGAGCGAGGAGAGAGAGAGAGAGAGAGAGAGAGAGAGAGAGAGAGAGAGAGAGAGAGAGAGAGAGAGAGAGAGAGATGAGAGAGAGAGAGAGAGAGAGAGAGAGAGAGAGAGAGAGAGAGAGAGAGATGTGAGAAAAAACACAAAAACAAAGAAACCAATAAAAAGGCAAATTTCCTACACAACATATCCAGAAGCTTCGGATTCTATTTATCCTGAAATAGCTTCTGGCATCCCCATGTGAACAACGAGAAAGATAAGGTATACCAAACAGAAAAAACAACAAGGTTAATAATGAGAACAAGCAATATTAAGCCATAAAGGAAAAACAATACATGTCAAGAAGTGCAAACAGAAACCTACAATGCTGCTACAGAAGCCGTATTAAATCCCAAAGGAGGCCCCCTTAGGTCTAAAACACTGGCTTGTTGTTTAATGCCCACACACCTTCGGAAACCTCCCAAAGCAAAACACTCCTCTAATGAGGAAAAGAAGAAGAAAATGGCTCAGATTTTCCTTTCATTTACTAGATCTAGTTGTGTTTATAATGTGTTTTTTTATATTAAATCATGTTCAAATTATCTCAACACATTATTGGCACCCAAGTCTGTTTCGATCGGGTAAAAACAATGTGAAAAAGTCACCCTGTGCATTTTTTTTTTAGGTGCAGGTTGAAAATAATTACACGTTCAGAACTGCTTTGTATCTTATTTAGGTTTCTGCATTGTGGACTCGACATTTTTATTCAAACGTTTGAGTTTTAACAGCATATGTGACGCTTCACCGCGAAATTAGTCGCTTAGCATCTAACCCATTTTACAGATAAGAGCCATTTTAGGTACGTGGGGTCAGGTTATAGATTTTGAGATTTTGATTGATTTTAAAACTACAGCCATTATTCTAGCTTGTGATGAAATGTCAAGGAATAATTCTGTGAATGTTTGCTTTTAAACGTGTTTTAAAATGATCTAAGCCCTCCTTTTGACCACCTATTGCAATGATAAATTTGTCATTTTCTCATTTTGTCATGTCCTGTAGCGTATCTTTTCAATTTGTAATAACTTTTCATACAATCGTTTGATTTTCAATGAGGTCTTTTTGCATTGAATAACCTACTTATTGCAAATTATGAACATGTTAAAAAAATGAAAATTGACCTCTGATGCAATGTGACTCATTATGTGGTGGAGCCTCACATATAGTTATAAAAAAGGAAAAAAGAATAAATATTCATATATTTTCATAAGATGTAAATTATCTCTGCCCATTATTAAAAAAAAACAACTAGAGCAGCAAAAAAAGATACCCTGAAAGTTAAACAAAAAATCAAAGCACAAAATAATCAACAACAACAACAAAAAAAACCCACAAAACACAGTAAAATAGGCAAAGTTAGAAGAGATTCCTATAGGGGAGAAAAGGGGTATAGACATCATTCCACTGGCTATTCCCTACCCCGTCTCTTTCACAGTGGCACGTACGTTTGCAATGGCAGCCTCCTTGCCTAGCGCTAAGTTAACAGTCAAGCAGACATTTAGCACGAAGTCCCATTGATTCTGAAGCTTAAGAAGGAGAAATCAGTTGGTTTCTGGAAATAAGCCTGAGATGCTTCGTGCCTGATTGTGCGCCTACGTATCGTCACTCGGGACTCCTTGCCTGCTCCTTTGAGCTATCACTCTCTCTTTTTATATTTTTTTTATTTTTTTAGTGTTGTGGTGTTTGGGTTGGTAATGTGTGCCTTTGTACGGCACTTGACTTTACAATAGAGATGTGTATTTTAAGTGTGCGTGCGTGCGTGCGTGTGTGTGTGTGTGTGTGTGTGTGTGTGTGTGTGTGTGTGTGTGTGTGATGTGTGTATGTGTGTGTGTGTTTGTCTTGTGGTTGGGAGAAAGGGGGAGCGTGCGTGTGTGAGTGTGTATGTGGTGGTTGGGGGGGGGGGGGGGGCGTGCGCGCGTGCGTGCGTATGAGAGAGAGAGAGACAGAGAGAAAGAGACAGAGACAGAGAGAGAGAGACTTAACACCACTGGGAACAGATGATATAACACTAATAGTATTTTGTATTGATTAACAAAACTGCATACACACGGGGACTGAGTGTAAAGAAAAGCACACGAGTACTTATACCATTATCCCGATATAAAAGAATGAAATTATAATAAAAGTAAAATAAAAACACGCACACACGCACGCACCACAACATACCACTTTACCTCCAAACACTCAAGCGCGCTCAAAGCTCGAGTTCAGAATATATTTCAAACCAAACTCCGTGTGCTTGAAACAAATTAAAAGCAGACTTTCCCCAGACAGTCATGATTAAAGGCAGCTGGAGGCGTATGAAGGCATTAATTTTGCCATGGGCCAACAAGTCCCACACTAATTACAAGTGGTACAGGGTCTCTGATTGTTTCTTATTTATCTAAAATGAGGAACTGAAACTGACATTAAACACTTCCGGCTGTTTTCTATGATTGA
>CM060328.1:37309815-37313968 GCA_030674155.1 Stramonita haemastoma | reverse complement strand
TTTTACTGTTTTTGACTTCAGCTATACACTTTTGATGAAAAACAAACGTTTTAAGGTGCATAGCCTGAGCTTTTTTCAAGACGTTTGTGTTATTGCAAAATGAATTGAGACAAGCCATTTGATAGGTTGGGGAAGGGAACGAAGCATTAGGGAGTCTGGAATGGAAAAACTGGAAAAAAAAAATACACAGGGATATCTTTTAACTAGTCCTGATGTTTTGACAAGTTGAAATCTGATATGACACTTTTCTAAAAATTTTGAATCCTTGTGAGAAAAATTGAGTTGTCGGCTTTAAACTTCTAGAGAAATTGAGTCGGACAAGAGAGTAATGCGTGACGTAGTTGTCTGGTGTCATTATAGTGTGGATATTAGACGCAATATTTGCGTCATATTTCATGTCTGCCAGTCTCGTCTAATCTAAAGGCCTAAGGGAAGAGAGAGACTGAGACAGAGAGAGAAAAAGAGAGGGAGAAAGAGAGTACTATCAATTTATAATATATATGTATATATTATATATATATATATATTAATAAATATATATATATATATTATATATATATATATATATATATATATATATATTATATATACATATAATACAAATAAGACATAAAATAATAACAATGGTAATGAGTGACAGTGAGAATGATGAATATTACAACAGCGACCCCCCCCCCCCCCCCCCCTACAAATACTCTTTCTTTTGAAAAAAAATTGTATCAACTTCATCGTAAATGTCCTCTAAAAATGTCTGTGGCACAATTTGTCTAATTGTGATTCCCAAACTTGGTGACACCAAATAATCTTTACCAGGCAACTTTCAGCAACAACAGAAGCAGCAGTAGCAGCAGCAAACTATTGGCTCGTTAAACACTCCACTGGTGTCAGTAGTATCAGCATGCATTGAGTGACTCCAGAAAGGATGAAAGAAAAACGTGCAGGAGTTATTGGTGTGCAGTTTTGTTGAAGAGTAAGCAGTACACAAGATGGTGTTTACTATAAAAGTATCCCACAGACCAAGCCATGCATGAATAAAAGCGGAAAGTGGATATATATATATATATATATATATATATATATAATATATATATATATATATATAATCATTACAAGCTTGCTGAAGGTAAATGCAAGAAACCAAGCATGAAAGGTATACGCCCGGACAAGTCCTGGGGTTCTTGTATAAGGATTAACAACTCGTTGAAAAGAGCCACGAGGGTAAATTTGCATGCACCAGAAAGAGTTATGAAGATATTGGGACATTCTTGGCAGAGTCATGGTTTTTAGTGGCATGCCTGGTCGTGTTAATGGGCTCATTGGCACGCTTGGAATTTATAGAGGTTCTTTCAACTCTTCGCTATGTTTGAACAATCATTTGTTATGTCCAACACGGGATATTGATACGATTACTTTTGGTAATGATACATACATACGCTATTTTTCAAGAAAGATGTTTTTGTCCGCGGACGAATTATATATTCACCTAAACGAAAACCGCCGTGGTCCGAAGGTCTCCAAGTTGCAAAAGGCTATGAAGCGTATCCAGTCAGATTGCTGAATAGAAGTATGGTCCACTGGGCACTAGGCCTTGCCTACTGCAGCTGATGCTAAGCAGTCATGTACCTTCAACACAGGAATACATCTCAGGCTCGCCTATTCTGAACTTGCTGAACTATCAGAACATTTAGTATGTTTATATAACCAAGTCCTCACTTGGGGAGAATGGTTAAAATATGTGTGGATGGTTAAGTTGATGATGAAGATGGTAGCAAGGTCTGAACTGCTCTTTTTTTAGCAGTCGTCTAACTGGTTGAAGTATGATACTGTTGTTGCCTCCCTCATCTTCGTGGAGAGTTTTTTCCCATATATTTTCGAGGTTATAGTCTCTAACCAATAACCCATGATGGAAATAAAGGAAACCAAAGACACCCGCTATTGACACTTTTGGAAAGTATTTTTTTCTTTTCTGCCGGAAAAATATATCAAAAGAAGTTTGTCAGAATCTCCAAATTGAAGCTACATCTTAATATCACTCTGATCGTGCTAGTTAGCTGCAGTTGATGGTGAAAATGGTGATTCTTCTTGTAGCTTTTCATACAGCATTTATTACTGTGTCTTTTTTCTTCACATGATACGTATTCTCTTTTTTTTCCCTTTTCGTTCAGCTATCAAACGCTGGTGACTGAAAGTAGTCTTGGTTGAACGGACCTCAAAGAAACATGACGGAGCCATAGAGGTTGTTAAATAGATAAATATGTCAGTATAGCATTGTAAAAGAAGCAGCCCAAAAGATTGTAGATGGAAGCAGTGCACGTTTCTTACCTGGCTTGGTGATCGGTGGACCTTGAATGATGAAACAAAGGGTTGTGAAAAATGGATTTATAAAATTGAGAGCCAGTTACATTATTACTGTTCATGAAACATACAAATCGATAGCACTTTTTTTTTTACTTGAAAACACAGCTCTGGTTTAACAGTGATAAAGAGAAGTGCTAATAAGAAATAATACAAAGAAAAAGTAAATGAAATTTCAAACAACTGTACATTTCAAATGCAAAGCATGGGTTTGTTTATTTCTTATCTAACCGCAACAATGATTTAAGTATGGAAACATCTTTAATTAATAGCCAAAGCTACTTGTATTTTTCTATATGATTTTTTTGTATGAGCATATAATGAACAAGGGATCTCTCTCTCTCTCTCCTCTCTCTCTTCCTCTCTCTCTCTCTCTCTACTCTCTCTCTCTCTCTCTCTCCTCTCTCTCCTCTCTCTCTCTCTCTCTCTCTCTCTCTCTGACCTGGATCTGTATCTTTGTACCATGGTGTGGAATGCATGCCATGGAGATCATTAATTTTTGGCTACAGCCACATTTCTTTGTTTTTTGTTCAACATATGTTTTGTTTCCAGTACCCTTCCCCCCTGTCCCTTTGTGAATGGGCTTAAAAGCTTAAATCACATCTAACTAGTGTCTAGTCTAGTCTCTCTCTCTCTCTCTCCTCTCTCTCTCTCTCTCTCTCCCCTCCTCTCTCTCTCTCTCTCTCTTCATATGTCCATATTTAATACGAAAGTAATGAAAACTAAACAATCAAAACATTTGCATCACACTTACCGACGACTTTCAGGTTGACCAGTTTATTAAACCCTAGCTTTGACGTCACTTGGCACTGTACACTCCCGCGTCATCAGGCGTCACTTTGTCGATGACGAGATTCCAGTGACTCGTCTCCCCCTCTCCCTCAGTGTGTTCCACGGCTATCTTGTCGTCATCAATCCACGTCATCTCTCCAATCGTCAGAAAATCGTCCTCTTCAATCCGTCGCCACGCCACCTGAAAAGAAAATCAAGGTGGAAATGAAGTTCAGAAAAGGTACCATCAAATAGCCGTCATGATGATTCCCATGACCTAGATGGCAATACGGAGATGAGCGGGGGGTAGGGGAAAGAGCACGGGGAACCACCTAATCATAATGATAGCAATTATCAAAGCAAGTAATGCTGCGGCAGCTTGATTCCAGTCATCACTGCCAATCATTATCATCACTATCATCATCATCATCATCATCATCATCATCATCATCATCATCATCATCATCATCATCAGGGCCAACAATCATTAGCCAATACCAGAAGAATCAGCAGCAGCAGCAGCAGCGACAGCAACGTGCAACACAAATTGTTCTAGCAGCATCCAGAAGAGAGGTGAGAGAAATGGGGGGAAGAAGGCACCAAAGGGGTTGAAAGGTGGGATTATTGTCAACGTAATCATGGTCATTATTTTCCTCAAAATAATTATCAATAATTTTGTCATGGTTAGGAGCAGGATAGAGAGAGAGAGTGAGTGAGAGAGAGAGGGGGGGGGAGGGAGGGAGAGGGGGGAGAGAGGGATAGCCTAGAGAAAGAGAGGAAGAGAGAAAGAGAGACAGAAACAGACAGATGGACATACCGACATACAGACAGACACAAACGCAAACGTAATTTTATTTTACGACGGTTATAGATTAAGTTACAAGATTTTTTTTCATCCGGCCCTCAAAAAACGGACAGAGTGACAGAAGAAGGGTTAATTCAAGACGCACCGACATATACAATAGATAAACAAATAACAAGGCTGAAGTAATTGCCATACTTTCAAGAACAAAAAAAGGGGGGAAAA
>CM060328.1:37304815-37307315 GCA_030674155.1 Stramonita haemastoma | reverse complement strand
CATGTAGAAGCTGTTTCTCCGTTTGGAAAGGGCTTATATAATGGCATCGTTCATATTCACTGGCATTATTAACAATCACAAAGCGTGCGCTTATGCTATGAAGGAAAGCGTACACTTTTGCTATGAATGCCCTGTGTGCGAACGCACGCAGAACATCTTGCGCACACATTAAATCCTGTTCCGCTTTTCGTAAGAGTATGCCATTGTGTGCTGGTGGGAACAGATGGCAATATTTACAAAAAAACTGCATACACAGAGGGACTAGATGTAAAAAAGCACATGCGTGCTTATTTCATTATTCTCGATATGAAAGAACAAATAATAAATAAATAAATAAATAAATGAATAAATAAATCAATAAATAAAGTAAAACAAATAAAAGGTCGACTGCAGCCATTAATACAAAGCTGTTATATACATACTTTCCTTTGCCACTATGTAATGTAATAGCGCCTTACAATTTCTGAGATAAAAGCTTCAGTATTACAATGAAAGGTCAATGGAGGGAAAAGATATATTGTTGCATGCACAAAAAATAGCATTTGCCTGATACAGAGAGAGGGATGCACAATGGGTATTTATGGCTAAGGTCAATGCACACATATATTGTTTGGAATTCGTTTTTGTAATAGGCTGAAGTTTGTAATAGTATGGTTTGACCTTTTTGATGCTGGGTCTAAAGTGCATTATTGTGTATCTGTAAAAAACAGTTTAAGCTAACAGATTGTTTATTCATTCATTCACTTTTGAAACTGTTTGATTCATTAATTCAGATGAAAATGTACAATAGCACTGAGTTATGAGGTCATGACATTACATTTTTTTCAATGTGGAAGTAGGCGTTACATGCGCTGCAAAGGGTTTTGAAGGTGCAGAAATGCAATCCTTTATCAATTTTTGTATGTGAAGAAACAGACAGATATCCAGGTTATGAAATATCTGATAGCAAAAAATAGGCAAAAGAAGTATTTCCCTTCATGGCAGAAGTACACCATAACTTTTTCTGTTCGTGTCAAAACGCAATGATCTTAGTGGTTCATGAAACGGTCATCCTTTGTGGAATTTCCTCATTCTTTTCTTTGATACAGGCATACTAGCCTCCCTTGTAAACACATTTTTTTTCAAGAAAAGGCAATTGAAAAGTCAGGGGGCACCTTTTTTTTTTTTTTTACTGTCTTTTGGTGTTGGAATCTGCTCTCTCTCTCTCTTTCAACATGGGGTCCGGATATTGATGTGCTGTTTTCTTCTGGTGTCTTACGATGGTAGCTTGCAAATGGAAGGAGATACTGACATTCTCTCTTTCTCTGTCTTCTCCCCCTCTCTCTCCCTCCCTCTAGCTCTGGACGGGGGACGGATAGCCTATTGGTCAGAACATTGCGCTAAAATTGACGACCCGGGTTCGAGTCCGGTCGAGGAAATTTTCTTCCTGGAGTTAACATCAGTGCTGACTCCACTCTCCCCAAAAGTCCTTCGGATGAGACTTTAAACCGAGGCCCCGTGTGCGAACGCACGCAGAACATCTTGCGCACACGTTAAATCCTGTTCCGCTTTTCGTAAGAGTAGGCCATTGTGTGCCGGTGGGAACAGATGACAAGATTTACAAAAACTGCATACACACGGGGACCGGATGAAAAAAAAGCACATGATTGCTTATTCTGTTATCCTCGATATAAAAGAATAGATAAATAAATAAATAAATAAATAGCTCTCTCGCGATGTTAACCTTCTCCAGCCCTCCCATGGTTTGCATAGTGGCCCAAGGCCAAAGTATGGTAAAACCTTTTCAGCGTTCAGAGTTTAGTGTCTAGTGTTTAATGCTAAGTGTTCAATGTCCTTTCTCTCTCTCTCTCTCTCTCCTCTCTCTCTCTCTCTCCTCTCTTCTCTCTCTCTCTCTCTCTCTCTCTCCTCTCTCTCTCTCTCTCTCTCTCTCTCTCTCTCTCCCTCTCTCTCTCTCCTCTCTCTCTCTCTCTCTCTCTCTCTCCTCTCTCTCTCTCTCTCTCTCTCTGGTGTGGTGATTGTTTTGAAAACACAATTGTGTATGAGTATTGTAACTTTTTTGACAATGGAGGTCAGTGAGTAAAATTATTTCCATTATTGTCATGATGTAAATATGTCTGATGCTTGTATTTTGTATGCTATAAAATGTCAACCTTTGTTTATTTAGTCACGATTTCGGAAGATATATATTCAAGAGTGTAATGTGTTAAGTATATGCCAAGGTATCATGGCAAAGTATTATCAAAGTTTACGAAAAAGTTATATGTCTTTTTTTGCATCTTTCCATTTTTGCCCCTGAAAGTGTATTGTGGTCTAAGGCCGATGCACATGAAACAATTTCAGTGTTCAGTGTTTAGTGCTCCTCTCTCTCTCTCTCTCTCTCTCTCTCTCTCTCTCTCTCTCTCTCTCTCTCTCTCTCTCTCTCTCTCTCTCTCTCTCTCTCTCTCTCTCTTCTCCTCCTATCCCTGTCAGCAATCTCAATGACTTGTTCAGTATGAGATAA
>CM060328.1:37297315-37299815 GCA_030674155.1 Stramonita haemastoma | reverse complement strand
CGCACACAAAAAGATACACTCACACAAACACACTTTCTTTTCTTTTTTTTAAAACAGTAATGTGTGGTCAGTCATGAAATCAGTCAAGACCACACACGAGAGAAAAAAACAACCAAGAAACATATCATTTGTTAAAGTGAGGTTCTCTGTATTTCTGCAAAGTTCAGCTATAAACCATGGTGTCAGGCTGAAAATGGACTTGCCATAGGTCATCTGCACTGCCTTTTTAGTTATTACCTTGCATCACAATAGGCAGCATGGTCGATCTTGCAAGACTATATTATGCGTAGGTGGGCTTGGTGTGAGATGGGGGTGGAGTTGAGAGAAAGGGAGAGAGAGATAAAGATGATGAGAGGGTAAGAGAGAGAGAGAGAGAGAGATGAGAGAGAGAATGAGAGAGAGAAGAAGAGATGAGAGAGAGAAGAGAGAGAGAGAGAGAGAGAGTGGGGGGTTGGGCAGGCAAGTAGGTAGGAATAAGAAAGGTCAAAGACCTAAATATGTATTCTTACCTTGGTGATTTCTCCATAGTCTTCCGAGCTGACTACTGCTACTACTACTACTACTACTACTACTACTCACTACACTGCATGCTGCTGCTGCTGCTACTACTATTATATACAACTGCTACAATGATACTACTTATGTGTGTTCAGCGCTATTTTTTGAATATTAATTTGATATTTCTTCTAAAGTTTGATTGCCTCTTTTGATATTGGTCAAGGACTGCCCGTAGCAAAAAGGTTTATTGCATAACGTATGCGTTTATTTGTTTTCCGTGTATTTTTGTTTTCAGAATCAGATGTAAAGTTATACTGAATATGAAATCATTCCCCAGTACGAAGCACTATATTAATTTACTGTCTTTTTGGTTTGTCAATGCTGCAGTTTTATGCCCTCTCTTTGATCTTTTTTGTGTCAATGATAATATTTTATAATATGAAAAAAGGGTTTTTTTTTACACACGCTTATATAACCCCATTACGACTGCATTTAACTCGTCTCTCTCCATTGTTCGTAGTGTCCAGGCAAATGCAAACAAATATCCACAGAGGCACAGACACAAAACACAGGAGAAACAGGTAGACAAAGAAAGTCTAAAACAGTGACAGACAGAGGCTGCAAAAAACAAAAGAAGTGTAATGTACCGAGACGTAAGGAATAAGACCGGTTAGGGAAGGATTGGAACAACAATTCTCAAGCAACAATGCATAGCAACTGGACAACAGAGACTCAGGGGCAGACCGTAGCTGGCTGGTTATTCTTCATTTGCTCCTCAGCATGCCAATGGTAATGAAGACCAAAGATGGGATGAAGACAAAAACACTAACTATACCTGTTAAAAGTACAAAGTGTATCACAATTTACTGATGTGTCCGAAAATAGTAACACTACGCAGCGACAAGATTGCATGGGAGATAATATTATTAACTCCCTTGTCGCACTAAGTCTCGCACACTAGTCTAGCAAAAAACAATTATGTTATTGGCAAAATCTCTCTCACACTCACACACACATGCACACTCACACATACACATGGGAGATAACCTAATTAACTCCCATGTCGCGCTAAGTCTCACACACTAGATCTACCACACCCGGTACTAGATCTACCGCACCCGGCAACAGAAGAATAGAGGAACAGAGAAACCGAAGAGGAAGGAAAACAAAAGAGATTGAGAAGAAAGCACTAATGAAATAGTAAGGGAGAGTAAAAACAAACGTACAAACATAAAACAGAAAGGCAAACATAGAAACAGAAAGGCAAACATAAACGAAACAAACATAGAAACAGAAAGGCAAACATACACACAAGGTGAGAAGGAAAAGAAACCAAAGACTGTCACACAGCGTTTTCTGACTCAGTAATATCCTCCTGTAAGGGCTTATCACTAAAGGCTCCTCTGAAAAGAGTGGGCACTGACCTTATCTTCATTTGTATTTTTTTTTTATCTGTCTCCCCAGTGGCTGAGAAGTCATGTTGTTCCACTGGGATCTAGTCCGCATTGATATGTCATTTATTAATCATGTAGTCACACAGAAGTTACGTTGTTCCACTCGGCCTGGTGTGGCATTGATATGCCGTTAATACATCATGCAGTTACACAGAAGTCATGTGGCTACGCTTGGGCATTTTTTTGTTGTTAATTCAACATGTTGGGGACGGATAGCCTAGTGGTCAGAACATTGCGCTGGCAACTTGACGACCCGGGTTCGAGTCCGGTCGAGGAATTTTTCTCCTGGAGTTAACATCAGCGCTGACTCCCACTCTCCCCAAAAGTCCTTCGGGTGAGACTTTAAACCGAGGCCCCGTGTGCGAACACACGCAGAACATCTTGCGCACATTTTAATCCTGTTCCGCTTTTCGTAAAAGTAGGCCATCGTGTGCCCGGTGGGAACAGATGACATTTACAAAACTGATACACACGGGGACTGGATGTACAAAAGCACAAGAATGCTTATTCCATTATACTCGATATAAAAGAATAAATCAAATCAAATC
>CM060328.1:37289815-37294815 GCA_030674155.1 Stramonita haemastoma | reverse complement strand
TTGTTAAGACACAAACAACCTGCAATCTTGTTGGGAACAGATGTTACAGATTGAAACAGAGAACTGTTTGATTGTTATTTTATTTTATTAGTTTATTTTTTCTTCTTTTTGTTTTCTTATTCCAGTTTTTATTTCGAGGATAATGGAATAAGCATTTGTTTGCTTTTTTTACATCTAGTCCCGGTGTGTATGCAGTTTGTAATTTTTGTCATAAATTCCCAACGTGAACCTTCACCACGAGATAGAAACTCTGACCAACCTAGTGTACCGCATCCTGACATGAATGTACACTTCAATGAGTAAATAGATGAATAGGCCGATAAATACAGAGATATTTAAATACAATGATGTATGCTATAGCTATGCGTTTAAAACAGTTTAACTTCAATCCCATGGGGAACTGAAGCCGTTGGATTCGAATCTTGGCGACAAGTAGTGAATTAAGTTTAGGGGGTGTTTTTACGATCCCCCAGGTCAAATTCAAATGCAGACCTGCCAGTGCTTTGATTCCTTTTGTAAGTATACGCATGCAGAAGGTCAAATATACACATTGAAGATTATGTCAGTTTTCCGTGGGTTCCGAAAACACAAAAATATCTAGCATACATCCCCGAAGTCGGAATGAAGCTACCTTCGTTAGAAAAAAACGTCGCATACCCAAAATCACACCATTGGTCAACCTCGGAGCTTCAGCTGGGGAAAGACTCCCACTCAGATCCCCCCCCCCCCCCCCCCCCATTGAAAAAACGCCACCAAATCCGCAATCGAAAAACAACCAAAGAAAGCAATATACAAGCATCCAAAATACATCCAAGACAAAGAAGAAGAAGAAGAAGAGAGAGAAGAGTAACATCCTGAATGTCGAATGTCGATCGTAGATATCCAAAAATATAACCAAGTAAGCAAATAAATGAATGATCAAATAAAGGGTTGAATAAGTAAATGGATAGATAAATAGATGGATAGTGAATACAGCATAAGAGCGATCCCCTGACACGATCATATTCTTAGAGGCCTCTCTCACCCATTAGCATCGGCCTGGAAACATCAGAATAATCATAGTCTCTGTGATACAGATCTACATGAATGATTTTTTCCCTATCTGTTGTAGAATTATTTAGCCTCAATAATGATAATTATTCATGATTGTTCTCTTCAGGGAGCCCTCCCAAAAATTTGTCACGTCTAGTTCAGTCACATAGCACTGGCAGACTATCTAATTCTATGAAATCAACCCCTAGAGGAATAAAACTGGAACAATGGAGAGTAAACTACTCTGTGTGTGGGTGGGTGTGTAGGGGTGGGTGTGTTGTGTGTGTGTGTGTGTGTGTGTGTGTGTGTGTGTGTGTGTGTGTGTGTGTGTGTGTGTGTGTGACGTGTGTGTACGTGTGTGTACGTGTGTGTGTGTGCGTAGGGGGGTGTTTGTTTGTGTGTGTGTGTATGTGCGCGCGTTTTTTTTTTCTCTATTACGGTCTGTTTTTTCTGACTTTGCCATTCAGTGGTTCCTATAAAATAGACACTAATGTTTATAGCTCAGTGGGACTGGTTAAATGTCAGATTTCTCCTTTTTATTTAACCATAAGTGTGCTTTATGTAATATTATGACCTTTTCAGTTGCCAGTTCAGTATCTTATATTTAATAATCATTTGAACATGTCGTGCAATGTGGTCTAGGATGTTACTGTTTACTGCAACCTTTTCTTCCGATATGTTGCTTTCTTCTTCTTCTTCTTCTTCTTCTTCTTCTTCTTCTTCTTCTTCTTCTTCTTCTTCTTCTTCTTCTCCTCTCTCTCTCTCTCTCTCTCTCTCTCTCTCTCTCTCTCTCTCTCTCTCTCTCTCTCTCTCTCTCTCTCTCTCTCTCTCTCTCTCTCTCTCTCTCTCTCTCCTCTCTCTCCCCCATCTCTCTCTCCCATCTCTCTCTACTTACAATCTTTTCTATCTAAAGTAAAACAAGACGTCCACCCTGCTGAGGACAGTTGTCAAGAATCGTTCTGAAAGGAAACAAGGATGAATTATTCAAAATAAGATCAGAATCTGTGAAACAGAGCAAATCTTTTACCATTAAGGAATCCCACAGAGCTCACCACAGACCAACAGAGCAGTAGTTTCCTAATGTTCTCTACCTGATACACAGACATTAGAGTAGCGACAGACAAGCCTGCGAATACGATTGTGACCATACATGGCGATTGGGTAGAGATATGAATGGTGATGGTGATTCTTACCGACACAGGCGTTTATTTTCAAGATACTGGAACTAAACTTATCACTACGGACACGCAACGGAAATGAAAACAGACATGCACGACATTTGGTGGTCTTTGATGGTACGCACATTTTGTTTGAGGTACCGAGAACAAGCCTGTTATTGTAAACACGCATAGTGAATGGACAAGGGCATAAAATATGGTCATGTTGGTCATTCGTTTCATAGCAGAGAGAGAAGAAGAAGAGAGAGAGAGAGAGAGAGAGAGAGAGAGAGAGAGAGAGAGAGAGAGAGGAGAGAGAGAGAGAGAGAGAGAGAGAGAGAGAGGAGAGAGAGAGAGAGAGTGTTAGAGAGAGAGAGAGACAGAGAGAGACAGAGACAGAGAGAGACGAGACGAGACAGAGAGACAGAGAGAGACAGAGAGACAGAGACACAGAGAGAGAGAGAGACAGAGAGAGAAAGAGAGAGAGAGACAGAGAGAGAGAGCAGAGAGAGAGAGATTCGGATGATTTATTGATTAGGCCATAGCCCCTCATGAATGGGATAGTGAATAAAACATACACATGAAAAAACGTTAAATATCACATAAACAAACCAAAATAATTTGGTCATAATAGATTGTGACAAGAATCATGACTATGATGTGGCGATTTTGAGAGAGAGAAGAGAGAGAGAGAGAGAGAGAGAGAGAGAGAGAGAGAGAGAGAGAGAGAGAGAGAGAGAGAGAGAGAGAGAGAGAGAGAGAGAGAGAGAGAGAGAAGAGCAGGACAGACAGAGAGATAGAGAGAGAGGGGGAGGTGGAGGAGGAAAAAAATGACAAGCAGACATCATTTGCCTGGAGTATACCATACACTGTGAAGCGTGTCTATTATTTGTGATTATCAGTATACTGTGAAGTGCTTTACATAGATTCTAGAAGACTTTGTGATGATTGTCCAGCAGAATTAGTCATTGTCATAAGCTTAGCTGTTGTCGCTGTCGGCATCCTAACTTTGTCATCTCAAAGTAATGAAAAGAAGAAGAAGAAGAAGAAAAAAGAAGAAGAAGAAGAAGAAGAGAAGAAGAAGAAGAAGAAGAAGAAGAAGAAGAAGAAGAAGAGGAGTTTGTATGCTTGAACGCACACCATCCCTGGGAAAAATCAGGGTGTTGGAGTCCCCAGGGCGGTTCAGGGCTGTATATAAAAATTATAAAAAATGGGTAGGCGCTGCACTTGTGGCGACGCGCTCTCCCAGGGAGAGTAGCCCGAATTGCACGCAGAAAAAATCTGCTGTGACATAAAGTGGTATACAATAAAAATTAAAAAAAAAAAAACACATACACACACACGCAAGCACGCAGGCACGCACGTACGGACGCACTCACACACACATACAACACACACACACAACACACACGCACACACACGCACACACACGCACACACACACATACACAGACACACACTATACCCCCTACACAGATTATAGCACACTAAGCCAGTTTACTGAGAATCGGGGGTGGCTGTTGAAGAGTATGGACATCATCATGAAAGAGGAAGGGAAGATCTTGGATCGGCAACAAATGCGTTTTGAGGCTAAGTTTAAAAGCCTTGAATGTAGGAGCATAAAATAGGTGCGTGTGTGCCTGAATGCGTGTATGTGCACGCTAAGACTCATGCATATATACATACACACAACACACAACACACACACACACACACACACACACACACACAAAACACACACACACACACACACACAACCACACAAAACACACACACACACACACACACACACACACACACACACACCTTTACAGCACACCTTCACTCTAGTTTTCAAGCTTTCCCTGTAGGCTAGTTTCAACGCTCAGAAGATCCCCCCCCATTTTCCCTTCCCTCCATTCTCATGCAGAGCAGAGGGCTACTGGAAGGCACCAGCCCCTGACGTACAGCCCCCTCTGACAAGCCACCATACACACACTGCTGTATCAGACTCTAGCCAGTCATCTGTGAGGGACGTCTCCTCCATCACAGGGCGTGCTGTGCACACAAGTTTCAGAATCACGCAGCAGAGAGGAAGTTTGCATCCTGCTCAGGCCTGCATCATCACAGCCTCCTGACACACACCAAAAACTCGGCCCACCTCGCGCGCAGCATAGATCTTTATTAACTTAGGGTCAGATTTATATGCAGCGTGTGTGGTGGTGGTGTTTTTTTTTTATTTTTATCTTATCTATCTTATCTTATCTAGCAGCTTAGCCTTACCGGCCCATCTCTATTATATCATCCTTACCGATCCTGGTCTTTGCTTTATTTGATTCAATGTCGATTATTTTCATTTTAAGCTCCCTCAGATTCAAGATTTAAGATTTTATTTCAAGACCCCCACTCTCTCCTCAAGGGGTAAATGGAAAATAACAATACCATAACGTGCAGAAATAGGCTGTGAAATTACTCACAACATAAATAATTCATTATACTGAGGATAACTTAAAGTTATGGATATATAAAAAGAACGAGCATTTCAATACAGGAAAAAAATTATCAATGCTTGAAGTGTGAATGTAGAAACCTATCTTAGTTCCTATGAAGTTGGCTACTAATATGTACTAGCAGAAACCACATTACTATTGTTTAATGGAAAAAATTTACTTTGTTTTTCTCTCTTTCGCGGAAAAAAAATTACATTCAAATCAACTCAACCCAACTGTCGCCATTGCTGTCGTTGAGAGAAGTTCCACATAGTGCACCAGGTTTTGCCATCTGTCTGTGTTGCTTACAAAAGAAATCTGACTTGTAACAGGCTGCGGTCAGC
>CM060328.1:37272315-37279815 GCA_030674155.1 Stramonita haemastoma | reverse complement strand
CGTATATGAGAGAATTATAGCAGAAAGAGGTAGTGACATTTAAATTGAGAGCATTTCAAACACATGAACAGATAAAGCTACTGTCCTTGTTCCTGTACAACTAGGAAATAAACGAAAAAAACAATGTAACAATCAAAACTCTGTTCTCATTCTTTGACATTATTGCAAAAGTTCTTCTTTCCTTCACATCAAGGCCACAAAGTCCAATTTATGGCTGTGAAATTAGAATTTGCAGATTATATTTCTAATAGAAATAAAAAAGAAATCACACACACACGCATCACACACACACACACAACACACAACACAAACGCACGCATACGCACGTGCGCGCCACGCACACTACACACAACTCACAGACACATACGCGCGCACGCACACACACACTCTTACTGCTTACAAACGGGGACTAGATGTAGAAAAACAACAACCCCACACGAGTGCTTATTCCATTATCCTCGAAATAAAAGAATAAATGAATAAATGACACACACACACAACACACACACACACACACACACACACACACACACACACACACACACACACACACACACACACACACACACACACACACACATATACACCACTACACATACAAAACACAACACACATACACAACTGAAACACACACAAACACCACACACCATAAAAAACACACATAAACACACACCACACACACCACACTACACACACACACAACACACACACACAACAACCACACTTAACACCCACACTTACACACACACCACACACACCACACACACACACACACACACACACACCACACACACACACACCACACACACACACACACACACACACACACACAACACACACACACAACTTCAATCTACTCAGGATACAAACTTTGTATACCCTTTGATCTTCCACCGAGGTACAAAAGATCAATGTGGAGTCCATTCACAGATTGCAGAGTAACAAAAAAATGGGTGCTGACCAGGAAATTACATCACAAAGAGTTGGCTTTGTGCTTTCATCACCCTGGGAGTGATTTCTTGTATGGCAGGAAGGTCAGTGGGGATTAAGATACAATGTGTAGTATTGTGCTTACGATGCGTGTAATTAAAGTTTGTGTCATTAAATGAATTTTTTGCGATAGCTTACAGGAGATGTTTTAGGCATACACGCGCACAGACGCCCGTGAGCACTTGTGCACAAGCACACACACAAATACACACACACACGCACACACACACAAATACACATACAGAGACATTGAGACAGACACACGCATACATACATACAGAAACATGAACACACACACATACACACACCCATAAACACACACACACACACACTCACACTCACACACACACCACAACTTTCATCTTCCCAGGACACAAACTTTGTATACCCTTTGATCTTCCAATACGGTACAAAAGATCAATGTAGAGTCCATTCACAGATTGCAGAGCAACAAAAAATGGGAGCTGACCAGGAAATTACATCACAAAGAGTTGGCTTTGTGCTTTCATCACCCTGGGAGTGATTTCTTGTATGACAAGAAGGTCAGTGGGGCTTGAGATACAACGTACAGTTTGGGGCGTCCAATGTGTGTCATTATAGTGTGTGTCATTTTCTACGATAGTTTACGAGAGATGTTTCAGGAAAATACCAAAACACACACGCGCGTGAGCACGTGCGCGCACGCACACACACACACACACACACACACACACACACACACACACCACACACACTCTCTCTCTCTCTCTCTCTCTCTCTCTCTCTCTCATGAGCGCACGCACATACATAGAGACACGCAGACACACACACACACACACATACACGGAGACACACGCAGACACTGACAATGACACAGACACACACATGACACACACACACACACACACACACACACACACACACGCGCGCGCGCGCGCGCGCGCGCGCACACGCACGCGCGCACGCACTCACGCACGCACATAAACACACATACAGAGTTTATATATATATATATATTTTTTTTAAAAATTATTTTATTCTTTTATATCGAGGATAATGGGATAAGCACTCTTGTGCTTTTTCACATCCAGTCCCTGTGTGTATGCAGTTTTGTAAATGTCATCTGTTCCCACCGGCACACGATGGCCTACTCTTACGAAAAGCGGAACAGGATTTAACGTGTGCGCAAGATGTTCTGCGTGCGTTCATACACGGGGCCTCGGCTTATAGTCTCATCCAAAGGACTTTGGGGCAGAGTGGAGTCAGCACTGATAAAGACACTAAGAAAGGTAAACAACATGCACAGAGACAGGCACACAATCGAAGACAAAGAAGCATGCATCGAAAAAAAAAGCATACGCAGACAAAACAACAGAAATATTGAACTCACAAACACCCAGACATTCACAAGCAGGCAAAACAAACCTGTACAGGTCAGTTGAAAGTAAGGTAGGAAGGAGACCAGCAATAAATTAGGGCTTCTTTCCTTCTAAAAAAAAAAAAGCAAACTAACAAACAAACAAATAACAAAACTACCCCTAAGATTATGCAGCAAGCACATTGCTACGTCTAAGTATTCTGCAAAGAAACTAATGAAATCACAAACCCCATGCAAACTCAGACGCAAAAAAGTATTCGAAGTTTGCCCTTTTTTCTTAAAAGAAATGGAGGAAACTTTCTAAAGCCTATGATCCTCTGGAAAACCACTGACAAACATGTTGCTAGGCAATGTGAAAGGCAAGGAGACAGAAGAAATGAACCTAACTAGAACAGTATTCTAGGAGAGACTGCCTTCTTGCAGACTGAAAATTGTACTAATGTAAGACATTGAGGAAGACCAAGGTTTGCACAAAATGTTCTTGGGCATCGTATTCTGGTGGTTTTGCGCCACGCCGACTTTCCTGAAGATGAGTATTTTTAACATTGGCATTTACTTAAGAGAGATCATGGCCATGTAGGCCTACATATTGTGGACAATCGCATGTACCAGCTTGGACAAAAACATGCACACACACACACACACACACACAAACACACACACACACACACAAACACACACACACACACACACACACACACACACACACACACACACACACACACACACACACACACACACACTCAAACACACCGTACTTTATTGTACTTTATCCGTCCTCTTGTATCATCTAGAGCGTCGAAGGGACAAAGAGCTTTTGTCATGCGGCAAGTTTGAAGGCCTGGGTAGGGGGAATGTTGTGGGTCTTCAGTGTTTCTTTTACACTCTCCATCCAGGTCTTCCTCAGTCTTCCCCTTGCCATGTACCCGGACATCTTTATTTTGCAGGCTTTACTGGCAAGCTGATGAGGTGCCATGCGTGTCAGGTGTCCAAACCATCTGATTTTCTGCTGTTAGATGCTGTGAAGAGTTGGTATTGTTCCAACCATTTCTCTGATTTGGGTGTTCTTGATATGGTCACGTCTGGTTTTATTGACGGCTTTCCTGAAACATCGCATCTCGCAGGTGGCGATCTTTCTTTCCATACTTTTGGTAAGGGTCCACGTCTGGCTCTGGTGGGTCAAGGTTGGTCTAGATATCGACTCAATGAGTTTGGCTTTGGTTTTCGATGGGAGTATTGAGGTGTCTGAATAGTGGAGCAAGCTGATAGCTGACGCTGTTGACCTTTTGAACTCTTGTCTCGATCTTTCTGTTGAGACGTCCATCTTCTGTCAATATACTCCCTATGTACTTGAACTCGCTGACTTGTTTCAGCACTGTCCCACTGATGTTGATGTTGAGACGGCCAGGTGTTCTGCTGACTTTCATTGTCTCGGTTTGCTGGTGCTGAGTTTTCATACCGAAGTTCTCACACTGTGTGTTCAGGCTATTTGTGTTCCTGGAGTTCTTCTTTTTCATGTGCGAGGCTTTGGTCATCTGCGAACAGCATCTCATTCAGGTCTTCAGAGTTGGGGTTTGCTTCCTTCGTCATCTTGTCCATATATACAATGATTATACTATGAATGAACGAAATTGTATTGATAGATGATAAAGATCGATTACATAGATAATATCTATACTATAGATAGTATCTATCTGAGTAGTTTACAAATATATAATATACAGTTATGGTATTTACTGACTACTTGACATATTGTACTTTCAACAAATAGATATATAAATAGTAGATAGTTTAATGATAGATAGATAGATAGATAGACAGATACATAGAAGATGGATAGAAGACAAGATAGAGACAGATGATAGATACATAATAATAGATAGATAGATTGATAGATAGATAGATAGATAGATAGATAGATAGATAGATGATAGAATAGAAGAGACAGATAGATAGGAAGACAGATAGATAGATAGATAGATAGATAGATAGATAGATAGATAGATAGATAGATAGATAGATAGATAGATAGACAGATAGATAGATAGACTAGACGGATAGATAGATAGATAGATAGATAGATAGATAGATAGATAGATAGATAGATAGATAGATAGATAGATAGATAGATAGATAGATAGATAGATAGATAGATGCTGGCTATGGGAGGAAAACGGACATGATACATTTATACTCAAAAAAATCATGTTCCCACACCCCCCCCCCCCACACACACACACACACAACACACACACACACAACACACACAACACACACACACACACACACACACACACACACAGTCACTCACCCTCGCCAGTCCCCATCCCCATCCCAAACACACACACACACAACATTAAAACTTTCCTCTCTAAGTTTAAACTTCCTTGAAAGAACCTTTGAAGTCCCAATTCTCAAATTAAAGAGCAATTTCAAAGCCCATCTAAAAGAGACACAGACACACACAAAGTAGGACTTGACCAGGAAAGCAATTCACCCCAACATTGATTTCTATTACACCAGACATTACGGGATAGATGTCACTTTGTAAAACTGGGACCGAAGACGAGTGGAATCTGTGTCACAAGTAATCTGGTTTAGACAGTAAAGGGGTGTACACTGCCGTAGAGGATGTCAATGCACATTGATATAATTATGGCAACACATGCTGTCCAAATTACGATCTGATATAAGAGAAAGAGAAAGGGAGAGATAGAGTGGGGAGACAGACAGAGAGAGAGAAGAGAGGAGAGAGAGAGAGAGAGGGGGGGGGGGGGGGGGGGGGCAGTGAGACTGAGAAATTGAGAGATTGAGAGGGAATGAGAGAGAGAGACAGAGACAGAGAGTGAGACAGAGACGTAAAGACAGAAAGAGAGAGGTACACATGTCAGCGTAATATGCAGGCAAAGAATCAAATACCAAGAAACAAGATAAATCAGGAAAGGCAGCCAACAGAAATATGAAGCATGTACAGACAGACAGAAAAACATTGACAGACAAACGAAAAAAAAACCAAACAAAACGATCTTCAACTCTCTTCTGACGTAGCAAGCATAACAGAGGCTTTAGTTTTGAGAGAAAAAAACTAAAGTAAAAAGATAAACTACATTGCTCCTTTTTTCTTTTCTTTCCTTTTCTCCTTTTTTTTGCTGCCTCATCTTTCGCCACGTTTGTGGTGTCCTAAAATGGTCATAGTCCTAAAGTGAACAGTTTTAACGGGGATAAGAACTCTTCCTTGGGTCTTAAAACCTTATTTGGGAAAAAAAATCGGCCAACAACAACCATCTTATCCTTTCGTTCATTTGATGGGCTTAAGTCTTCTCTACGGTTTTGAAACTTCCTTTCGAAAAAAAAGACAGCAAAGAACTACGTGTTTTCTTAGCCAGGTGGAGTGTCCAGGCACAGAACGACAATCTCAAGACAAACGATTTTTAAATCTGACAATTTTCGTTGCCTTTGTGAGGTGCGAATCGGATACAACAATAGTTTATTCTGGAAAGTTAAAAAATACTCTACGTTTGCAGTATCAACTATTTTTTTTGGTATGATGTCTTTTTTTTATTGCCATTTTGATTGAGCTTTAATCCCTATGTGTTGATATAAAACTACGTGCTGAGCAGTTAGAAAGTAATAAGGTTTCAGTTAGTCTGGACCAGTTGGTGCAGGGTATTAGTCCAGTTAGCGACAGAAACCATTTATGGCACCACAGAGGTTCTTGACCTGCTGTTCTCACCCCACTATTGTCATTTCTCCACTGCAGCTGTACTAGATTGGTCGTGTGGCATCCACATCCTTAGGTTTAGAACTCAACCGGATTCTATCATATTAGATGCCTTGTGCTACCAGGTAGAGGGGCCCTGACTGCTGCTGGATTTCTTTGGTGGTGTTAGTCGGGGCCTGGTCTGACTAATATACATAGGATAAAACCTACAGAAGTTTCAAAACGAAACAATTCCTTATATCTTTTTGGATTCAAACAGCAACGTTCCAGTCCAATCCAAGGCCGTAACTACTTCACCATGGTGGCTGGACTGCATCTATTAATGCATAAAAAACCAATACCACGGATAGACCTGAAATTGGTACATACAAGGCTGCTACTTCATGATTCATCAACAAAAAGTAGTTTACCTCACAGACGGAACATCAAGAGAAAAAAAAAGTTCCCATATGGAAACACTAACAAAATTACGCGCAACAACTCACGCGCTGCAAACAAACAACAATACCATCATACCAAACATCCTCACCATCACCATAACTGACACACACCACTGCCAAACACAACTCACACAGCATACAACATACAAACAAAGAACAAAAGATATTATACTCAAACACAATTTCGGCTAATATTTATACTGGAAAGTCAAACAGATGTAATTGCAACTCAACTGAACAACGACAACAAACATAAAACAACAACGGACCATAAATCCTGAAAATTTTGTTCTTTTCATATTCAAAAGATGAAAAAAATCTTTGATGTTCAAATTGAAAACAAAGTATTACGACAGACAAAGAAACATCAGAGAGACAAAAATACAAAAACGTGAAAGGAAACTGAGGAAATAAAAGAAGTTTTGGGAGGAAAGTCACACAACTCACTGGCTGAAACAAAACAACTGGAATTTACGATCGATACCTAAATCTTTCTCGTCACCTATTTCACCATAACTTGACACACCCTATCTGCCATAAAATCTAGGCTGTTTTCATCACAGGCATACGAGCTTGTATTTGTTACAAGACGAATAGGAAAGAAAAGACTCTTCTTTATCTTCAGAACCAAAAGTTCCAATACTTTGATCCACTTACACAGTCAAACCAGCGTTTTTGGCCAAACTGCCAAAGCTGGGAAACATACATTACATACAAACAAACATACATTAACAACAACAATGAACCGAGAAACGTACCACGAGAAATCCCCGCTAAACAAAATACTACTGTAACTGTACAAGACTGGAAGGAAAGAAACATTGTGCATTTTGTCCGCGTTTGTCTGTCTGTAGGTCTGTTTGTGGGTGGTTTTATTGTCTGGAATACTGATTTGGGTCGGAGGATGAAGATACAGAAAGGTAAGCAGGCTGGCGTAAAAATAGATGGACTGATAGAAAGGAAGGAAGGAAGGAATTAAAGAAGGAAGAAAG
>CM060328.1:37264815-37269815 GCA_030674155.1 Stramonita haemastoma | reverse complement strand
GCCAGCTCCCCTTCAGGATGGCTTGAAGACATGTTGGAACCATCCAGATCCCAAGAAAGTTTGTCTTGTGGAGCAACAACAACAAACAAAAAACTAACCCTACAGCCTACAGTATTTTGACATGCCAAAGAAACATCGTAAATATAAGGGTTGTCTAGTAACATATTTGACAGAGATTTTTGAATGCACTAGCTAGGCACTGTTAGTAGTGCTTACCTTGTCTTATCTTGCCTTGCTTTTGCGTGGGTTACTTTTCCGGCCTTGCCTTTTTTGCTTTGCCTTGCCTTGCCTTGCCTTGCCTTGACTTGCCTTGCACTGCATTGCCTGCCCTGAGTTTGCATTAGCTTGCACTGCCTTACTTAATCTTTGTATTATCTAGTCGTGAATGACTTGCCTTGTCTTGCCTTGCCTTCCACTGCCTATGCCTTGTCTTGCCTCTTCCCTTGCCGTTGCCTTACCTTGCCTTGTCTTGCATTTCCCTGCCCTGCCCTACCTTGCCCTGCCTTACCTTGTTTTCTTCACATTGCTTCCTTGCCTTGCCTTACTTGCTCCTGCCTGCCTTGCTTGCCTTGCCTTGCTTGCCTTGCTTGCCTTGCCTTGTTCCTTGCCTTGTTTTTCCTGCCTTGCCTTGACCTTACCTTGCCTTATCTTGCCTTGTGTACCCTGCCTTGCTTGCCTTGCCTTGCCTTACCTTGCCTTACCTTGTCTTGTCTTGCCTCGCCTTGCCTTACTTACTTGCCTTGACTTACCTTGCTTTACTTTGCTAGTCTTGCCATGCCTTCGCCTTGCCTTACCTTGCCTTGTTTACTTGCTTTACTTCTGCCTTATCTTCCATGCTCGTTGCCTTCTTGCCTTGCATTACCTTGCCACTCCACCTCGCCTGCCTACCTTGCCTTGTCTATGCTTCCTTGCCTTTCTTGCCATGCCTCCCTTGCCTTACCTGCCTTGTCTTACCTTGTTTACCTTGACTGTCTTGCTTTTTTTTTGATTTTCTTGTCCACATTTGCTTATAAACCCAAAAATTTGAGTGGTGTCCGGCATGTGTTGCGAATCAGAACGTACATGCACACCTGGACAAGGATTATCCTTAACAGTAAGCCAAGTGTGGCTTGATGGAGGACTAACCTGTAGCTTCTCTGTAAATTACTGGCCCTTGAATACAGTCTTTCTGAATAGTGCTGGTGGTTGGTTGTTTTTTTTGTTTTTTGTTTTACTGTTTTGTAGTGTATTGTATAATATGCATTGCATTGTGCCGTGTTGGATTTCAATGTTTTGTGTTGTACTGTGTTGTGTTGCATTGTTTTGCATGATATTGCATGTTTGTACTGTATTGTATTGCATTGCAGTGTGTATTGTTGCATCTGTACACAGCTTTATACACAGTTTTGTAAGGGGAAACCTCCTGGAGGTTTTTGTTTTTACCTTCGCTGAATTTAAGTTACCAACGGAGTCTCAATACTCTAGTTTCAGCCGAAAGAATAGTATCAAGACCACCACCCACGATCCAATGAGTAGAGGGGGAGGGGGAGCTGGTCCAAATAGGGGATTGAACTTTGCCCTTCTCGCTTTCTGAGAGTGAAAGGGGAGGATTAGCCTGGTAGTTAGTGTGATGCGCATTGCATTCGTGATCTGCTAACCCGGGATCGATGGCGATCAAGAGAGTTTTCCTCTGGAGTTAACTCTGTGCCAATTCCACTCCCCCAAAATGTCCTTCGGATGATATGAGACTATAAACCGAGGTCCCGTGTGCGAACGCACGCAGAATGCTTGCGCACACGTTAAAACCAATTCCGTTTTTCCGAAGAGTAGGCCTTTGTGTGCCGGTGAAGGGAATGAAAAATTGACAAAACTTTATACACACGGAGACTGGATCTAAAAAAGCACATAATTGCTTTTTTCCAGTATCTTCGAAATAAGAGCATAACAAAAAGAAAGAGTGAGAGAATAACAAAAGAAAGAGTGATGCATTGTCTTTAGACCACGATACAGAAGACAGCATGAGTGGGACTAAAGCTCAAAAGAGGCTACGTGTGTTATTTTATTTTTTGTTGGTTTTGCATTTTGGCTGCGTGTGTCGTAATGGCAAAAACTAGACCTGAACAGCTGCAGCTGTGGGATGTTTCATATGTTGATGAAGCCAAAAATGTGAAAGACCCAAATAATGGGGATTGAAAGAGAAAAAAAATCCCTCCACTGAGAGAGAGAGAGATAGATAGAGAGAGACACAGAGACAGAGATACAGACAGACGCAGACAGACAGACATACAGACGCAGATATATATATATATATATAGAGAGAGAGAGAGAGAGAGAGAGAGAGAGAGAGAGAGAGAGAGAGAGAGAGAGAGAGAGAGAGAGAGAGAGAGAGAGAGAGACAGACAGACAGACAGACAGACAGACAGACAGACAGACAGACAGACAGACAGACAGACACACAGACACACAGACACACAGACACACAGACAGACAGACAGACATACCGACCGACCGACAAACAGACAGACAGACACTGACAGACATAGAAACAGACAAGAAGAACAGAAACAATTTCACGCACAAGGAAGTGACGTATGAAAAAAACATATAAGAAAAAGCAAAAACAAAAAAACTTTTCTCTGGATGTAAAAGTCCCATGGTTTGCGCACGTGCAGGTGACAGAGCGTAAAGTTATTGGTAGTTACTTCCAGCGCTACCTGTTGTGTTCTGCAATAAAGACAACACTTAACTATGTTTCTCTTCCATTTCTACCCCCTTTCACCATGTGCTTTCTATGAAGCTCTTTGACTGTAGTACTCATTTGCGTAGTTAACTTTTTTTGTTGCTAAAAAAGCCATGTAATATACTAACCACATCACTATATACCACCGTTACTCATATTTATGAAAGAAACAGAAAACAAGAATGTATTTGTTTAGTTTGTGTTTTTGTTTTCTTTTTTATATAATTATCTCGTTTTGGCTGATTAGATTTGTACCAATGTTTTTTGTTCATTTCGTCTATGATATATTTATTTATCAGACTCTGATATCTGCTTATTTTCTGTTTGAATAAAGAATTATCTCGAGAATAATAAAGACGTTCAGTTCTTGACAACCATTTGCTTCAGGATTAGGTAGATAGGAAATACGCATAAAACAAAAACGCAATCTTTCTAGATCATAGTTGGTATTCCTTAACAAAAAAGTCCCATGCATATGCTTCATACCTATTTCTCAGTAATACGGGCTTTTTTTTTTCTTTATCTCTCTCTCTAACTGAGTGTCACATTTAATATTCTATTTAACACAGCAGGAAACATTCTCAAGACAAATACTGGTTTTCGATCAGGAAAAAACATAATGAAGAAGCCACTAACAACCAGGTAACTCATATAAACCACACACACACAAAACACACACACACACACACACACACACACACACACACACACACACACACACACACACACACACACACACACACACACACAGACATGCAGCCAGAAATGTGTGAACCATATTTCTGTGGATTTGGAAAACATCTGTGACAAGGTCTAGCATAAAATCCAGAAGCCATTGTAAGCAGGTTTGCCACTGGCATCAACAGTGTAGAAGTCTTAAAGAATATTTTATTACACCGTGTTTCCAGCTTTCAAAGCAAAATTATCTTCCACCTTACACACATACGCACGCACGCACACACACACACATACACATACACATACACATACACACACACACACACACACACACACACAGAGAAATCATTGAAAGAGACAAGGCTGAGAGAGAGAGAGAGAGAGAGAGAGAGAGGAGAGAGAGAGAGAGAGAGAGAGAGAGAGAGAGAGAAGAGAAGAGAGAGGAGAAGAGAGAGAGAGAGAGAGAGAGAGAGAGACAGAAACAGGCAGAGAGACAGACAGACAGCGAGACAGGACAGAGAGAGATACAGAGAGAGAGACAGAAAGAGACAGAGGGAGATACACAGAGAGAGAGAGAGAGCGAAAGACACACAGACAGATAGATGAACAGAGAGATAAACAAACAAACAGTAAGAGAAACAAAGAGAAAAGGAGGATAGAGACAGAGAGGAGGAAGAAACAGAGACACAAAGAAACAAACGAACAGATTTTTGGGTGAAATATGCAGACAAACAGATAAACAGACACAAAATCTGGCCAGACAGAGAGTGACAGATTAAAACGAGGACAGAATCCCGGATACAAAAAGATCAGTTTGTTTAGAAATGAGATAGCTGACAGATTTCTGTAGGGACACCACTTTAGCTATTGAAACTGTTCCAGCTGCTTTGCCAAAAGGGGCAAGTCTCAGCATGCCTCTGTCAACAAACACACTCTGTGAATCTGCCATGGGGCTCCCAACTGGAAAGTAACGGTCTGCGATTTTCTGAGAACTTTGCTTCCCCAAGGTGCATTAATGTTGCATTTCAAATCTCACCAGATGGTTTGATAATCGCCTGTTTAAGGTATCGGTTTTCAAGATTGAAGTAATTTATTGGTTTATATTTTTGCTGCCTCATCTGCTGTTTTTAACACAGCACATTTCAATCTCTTCACTCCAGTCATATCTTGATTAGTTATGTCGCATCTTCAAAGTCAGAGGTCCACTGGGAACTCATTAATGTCAGGCCGCCGTTAGGCCACCAGGCAGAAGAGCTTGGCACTGTTCTGTGCTTACATAGTATGATGCAGGAAAACAGCAAAAATAAGGCCCCTATTGATAATAATGGTCGCTTAGAAGCGGGCCAGACTGAGTGAGATTCCAACGACATTTTTTTCCAATGAATCTCCAACCCTCAAGAGTTTTGGACGCAAACTCACCACAGGTAAGATAAACGTGTGTGGGGCACCTGAAATAAAGTCATCATGACATCAGAGCAACCAGGACCATACAAGCAGAGAATGTTTTCTTGTATTGCATAATAATTAGTGACTATGCGGATGGTATAATCATGCTATTTGGAATCACATTTACTTTGAGACCTCTTGACTGGGCTGAACTCAA
>CM060328.1:37247315-37259815 GCA_030674155.1 Stramonita haemastoma | reverse complement strand
ACCCCACACAAACAAACACACAACGCCGACATCACAACATTCACACACACACACACACACACACACACACACACACACACACACACACACACACACACACACACACACACACACACACACACACACACACACACACAACCCTGTCACAAAAATACACACAACCCCCACACCACAACGCACACATATACACACAAAGATACACATGCACACACATACACACACACATACACATACACACACATACACACCCAACCCCCCACAAAACACAGACACAAAACACCCCCCCTCCCCCTACACACACACACCACAACACACACACACACACACACACACACACATTTACACACACATACCCCCCTCCCCACACCACACACATACACAGCAACCCACCCACCCAACACCCACACACGCACATACACAATATCCTCCCCCCCCCGCACCAATTTTTTGTTGAACACAGATGCTCCTTTCTCTTTTATATTTTTTGGATGGCATCTGAACATGCTTCCCCACTCACACAGGCATTTCTCCTTTTCCCTCTCTGCTCTTAGCATAGATAGTAAGAAGTGGGTACGCCTCATTTATTGTGAAAAATAGACTGCAAGGGAAGAAGCGTTCCTCAAGAGAAGGGATCTGTGTTGTTTTCTTTGTTTTATTTTGTTTTGTTCTTGGCTTTGTTGTTCGTTTGTTTTTCTTTCTTTGAGTGGTTGCTTTCTCTTACTTGTTTCTTTTCTTAAATACACACAGCACAAAAGCTACAGAACTCTAGGTATCTAAAAGGCTAGGGGTTTGTGTTTTGTTACCAAGAAAACTGCACTGAAGGCTTTTATACTGTTCTTTTACATAATAACTGAAATGGCTTTGTCAGAGTTTAGTCACTGTGTTCTTGCTCTTGTTGTTGTGTAAGGTGCTTTACTTGAGTTTTCCAGAATATCCTAACATAGAAAATGGTGCTTTTAAGTTTTGAAAAGCGCGCGCTATTTGTGCGTGCGCATGTGTATGTGTGTTTGTGTGTTGTGTGTGTGTGTGTGTGTGGTGTGTGTGTGTGTGTGTATGTGTGTTAAGTGTGTGTGTGTGTGTGAGTGTTTTGTGGTGTGTGTTGTGTGTGTGTGTGTGTGTGTGGTTGGTGTGTGTATTTGTGGTGAGTGTGAGTGTGTGTGTATGTGTATGCGGTAGCGCTGTGTGTGTGTTGTCTGTGATGTGTGTTTGTGTTGAAATGCTTATGTGCTTACTTAAAAATGAGTCTATGTATTGTTATCTATGTCTGTCTGTCTGTCTGTCTGTCTGTCTGTGCTGTCTGTGTCCGTCGTCGTCCGTCGTCGTCCGTCCGTCCGTGTCGTTCCGTCCGTCCGTCGTCGTCCGTCGTGTCCGTGCCATCCATCATCATGCCATCCATCCATCCATCCTTCATCTATCTATCTATCTATATTATATAATATATATATATTTAATATATATATATATATAAAATAAATATTATATATAGAGTCAGCAGAAAACTAGAAAACTGTAAAAATATTAAATTACTTACCAACCCACTCAGTCATAAAACCACAAATAAACTTCAACGGACTATACAACTTTTAGAAGAAAAAAAATGACATAGAACTCAGAAAGACGAACAGACAGAGAGACAGACACACGATATACAGACAGAGGGACGTGTGACAACCAAAACATACAGTGGAAGACACTTCAATATATCAAAATTAACTAAACTACAGCTACAACTACAGACAAGATAACATTTATAGACCATGACTGATAACACACAACTGCCAGTGGAACTTTATAACGAACAAGGATGGTAGGCAGTCTTCAGTGGCAGAGGACTACAGTGGTAATCCAGTTTTCTGATTAGATGAAATGAAGCACGAAAATAGTAAGTCTGACTGTAGAAAATAGTTATGATGGGAAAAAGTATTTAAACATTTTTTTGGGCTCTACTTCTTTTAAACTAGTATTTTTTTGGTGGTGGTGGTGGTTGGTGTGGTGGTTGTTTTGGTGTGTGTGTGTGTGTGTGTGTGTGTGTGTGTGTGTGTGTGTGTGTGTGTGTGTGTGTATTTGTGTGTGTTTGTGGGTATGTTGTGTGTGTGTACTGTGTGTGTGTGTGTGTGTGTTGTGTGTGTGTGTGTGGTGTGTAAGTGTGTGTGTGTGTGTGTGTGTGTGTGTGTGTGTGTGTGTGTGTGTGTGTGTGTGTGTGTGTGTGTGTGTGTGTGTGTGTGTGTGGCCTTTGGGATTAAGTAGATTGAAATGTTAAGTGTGTCTGTCTGCCTTCTGTCATTCCCTCCTTTCTCTCTCTCTGTTTGCATCAAACCAAAGTATTCTATTACATAGCAAGCCACAGAAAAAGTTGTCATTTCACTTTGTCCAGGTCTACAAAGTTCGATTCTGCCATGGAGAAATGTTACTTATGTTGGCACTTGTCCTTTCCTGTCTGTTAGCTTCCTCGACTCAGCAAGATCAAATTGTCAGCATTGATGGGGAAAGTCACAACTAATATTGATAGATCTTCGTCTATGGGGATCCGGATGATAGGAGGAAATGGGCATTTTTTTGGTACTGGTCATCAACTTTGTTCTGTTTGAAATCAGTCTGTCGAGGAAAAATCTACGTCCAATTTCAAAAAGACTACACTCCCACGTTTAGAATTGGCCTACTCCTCTACAAGTTTACCTTTCAGCATTCTAGTTTACTGTATAATTCAATTAGCTTGATGGTGTTCATCTACTGACCTATGTACTTTCTATTATCTCTTTTTTTTATTTCCGTCACTCTTTTGTTTCTCTTTCTCACTTACAACACACACCACACACAACACACACACACACAACACACACACAACATCACAACACCAACACACACAACACCCACACACACCGCACACAAACAACACACACACACACCATACACACCTAGTACACCCTATCCCTACACATACACAATACCTCCTCTTACACACCAACATCTGTACCTTCTGAATCAAATTTTGACTTTGACTTTCACACACACACACACTACGCGCTCCGACACACACACACACACACACACACACACACACACACACACACACACACACACACACACACACACACACAACAACCCCACAAACACAGGCACACACACAAACACACACACACACAAACAACACACACACATCAACACAAACACAGAAACAAATACACACACAAACACACAAATAAATACACACATACACACATTTACAAGCACAATACAAACACACAATCAAACACACAAACACACACTACAACACACACACACACAACAACACGCACACGCCACACGCACACCACGACGCACACACACACACACAACACACACACACACACACACACACAACACACACATACAAACACACACACACACACACACACACACAACAACAACAAACAGCACACACACACATTTTTACCTTAGCAGGTGCATAGATTTTTCCTTCACTGTTACGAGTAGCGTGTACACATTCTTTTCGTCTCACAGACTTTACCTTTTCGACGTTTCTCTTACATACCAAAAAATGGGTAGCTCATTTAACTTGCGAGAATAGACAGCAGCATGATAGCATACTATAGAGAATTTTTTCCCCTTTTTTACTTCTTCTTGTATCTGTTGCTTATTTGCACTTTTTGTTTCACAAAAAATACAAACAGGCACACTCTCCAGAAAACAATACCCTGAGATATATCTTCTTTCCTAGAGGTTAAGAATTTCATTATGGCTGATTACCTAAGAAATGTTTTCTGTGCCTGTGATCATCGAAAATGCCCTTCACCCTTTCTTTCTCTCTCTTTCTCTCTCTCTTTATTTTTTATTTTTTTTACCTTCGAGGTCATACTTTATTTTTCTTTGGTACTATGATTCAGAACACAGTACACAATTCAACACACAGCACACGACACATTCACACACAACACACATGCTTCACACAACACATGCCTCACACAATACATGCATACACATACACACACTTTCCGCGCGCGTGCGCGCAAGCACACACCACACACAGAGTTACATGCTGCTTTTTTTGAAGATTTAATTCTAAAGTATTAGCTACTTATACTGTAGATAAAGATGAAAACATTTCTGCATTCGAGAGAGTTACGGCATTTGATCTTATCAAAAGATAATAAATGGATTACATCATCATCATCCTAGGAAGAACCGACATCTTGTAATTTCTTTTTAAGGTTTTAACATGTTTTGTAACATGCTATAGCACCCATGATTAAATAAGGGGGCATTAATGCTGCAGGATCCATTACTTTATCTATTTATTATGATAATACGTATGTGTGGTGAAAATATTACCTCTGTTTACAGTCTGTTCAAATGCAAAGATCTGAAAAATTTTTTCCCAATTTCACAGTATGCTGCTCAGAGCAAATTCTAAAAGATATTTTTTAAGAAAAAAAAGTGTTGTCATTCAGTCATATCCTGTAAACACGTTCTCGTAGATAAGGAATATTTACTATTATATTAGTTGCTAAGTTAGTTGTTTTAGCAGTTGTTTTCTTTTTCAACATTTTTGTTTAATAGACTTTTTTTGTTTCTTATATTTTCATGCGGAATAACTAGCTTATGCAGTCACTTCTCCCCCGCTCAACCTCACCCACCACACTTTTCCGTTTGTATCATTAATAAGTGGAGTAAGTTAAACTGAAGAACTAACACACACACACACACACACACACACACACACACACACACACACACACACACACACACACACACACACACTTACACACACACACACACACACACACACACACACACTGACACACACACACACACACTACACACAACACACACACACACCACACACAACACACACACACACACACACACACACACACACACACCACACACACACACCACGTTCCCTGCTTACATGCTTGCCTGCGTTTCTGCCTATCACAGGTGCACAGTTGTTCCTTCTCATTTTGGGTGGTATGCACACGTGCATGCCCCCTCCAGCAGCTATTTCTCTGTTCTGCCTTTCCCTTGTGGATGGCAAAATGCATGTACGCACCATTTCTCCTGAAAAGGTGTCAGCCAGGAAGAGAGCATTCAGTAAAGAGACAGGACTCTTCCCTTTCCTATTTGCTTAATTGTCTCTTTGCTTACAAAAATTGCAATTGGTACCACCTTTACTGCAACAAAACAGACTGACGGGGTGTTTTATGTCAACTCGGAATGATGACTTGTATGGATGTTTTGTTGTTGTTTGCTCATCAGGTTAACACTATGGGAACTACGAAATACATGTGCACTCTGATTATTTCGTTCCACCGGGAATCACTGTGAGATTAAAATACGCATTGGTGAGAAGTCAGCGTAAAAGACTTTTTTTTTAAAGTTCTTTGCCATTACAACTGTTAGTTTCTCCCACTTTCAGTCAGCTGCTCTCAGCTGCTAATCATGTCTCCATCCCATCCTGGCTGGTGCTGTTTATAACAGGACTTGACCACACAATAATAAACCAAGTAGTTATATGATGCATACACTGAGCCTCCATAAAAGAATCCAAAGCAGGAAGACAGCTTTCACGTGTAAAGTCTGGTTTTTAAAATTCCCTGTGGTCAGGAAATATTTATATTCCTATGAAGAATGACTGGCGCTGCTCTGATGGTGGGTCATTTTTCCAGGGGACGGCAATCTGATTTGTTATTTAGAGAAATAAATAATGAGAGAAAAAGGGTGTTCAATAATATGCAAAGCAATTAAACAGCCTTGATTTTAGATATCTCATCAAAACTTTCTACATGACACAGCCAAACAAAGCAGCTAAAACAAAGGGATGTAACATTAATTTTACACCCTGCTCTAACCCAAGGAACTACCCAAAGAAAAAAAAAAAATACAGAAAAAGAAAACGAAAACAAAGAAAGAATGACACAAACAAACAAAATGATAACAAATAACGATGTTACGGATAGAAAAGGCAAAACCAGACGCAATACGAATCTTGCCAACTTTTTGTCAGGACGTTGCTGGCCACAGAAGCAGTACTTTCCAGAAGAACTGACATGATGAAAATCTAAAATGTCTTTTTCTGCGGTACACGACCACTGGCGGCTTTAGGGGTATCTAGATTAGAGAAATTGAGCGTGAAAATGCAAGTCTGAATGAGGAAAACTGCTATCCTGGAAGAAAATGTCTCCACGTTTCCCATTGCTCTCTGTGTCAGTCTGTACGTTTTCTTGCCTGTCTTTCTGTCAGTCTTCCTTCGTGTATGTCTGTTTGTGACTGTTTTCAGTGCATGGTGTGTGTGTGTGTTGTGTGTGTGTGTGTGTGTGTGTGTGTGTGTGTGTGTGTGTGTGTGTGTGTGTGTGTATGTATGTATGTAGTATATGTGTGTTGTGTTGTGGGTGGGGAGGATCTCTCTCTCTCTATCTCACTCTCTCTGTCTATGTGTATCTGGTTCTCTTCTTACACAACAACAATCCCATACACCAATCTTTCAACACAACATTAAACACACACATCTGCCACTCACACAACAACATACACACACACAAACACACACACACACACACACAACACTGACACACACACTGACACACACACACACATACACACACTGTCACACACATACACACACACACACACACACAACACACACACAACACAACACACACACACACACACTGACACACACACACACACACACACACACACACACACCACACACACAAACACACACACTGACACACACACACACACACACACACACATACACACAACACACACCCCTCAAACATTTTATTTACGCTACAAAAGCACAACATAGTTTTGATGATAATATAGATTTTTCTCTGTGTTATCCAGTACGTGTGTGCCGCTGCTGAATGAATGCTTCTGACTCTGGACCGGCTTGTCTCCTTCCTTTCAGCCCCCTTCATTCTATGCAATCAATCTGTCTGCGGTAATGGAAAAATCACAAGCAATATTGACAAATCTCCATTTACATATTATTATACATATATTCTTGTCCAAACAGTCAACTATAAGCTATTTTGGTGGCAGTTTGTGATTCATGTATTTGGACTGATCTGTACTTTCTTTCTCCAAAAAGCCTAGAGATAGATAGTACTTTTAAGTCGTACTTAACACACTGACCTACTAGTTCTGAAGTTGACAGATTTCCGTTTACATAGTATACATATATTTGTGCCCGATCTACTATCGGTATTTTTGTGGCACTGTGTGATTCATGTATTTGGACTGATCTGTACTTTCCTTCTAAAAAAAACTAGAGAAAGATAGCACTTTTAATGTCTTACTTAACACACTTATCTACTAGTTCTGAAGTTGACAGATCTCCATTTACATAGTATACATATATTTGGGTCCTACCTACTATCAGTCTTTTTGTGACACTCTGTGATTCGTGTATTTGGACTGACCTGTACATTCCTTTTCGAAAAGTCTAGAGAAAGGGAGCACTTTTAAGTCGTACTTAACTTACCTACTAGTTCTGAAGAGAAACACTATAACTAAAGTATAACGTACTACTCTTACTCAAAATGCGAATGACTTCTATTATGGAAAATAATAACTTACAGCATTATGATAGAGAATGATGAACTAGATAATAAGGACGTATAGTTACAGGCAAATGTAGTTACTAAATTGAAAACATTAGTAGAAAACAAACACATCAAGGATAAACAATTGCCTTTATGTAGAAAAAGTGATGCAAATTTATATTTCTACATATTTAAGTAGTGTACTTGTTAAGAAAAGCTTCTCTTTAACTTTATTTTTACCTTTATGCCAACACTATCTCCTGACTGGCAGTTCCTTTCGCATTTCAGGAGAATGTATTGATTAAGCCAATGCCAATAAGTGTGATTTTGAAGCAAAAAACAATAAAATAATAAATATAAATAAGAGGTGTACAGTGCATGCTACTTAATTTTGTTTATTGTTTGCTAAATGCAAAATTTGGGGTAAAAGCCAGTTTTGTTCCTGTGTGGAAATAAACGAGTAAAAGTGTAAACAGAAAGGTAGGACACTTCACTCAGTAGTGTTGATAGCGATGATAGGGCGATGCTGGTGAAGATTAACCATTCCTGTTATATCCAGGTATTCGCATTGTATATTATTTGCTCTGTATTCACAACACTCTAGCATACACAATACACACACGCAAACACACACATACATGTGCGCACACACACACACACACACACCACACACACACACACACACACGCGCGCGCGCGCGCGCGCGCGCGCGCGCATCAGCACATACATCCACATCCACACAAACACACAAATACATATGCATGCACACACATACATGCATGCACGCACTCACGTATGCGAACACACACACAGAGATTCTCTCTCTCTCCTCTCTCTCTCCTCTCCTCTCTCTCTCTCTCTTCTCTCGTCTCTCTGTCTCTCTGTCTCTCTCTCTCTCTCTCTCTCTCTCTCTCTCTCTCCCCTCTCTTTCTTCTCTCTCTCTCTTCTCTCTCTCTTTTTCTCTCTCTCGTCTCTCCTCTCTCTCTCTCTCTCATCTCTCTCTCCTCTCTCTCTCCTCTCTCCTCATCTCTCTCGCCTCTCTCTCTCTCTATCTATCTATCTCTCTCTCTCTCTAACCTGTCCAGTCTCCTAACTTAGGTCGTCCAATATCACTTAAAGTGCAAAGACGTCACAATTGAACACACACAGACACAGACACAGACACACACACACACACACACACACACACACACACACACCACACACACAAACACCACGCACACATATACACTCTCTCTCATATCCACACACACCACACACACACACACACACACACACACACCACACACACACACACACACACACACACACACACACACACACACACACACACACAACACACACACACACACGCACGCACACACACAACACACACTTTTTTGTTCATCACAGGTGCACACTTTCCCCAGTTCATCTTGGATGGTACCGAACATGCTTTCCCTCTTAGAGAGGTTTTTTTTTTTTCCCCTCTTACTTAGTCTTTGGATGCCAAAAACAAAACAAAAAAAGTCCGCACGCTTCATTTATCGTGAAGAATAGTCGGCAACAGGTAGAGCACTCGTGAAGAAAAAAAAGGTTATATCCCCTTTGTTTTGTGGTTTGTCTTGTTTATTCCTTCCCTTTTTGTCTTCTGATCTGATCATAAAAATCCAAATGAAAACTTGCTGACTAAAACGAAATGTTTGAAGCGTTTTAAGAAATATGCAGACACAGACACACAGACACAAACACAGACACAGACACAGACAGACACACACGCACGCACGCGCACACACGCATGTGCATGCACGCATACGCATAAGCACACACACAAAAAACATAGAGACAAACACCCCCCCCCCCCCCACACACACACACACACACAAACACACACAACTGTGTCCTGTATTTTACCAGCAACAGGATGATGGTTTACTCATTGAAACACGTGTATTGTGATAGGTCATCATCAACACTATTTGACGAGACTAGCAGAATGGAGCTGGGATGATCATAAGCCCCATCCATGTGTGCAATCACCTGGAAGTCATGTTTAAGCACCTGTTTAAAAAGTTCAATAGATAGAATAGGGTTTGAGAAGTTTTCATTTACGGGCTGAACGAAATTAAATGATGCCTTTAAGGAATGAAGACAAATTTTATTTTATTTTTTATATTTTTTTATATTTAAGGTAATATTAGACTGGTATGAGTTTATGCTGTTTCCCTGCTACGCTATCATCGTCGCGTTTTTCGTTTTGTTTTTGATTGTTTGTTGTTGTCTTTTTTTGCAAATTAATTGCAAAGAAAAGTTATTTCGTTTAAACCAACCGATAAAATATGTTTCCGAACTTGCATCAATTGCAAAAATCAAAGCCAAAACGGGCGTTGTCAGAGGCAGACTATTTCTTTATATACAAAATGGTTTTATGAAAACTCGTAAGAGAGAAGGCATTCATAATGATCTTAACCATTTTCCAGATATCCCCTAAGACTTTTAACTGATGATTCTTTGAAAAAGACAATTTTAATTTGCCAGTACACCGAAACCTGCCAACTAGAACCACAGATAAGTGGTATGTTAGATGTAATACTAGAGTTGTGATCAATCAATTCAACGTCAACCTACAGCATCGATTTGTTTTATTTTGGGTTTGTTTTTTTTTGGTTTTTATTTCAAATCAGCATAGACAAATGTCATGAAGAACTTCCCAAAAACTGATTTGAAATTATGTTCAAAGCAAAAACCAGGAGACGCAGTAGCTTCCTTTTGCGCAATTTGTGGCAAATTTTCGATGTCAATTGGTTATGCCAAGGAGAGCCTGGGAATGTGTTGCCATACACAGCCCCATCCAGGCTGAACCTGTGCATGTGCAATAGCCTCGCCTTTGATGGATGAGACACGTGTGTAGCATGTAGGGGGGCAGGCTTCCAAATAACGTGATGTATGAAGAGCTTGCAACGGGAAATAACCCTCTAGACCACCCCAACCCAACTGTGACTGAAAGATATGTATGCAGCAGAAACATGAAGGTTAATTATCAAGAGAGATATCGATAGAGGGAAAAAACCTCGTTCAAGATCACGCCCAGTAGTGATAAGACTTAAACAGCATTTTGCACTGAGAGGGAGAAAAAAGTAAATTCATTCGTTGGCAAATAAGCAAGACGCAAAACGTGCCAACGAGCTCTACCAACAACAACATTCTTCAAGTGCACCCGCAGTGATATGGAGTGATCGATTCCACATTAGCATGCCATGCGCAGCCAGAACAGGAAGTGCCTCCAGTACAAAGTCGTTATGAACCTCTGCCTTTGTCTTCAACCGGTCATGACCGATAGATATAAAACAGAAAAGAATGGAGATACGCAGACATACACAAATAAATGCATAAATACTTGTAAATCTTTAAAGATGTTTACTGGAATTTCACTTTAAAAAAGGTAAACGTAAAGGTGTCCCATAACCTATGTGGTCGTAGGGGAGCGAGGCATTAGAGGCCTGAGGTTCTCTAGGGGCCAGCATGTTGAGGGCAGCGACCATCTTCTCTCCCTCTCCGCTTTGCCTTCCCTGACCCTAAAGAGGGCAGGTCCCCATTTAAAGCTGGGTGGACTGGGGGACTGTACCGAAGCCAAGGGGCGCAAACGGTCACCCATCCAATTGGTAACCACATTCCATGCTGCTTAAACTTCGCTGAGGGAGACAGTGCTCTAACCATTGAACTATCCCGTCCCCCAATTTTGGTTTATCTGATGATATTTGATCTGTAAAACAAAACTGGACGGTGGTGTTGAGTGATTTTTGTGCTTTAGTACACAGTTTGAAATATAATTGTAGACAAGCACAGATGAAATGAACTTAAAAAGAAAATTGAACAATTTAAGCAATAAACAAAACAGAAAGGTACAACTCAAATGAACAAGCTCTATACAAATAAACTGAAATTACACTTCCAACATGGGAGCAAGGCAGCTTTTTCCCCCTCATACCATCTCACAGGAAAACGGCACTGTCCATAGCAAGCCAAACATGAAGACATGAGTGTGTGACTTTCTATGGTGGATCATCAGTGGTACTGACGAGTCCTCCGATTGGACGAAACCAAGCATGAAAATGGAGGTCTGATGCCCAGAGATGGCTACATTGGTGAAGGGGGTTTTGCTTTTTTATTGCTTTGACTTAGCTTCAGTCTGTATGTGTCCATGTAATTATGTCTGTCTGTCTGTACTTCTGTACTTCTGTGCGTCTGTACATTGTATGTTTGTATGTATGTATGTATGTATGTATGTATGTATGTATGTATGTATGTATGTATGTAGGTAGGTAGGTAGGTAGGTAGGTAGGTAGGTAGGTAGGTAGGTAGGTAGGTAGGTAGGTAGGTAGGTAGGAAGAAGTAGGCCCCCATCAGTATCGGAAGACTATGGAGTTGCGCTTTAGTCTTTAGAGCGCAAAGCCTGGGTAAGGAAGTATGGAGGGCATGCTGTTACCCATACAGCAGACCCCTCCCTCTCCACGCCACTGGAATGATCCATTGGAAAGGCAATGACTGATACGCATGGTTCCAGTACCGTCGCAGGAGCCACCAGAACGTTGCCATACACAGCCACGAGCCGCTCTGGGACTCCAACTCCCCGATGTTTCCTCAGGGATGGTGTCTAAACATGACACTTGTGTGCATGCTGTTTTTGTATAATTTTATCATCCGTTCCTACCGGCACATAATGGCCTGCTCTTGCGAAAGGCGGAACGGGGTTTTAAAGTGTGCGCAAGACGTTCTGCGTGCGTTTGCACTTGGGGCCTCGGTTTATAGTCTCATCCGAATGACTTTGACATTCAGTTCAATTTTTTGTCGAATAGGGAAGAAAGGGCAAGGCTGGGAATCGAACCCATAACCCAACAGTTTACTTGTTGGCAGGCGAAAGTCTTAACCATCTTGCCACCTTCCTGTATGTATGTATGTATGTATGTATGT
>CM060328.1:37242315-37244815 GCA_030674155.1 Stramonita haemastoma | reverse complement strand
TAATTTTGACGATAGACTACAAAATGAGTTGCATAGCACCAGAGGTAAGTTTTGTTTATTGAATGTTATTAATCTACAATGACATGGCTATATATTTAAAAAAAAAACAATTGAAAATCAGACAATTCTATGCTAAAAGTTAATACAACTTGAAATGATAGACTTCAGGAAATGACAAAATGAGAAATTGACAAGTTTAGCATTGTACTAGGTGGTCGGAATGAAGGCTTGGGTATTTTTAAAATGTTTAAAAGCACAAGAATGGAAAATTATGCCTTGATATTTATCTACAAGGTAGGATAATGGCTATGGTTTTATAACCAATCAGCTAAAAATTAACAAATTGATCTCCACCTGTCTTTAACGGCTCCTAGCACAAAAAGTGGGTCAGGTGCTAAGCGACTCATTTCGTGGTGGAGCATCACATTATTTTGTGTGGGCGGGTATCCAATTCTGCTAGATTTTCTTTGGGCTTCTTTTTGTTGGTGTGTTTAGTGGCTTGTTTGCTCATTTCCTTTTCTTCTGGCTCTTTCAGTGCCAGGAACTGAATGCGTCAGGTTACCTATGACCTTTTCCTAATTGCGATCAAAGAAATCGAACCTTCTTCACAGTCCAGACAAAAGAGTTGCAGGGAGAATCTAGAGTGAACCAAACAAAAAGCAGCATCTTTTCCATCTCCCTCATCTCCATCCTCGTCATTATCATCATTACTTTTTATCTGTATCGTGATCATCATCATCATCGTCATCATCTATTATTGTCATCTGGCCATCATCATGGTGAATAAGGTTGTACCAAAGAATTAATAAATCAACTAAACAATTAAACTAGGAGGGTCAGTGGTCTAGAGGCAGTAACCCACCTACATAGAAAGCGATAAGTCCGGGTCGGAACCTGTGCGGTTATTTTGTCTCCCCTTTTGAGCCCGAAACTTTATCCCCATCCATTAGACCATGAATGGCGTCTGAGTGATAGTCTTTCGGACAAGACGATAAACTGAGGTCCCGTGTGTTACACATAATTATTTAGTGTATGTAAAAGATCCTACGGCAGCAAGAGAGTTGTTCCTGGCAAAGTTCTGTAGAAAAAAAGACACTTTGATAGGGAAAAAATACATGTGCATACAGGAACAAGGAAAAAAAAGGTGGCGCTGCTCTAATGGCGTTGCGCTCTCCCTAGGGAGAGCAGTCTTAATTTCACGCGGAAAAATCTGCCTTGATTTACACTGGTTTAAAAAAAAAAAAAAAAAAAAAAACACGCCAACTAACAATCAGCCAATAGCCAGCCATACAAGCAACCAACCTTTTAATCAACCTACCTGCCAACCAACGAACCAACCAGCCAACCAGCCACGCATTCACACACTACTTATCCATATAACCAGAGAGGTGCACAGACATAATTATGCACACACTAAGAAAACCTAGACATGTATTCTACGTGAAAGAAACCCTATTAAAACAAAGACTTGAAAGACTCAAACGAAACACAGATATTCAAATAAAAATACCCAGTAAGCAAATAATAGGAAGTTGAATAAAAGTGAAAATTAATCAGAATGAAATATCTGACCTGAGAGACTTGCATGCTTACGGACAAAGCTACAATCACATAAACATCTACACGTAGATAAAAGCTCCAGAAATGATAATCGACAATATTTTGAAAATTGAAACTTAAAAAACCGAACCAAAAAAAAAAGCGTATACAAAAACGACACTAAAAACAAAATAAGTAAGCAGATAATAGGATATCAGATAAAAGTGACAACAAAATTTAAAAGAACACTGACCCAAATAAGGTAAATAAACAAAGAAAGCAGGATAAATCTATTTGCTTGTTGTATAAAACCTATTTCAGAAGATGTGACAAATCAGCAGGGGCAAGCAGGCAGAGAGGCAATAGAAACAAAACCAACAGACAAACAAACAAACAAACAAAACACAGAAACAAACTGGAGTCTGGCTGAGTCTGGCCAACACTTATTTGTTTATTTGTACGTTTGTCTACATTTCATTCCTTTCGTCTTTCTTTCTGGCGTTTGTGTGTTGTTTCGTTTCATTTTCTTTCTTTCTTTCATTTTGTTTTTAGTATTTTTCTTTTTGCTTTCATTTTTTAATTCTTTATTTCTTCCTTGATTTCTTTTTTCTTTTAGTTCTGTCTTTCCTACTTTCATTTTTGCTCTATTTTTTTCTTCCTTGCTCACTTTCTTTTTTTAATTCTTTTTCTACTTCTTTTCTATTTTCCTTTCTTTTGTCCTTGTTTTCTTTCTTCTTTTTGTTCCTTTTCTTAATTACTTTTCTTTTTCGTCCTTTCTTTTTTTTTCCTTGCATTTTTTCTTTCTTTTTCTTTTTGTGCTTGCTCGCTTCTCTGCCTGCTTACTTTCTTAGTTCTGTCATTCTTACAGTATTCAGTTTCTTATTTCCTGTTTCTTTCGTTACATAATCGTCTGTGTCTGTTTATAATTTGTTTTTGCATGTTTGTTTCTTTATTTATGCTT
>CM060328.1:37232315-37237315 GCA_030674155.1 Stramonita haemastoma | reverse complement strand
TCATATCTTTGATTATATATTGTTCTAACAATCTACCCCTTCCCACTAACAATACCAGTAGAATGGCTTGTACGTTACATCCTCTCACTCACTCACTTACTCACAAACACACGCACATGCACACACATACACAGAAACACACATACACATACACGTACGTACGCGCAAATACACACACACACATACACACACATACACACACACGTACGTACACGCACACACACACACACTTACCCCCCTCCCCCCCACACACACACACAAACACACACACACACTAACACTAACACACACAAACACACACACATATTTTCTCTTCACAGACACACTTTGTCTTTTCTTCTTCTTCCAATACATCTTTTCCGCTGACAGCTTTATATTATACATGCATGGTTCTGTTTTCTTCTTCGTTATCATAAAGAAGAAGATATAAGGATGAGACAGAGAGAAAGGGAGGGAAGAGGAAGGGTAACTAATGAAAAGAACACTGCTAAAACAAACCGTCTATCTTCCAACAGCAACACAGTGCTCATTGTTCTGTCATACACTTCTTGCAGTCTGCAATGTTTACACAGCAAACAAGCATCAAAGCAGAATACAAGCGAGTCTTTTTCTCTGTGCTGAAGACAAAATAGATTTCAGAGAGCAGACAAAACGTGAGGTGAGGTAGGCCTATCAGCGCAGAGATAAAAACGCCGTTTATTTGCAGTGGTGTTAAAGATATTACAAAGCCATCAAATTCAAAGTGGAATTTTCTTTTTCTCAAATGCCTGAAAAGAAAAAAAAGAAAATATAAAAACTGTCGCACATGTTGAATGGGTAAGTTTTTGTTTTTAACACTCGGCTTATAGAGCTTGCTTATTTGTTTTAGATTTTAATTGCATAGTAGCACAAGACTAGTATTCATCACGTCGTTTTATCTTCAAAACCAAAAGAAAAGAAAAGCATCAGACACAAACAATCAATAACCAAGTGTGTGGGGGGAGGGGGAGGTAAATTTTTTTTCTAGCATATGATTAAATCCTACACACAAAAGTACCGACGAAGTTCGAGAGAGAGAGAGAGAGAGAGAGAGAGAGAGAGAGAGAGAGAGAGAGAGAGAGAGAGAGAGGAGAGAGAGAGAGAGAGAGAGGAGAGAGAGAGAGAGAGAGAGAGAGAGAGAGAGAGAGAGACAGAAGAGAGAGAGAGAGAGAGAGAGAGAGAGAGAAGAGAGAGAAGAGAGAGAGAGAGACAGAGAGAAGAGAGAGAGAGAGAGAGAGGAGAGAGAGCAGAGAGAGAGACAGAGGAGAGACAGAAGAGAGGAAGAGAGAGGAGACAGAGAGAGAGAGACAGAGACAGAGAGAGAGAGACAGAGAGAGAGAGAGAGAGAGACACAGAGAGAGAGAGACAGAGAGAGAGACAGAGACAAGAGAGAGAGAGAGAGAGACAGACAGACAGACAGACAGACAGACAGACAGACAGACAGACAGACCGACCGACCGACCGACCGACCGACAGACAGACAGACAGACCGACCGACAGACAGACAGACAGACAGACAGAGACAAAGAAAACAGAGAGAAAGAGAGGCAGAGAGACAGAGAGAGACAGAGAGAAAAGAGAAAGAGAGAAGGATAGAAAGACAGATACAAAGAGAGATAAAGAGAGGTAGAGAGAGACAGAAAAAGAACTTTGACAACATGACACTGGAAGCCACTTCACTGTCGTTAACGATGTTTGTGTTGTTGTTGTTGTTGTTGCTGTTCTAACTTGCTTTCTAACTTTTCATTTCAGCCATTTCAGACACAAGGGCAGAGCATGGCTCTTGTATAAAATCCCTGCCCCCCTGGGGAAATCAGTTGATGCTCTAACAACAACAGAGCACTGGAGATTCTGTGAAGTACATTGTTTGAAAAACATCTTGTCCTGAACTTTTGTTACCGAAGTGTCTGTTGAATGTCTCTCTGTAAGGTTATGGCTATCTCTCTGCCTCTGCATCGCTTTGTGCCTGCATCTGTCTGTCTGTCTGTTTTGAATGTCTGTGTCCACCTGTTTGTTTTTCTGTTTATCTGATAATAATAAAAAATCGAGTTCAAATTAAAAAATTAAACTGTCTCTCTGTGTGTCTCTCTCTCGGTCTTTCTCTCTGTGTCTGTGTTTCTGTCTATCTGTATGTATGTGTGTACGTCTATCTGTTTGTCTGTGTCTGTCTCTCTGACCCTTTCCCTGTTTCTCTCCTTGTCTCTCTCTAAATCTCTCATTCTCTCAGTCTCTCATTCTCTCATTCTCTATGTCTGTCTATCTGTCTGTCTCTGTCTCCAAGTCTCTGTTAGTCTATGTATGTCTGTCCGTCTTTGTCTTTCTCCCTGAAATACAAACACACACACAATGCCGCGCACACACACACACACACACACACACACACAACCACAACACACACACACACACACACACACACACGCAAACGAACACACACATACACACACACACACACACACACACACACACACACACACACACACACACACACACACACACACACACACACACACACACACACCCCAATCCCCTCAGACCGACCTACAAGGTCAGTGACTGTAAAACCCAGACCTGACTCATTTTAAAAGGAATGGGAAGTACTAGTGAGGCTGTAAGGGATGGGCAAAGGGTCAGGAATCCTAGAACACAGATTCAAAGCCATCTCTGCCATTTCAAGTGCAATTTTGTGTTGGACTGTTTGAAGCCACAAGCCTCTACTCCACTGTGTCCTCTTCACATCTGTGATGTGAGTTGCCAACTGCGTCATTTGGGACAGCACATTTTGCTGATGACTTCAGTTTAGCGAAAATGATGATACTCTTTGTGTGTGTGTGTGTGTGTGGGGGGGGGGGGGGTTGTGGTGTGTGTGTGTGTGTGTTGTGTTGTGTGTGTTTGTGTGTGTGTGTGTGTGCGTGTATGAGGGGGGGGGGGTGTGTAAGTGTGTGTGTGTGTGTGTGTGTGTGTGTGTGTGTGTGTGTGTGTGTGTGTGTGTGTGTTGTTGGGGGTGTGTGTGTTTGTTTGCGTGTGTGTGTGTGTGTGATGTTTAAAATTGAAACATGGGGACAACAACCTAATAATTATTGTTTGTCCTGCTCTCAGCAAGCGGTTTGAGATTTACTACATTTATAGTTTGGAGATAAAGATATAAATGTAAAATAAAAATCTCTGAATATGTTGGGTAGATAGATGGATAGATAGATGAATGTATGAGTGGGTGGAAGGGTGGGAAGGAGGGTGAGAAGACTATTTTCATTCATTTCTTCCTTTCTTACTTCTTTCTATCCTTTATCCATTCAGATAGTCAGTCAATCATTTACTCATTCACTCATTGTTTTCTTTATTCACCGATTTTCCCATTGTTGATTCATGGAAGTGTTTATTTATTTGTTAGCTGGTAACACAGAAACTGTCACAGATACTAGACGAGCAGGCTGAATTTTCTGGCTGTGTGATTTTAATAGACTGTTGCTTTTCTTTTGGTTTTGGGCTTTTTTTCATTATTTTCTTTTGAATCCATCAGTCTCAGTCATTGTCGTTTGCATGCTTTTTTCTGGTTTGTTTGTTTGTTTGGATTTAATGTTTGAGTTATTTTGTTTTTCTTACTTTTTTTCTTCGGCCGTTTTGTGCAACAGGGGTCTGATTACAAGCAATTACCTGCAAATTAATCTACGATTTTTCCGGAACTGCAATAAAACAAAACAAGTTTTGTAGAATTCAAGAAAATCTTCTGCAAGGACATTTTTCTAGAAAGAAAAAGAAACACTAAAAAGCACAGTGTATAGTTATGCCATCACTACTTTTTAAAAAAGAAAATATCCATTGTCGCCGCCGTCGTCATTGTGATCGTCGTCGTCGTCGTCGTCGTCGTCATCATCATCATCAACACCACTACCACCATCACCACAACCACCAACACCCCAATCAGCATCATCATCATTATTATCTTTTTAAGTATAATTTTTATCATTATTACCATCAAGTAACCGTCACGGTATACAAATAAACCAGACAAACACACGACAAGCTACTATCCTTTTACAAACCAACCAGCCAACAAGCCAAGCCACCAGTCAACTACCCATACACCAGCCAACCGTCTACTTTTTCACACAAACAAAAAAACACACGCACACAGACATAGAATCGAAGACAAACTTAGAAATGCAAACAAAAGCAAACAACACATTACAAGAACCTAGAAAAGTCATATCAAATAAGACAACGTTGTAATAAAAAACAAACAGATTACACAAATTCAATCCTCCGCGCGAAAAATCGAAAGAAAAGCACGAACCCTGGAAGCAAATAATAAGAAAAGAAAAAAAAGGGAGAGAAAAATCCAACAGGAAGGAATAAAGAGTTGAAATAGGCTAAATCTATTTGCTTGTTGAATAAAAGCTATTTCAGAAGAGGAGATCAGATCAGCAGGAGCAAGCAGGCAGACAGGCAGACAGACAGGCAGGCAGGCAAGCAGAAAGGCAAGGCAGGCAGGCAGCAGGCAGGCAGAAAGGCAAGCAGGCAGGCAGGCAGGCAGGCAGGCAGACAAAAAGACATTCTGGAATTGAAATCTGGCTGAAGATGTCCAGCAATGGTTAGGTTTGTTTTTCTTTAGGATATATTTGCTTATTTTTGTCTCTGTCCTGCTTTCTTTCTTTCTCTCTTTCTCTCTTTCTTTCTTTCTTCTTCTTTTTTCTTTTTTCTTCTTGTCTCGTTCTTTCTTTCCGTCCTCTTCTTTACTTACTTCTTTTCTTACATTCTTTCTTTTCTTTCTTTGTTTCTTTCTTTTTTGTTTGTTTGATTCTTTCTTCTCCCTCCCTCTCCCACCCTCCGTCTCTATCACCCTCCCTCTCTATCTCTCTGCCTCTGTCTCTGTCTGTCTTTCTGTCTGTCTGTCTATCTGCCTGCAGCTCTCTCTCTCTCTCTCTCTCTCTCTCTCTCTCTCTCTCTCTCTCTCTCTCTCTCTCTCTCTCTCTCTCTCTCTCTCT
>CM060328.1:37209815-37227315 GCA_030674155.1 Stramonita haemastoma | reverse complement strand
CCCACGGCAACAATAGAGTTGTCCCTGACAAAATTGTAGAAAAAAGCCACTTTGATAGGTAACCAATAAACAGTTGCAGACAGAAAAAGGAAAAAAGATATGATGTGTGGCGATACTTGTGGCGACGCGCTCAATCCGGGGAGAGCAGCTCGAATTTCACGCACAGAAATCTGCCGTGACTAAAAGTGGTGTAAAATGTAAAATGTGAATGTAAGTGTAAAATAATTATCTCTGTACACGAAAACAAAGCAGGACCATAAAAAACTATACAAATAAAAAGTTCAAACAAGAGCAACCCCTACTAAATCAAACAAACAAAAAAAGAAAACAGAGGCAACAACTCGAATGCAGCAAGCAAATAATAGGATCGGAGAAAAGGGGAGAGAGAGAGAAAAGCAAGAACATGAAATAAACAGTTGAAATAGGCTAAATCTATTTTGTTTGTTGTATAAAGCCTATTTGAGAAGTGGGAAGCAGATCAGCAGAGGCAAGCAAGCAGACAGACAGACAGATGGACAGGTGAACAGACATTTTGGAATTGAAATCTGGTGAAGATTGGTTCGTTTCTTTGCTTGTCAAGTTTTGTTTCCCTTTTTCAAATTGTTGTTAATGTTGTGTTGTTGTTTTTCGTGTTAACTTCTTTTTTATATTATTTTTTGGCTTGCTTTTGGGGCATACTTCTCGTCTGTTTCCTTAGTCTTTTTTTCTTCAGGTTTTGTCTTCCCTCTCTCTGTCTCTCTCTGTTCCTCTGTGTTTGTCTGTCTGTCTGTCTGATGTCTGTCTGTCTGTCTGTCTCTCTCTCTTCTTATATATAATTATATATATAGTAGAGAGAGAGAGAGAGAGAGAGAGAGAGAGAGAGAGAGAGAGAGAGAGAGAGAGAGAGAGAGAGACAGGACAGAGAGACAGAGACAGAACGAGACAGACAGACAGACAGACAGACAGACAGACAGACAGACAGACAGACAGACAGACAGACAGACAGACAGACAGACAGACAGACAGACAGGACAGACAAAGAATATAATATCATATATTATATGTATATACCTTTGTGTGAGTATGCCGTTATTGTGTTTTTTTTACCGCCCATCTCTGTCTGTCTGTCTGTCTGACTTGTCTGTCAGCCTGTCTGTCTGCTGTCTGTCTGTCTGTCTGTCTGTCTGACTTGTCTGTCTGCCTCTCGTCTGCCCGTCTGTCTGTCTGTCTGACTTGTCTGTCTGCCTCTTGTCTGCCTGTCTTTCTGTCTGTCTTTCTGTCTGTCTGTCTCATTTGTTTTCTTTTCTTGTTTTTTTTGTGCTGTAGACTGTCTTTGTCTGACTGTTTTCCTTTCTTAATTGTACATTTAGGTGAGCATATAAGTCTGGTTTTTTGTGTGTTTTTTTCAAAGTGATGACATGCCTTGTATCTGGAGATGTGTGACCACAACTTTAAAAACAAAATAGTTCTGTGCCCCCCCCCCCCTCCCCCAAAAAATAATAAATAAATAAAAGTAATGCTTTTCATCCAATTTCAGTTGATTAAAAACACTAAAAAAAAAAAGAAATCAGGAAGAAAAATCCACAGCCCCTCCCCCACCCGTTCCTATGTAATTTTAGTGTGTAATGTGCAACTCGTTTTACTTTTTTTCTTCTCACAAAACCAGAAAGATTACATGACATGTCAATCATGATGCTTAAACACATACACAAACACTTGGAAAAAAAACAACATAATTATAATATTTGCCCATTGAATATGAAGTTGTCAAGAGCCCGTAGATTTGGGATGGTGATATTTTTCTACGACCTACTGGCTGATATGTCAGTGGCCAGAATGAGTGGTGGATGGATGGAACTGAATGCAGCGGACAGGTTTCTCATTAGCTCTCACGCTTGTCTCTTGCTTGCAAAGGGGCTGCGAGAGCAGAAGGTCTCTAGGGCGTAGTTGACCAAGAATCATTTGTCCTGTCTGTTTTAGAAGTGAGTGAGTGAGTGAGTGAGTGTGGGGTGAGTGTGTGTGTGTGTGTGTGTGTGTGTGTGTGTGTTAGTGTGTGTAGTTTTAGTGTGTGTGTGTGTGTGTGTGTGGTGTGAGAGAGAGAGAGGTGTGTGTATGTGTGGAGGAGGGGGGGGGTGTCAGCGTAGAGGGTAGATTAAAGCAGTGTTACTGAGGGTTGACGGAGCCAGTTTGGCTGATGCTAATGTTAGGCTCTTTATTTTTGTTTCTTCTGGTCAAGATTTTTATTTATCAGCATTTGTTTGTGTGCATTATATCTAGTTTCTGTTATTTTCTTTATGTGTTCTCTACTCTATATGAAAATATTCTTTGAAATAAATGTTTAATACGCTGAATGCAGCATCTGTTTGTTTTAGGATTACTGAACACATTGCGTACGTTTTACGTATGCACACAAAGCTACAACTATCGATATGTTTTTACTTTTAACATTTTGTCATGTAGTGTTGTAATTGTCTCCCATATTTCAAATCAATTGGACTGATGTGGCCCATGATTGCATCCAACACAAACACACCACACACACACACACACACACACACACTTCACACACACACGCGCATACACACACATGCACGTTCACGCATATACATATACACATGCTCACACTAGCACATACATGCACAGAGAGATGCAGACAGACACATACATACACAAATATATACACACACGAATACCTTCTCACAAACACACGCACACATACACACACACACACACACACACACACACACACACACACACACACACACACACACACACACACACACATGCACACACCAAACACATACACACACACACACAAACACACACATGCACACACACACAACACACAAACACACCAACACACACACACACACACAAACACACAAACACACACACACACACACAACACACACACACACACACACACACACCACACACACACACACACACACACACACACACACACACACACACCAACACACACAACACACACACCACACACACACACACACACACACACACACACACACACACACACACACAACACACATAACACAAAACAATCTTTTCTCTATCGTACATGTCTTCTCTCCTTCCGAGACATCTTTTGTTCTGACAGGTTTATGCATGTGCACATCTTTTTGTCGTACTCAAAATTTGCTGTGAAGGGTAGGGATGGGCTGTAACTAATGTAAAGAATATTACTAGCTAAATAACTGGTTTGTCTGTCAACAATACACTGTACGTTATTCATTAGTTATGCATTGCTCTGGTTTGTCTGCCAACAACACACTGTACGTTATTCATTAGTTATGCATTGCGCATAGTGTCTTTACAGGTTGCAATCAACAAAGCGTTCAGGGTTTAACAGATGTGCATGTTTTTACAGTCCAATCCAATTATTTGTTTACAGCCCCGCCGACCACACTGGCCATATTATCGGGGCTGTTTTTTTTTTACAGTCAGCAAGCATGAACACAGCCTACGTTGTTTAGATAATGCAGAGGATGATGGCACCCTCCAGTCTCGAAAGACTACGGTGTTGCGCTCTAGGCTCTACAGAGAAAAGGCCTGGGTCAAGAAAGAATTGAGGGCAAGCTGTTACCCATGCTGCAGACCCCCCCCCCCCCTCCAATCCACGTCGCTGGAATGGTCAATTGGAAAGGTCAGTCCCCTGATACGAATGGTTCCAGTGCCATTGCAGGAGCCGTCAGAACGTTGCCATTAAGCCTACAGCTCTGAACTGCCTTGGGAACTTTAACTCCCTGCTTTTTCCTCAGGGATGGTGTCTAAACACGATACCTGTGTGCATGCTGTTTTTGTTTTTATTTTGTTGTCATCGGCTCCTACCGGTACACAATGGCCTGCTTATGTGAATGGCAGAACGGGGTTTTAACGTGTGCGCTTGATTTCCTGCGTGCAGTCGCACACGGGGTCTCGATCTATAGTCTCCTCCAAACGACTGGGTTTAGTAATACAATGCTTGCGATGTATTCTGTTTTTACAGTCAACAAGCATAAAAACAGAGTAAGAGAGAATGTTTTTTGTATCCCACAGACTGTAATGGGTCTAAACAATAAGGCAAAAACGTTATAGATTAGTGTAACTAAGGTTTTTTCGACTCTATGCTACATTGTTTTCAATCGTCATCAATTCTACATTGAAAACCTTATTTTGTCAATATGCTTGGAAAAACTGTAATTAACAATGTTATTACTAATGGATTCCTATGTGCATATGTTTGCGGTGTGTGTGTGTGTTTTTTCCCCATCCTTTTGTATTTAGTTAGATTATGTGATTCAGTATCTTTGTAAGCACTAGTCTTCTTGTTAAGCCCGCAGAAAAAAAACAAAAACAAAAAAAGAGAAAAAGGCAAATAAAATAGGCAAACAAATGGAGCAAACCCAAAGCAGTTTTGATGCAAAAAGGACTAGCACCAAAAAAGGGAAGAGAGGGGTCACAAGATAACAAGGGTGACAGACAAGAGAAGAAAGTGCGCAGACAAATAGAGAGAAATCAAGAAAAACCCAGAGACAAATACATTCGCTTACAGGCACAGATAAAATGACCCGATCGTAGATTTGGTGGAAGTCCTTTTTGGCTCAATACTGCTTTTGATTTTGCTCCTTTTGTTTGCCTATTTTGTTTGTTTGCTGACTTGCAGACAGCTATATATGCAGACCTACAGACTAACAAACCAACAGGAAAGGTTGCATGTGGGCTACATGCGAAGCACAGACAGGAAAAGAGACGGACTGAGTTGATAAAAGATCTGGCCTTCATAATCTGATTGCACCCAGCGCAGACCTTCAGACGCGCAAGGACTCAGAGTTCTCCTCTACCTTCCCCTCCCCAGCTCCACCTCCTCCATTTTCTACTTTCTAGTCTGTGTTCTGTAATAACTGCCATGCAACTAAACTACAGATGACCTACTTCTACCCGTTTTCCCATATGATGCCTCAGGTTGAGACAGAATGGAAAGTTGCTACAAATAACTCCCTACTGCAGTAAGAAACCACTGTCCACCGCCTTCTTTCTCCTCAACATAATAATAGGTGGACAGCTGTACATGTTGGGCAGGTCTGGTTAGGTCAAATGAGGCTGAAAAGTGTGTCCGCTCTTTCTCAGCTTACAGATGAGGTATCTGAACAAAGACAACCACAAAAAACATCTTAAAGACAGAAAACTACGGACATTAATATGTTCAGGAAAAACTGTGAGGCTTTTCTTGATGCACATGTATTTGCTATGCATAGTATATTACTGAAAGTGTTTTATTGTAACACACGTGTATGTGCAGATGTGAACACACACAATGTGTATACACACACAAATACACACACACACACACACACACACACACACACACACACACACACACACACACACACACACACACACACACACACACACACACCACCCCACACACACTAATAATATACGAAAAGAATCTGACCCCCAGAATGAAGCAAAACAGAGACAGAGTCACAGACGATAAGGGGTAGGTAGGCAGGAGTGGATTGAGTAGATAAAAGAGGGGGCTGGAACAATCTGATTGCACCCAGTCTAGACCTGTGGACACCACAAGAGCCTGGAGTCTCCTCCTCCTCCTCCTCCTCCTCCTCCTCCTACCATCTTCTCTTTTATTTCTTCATGTTTCTCCTCTCTCCTCCTTTAGACTATAAACCACTGTCACGCAAGTGAGGTAAAGAATACCTACTGGTGCCCCTAACAAATCTTCTCTATGATTGTTATGGATGATAAGAACAGAAAACTACAATAAATATACATATGTATGTATATACGTATATACTATAAATTTATATATAGATAATAATACTATATATATATATATATGTATATCTATATACATATATAATTATATTATATAATAGTATGTATCTGATAAAGCTGTGCAATGCAATATGTTCTCCTCATCTCAATAAATAATGGCCAAAGGTTAAAAAGAAACAACCTTCTATTTTTGCTAGTGAGTTCAGACTGAGAAGGGAAACAAATCTTTAACTTGATAAGTGCATCGAAAGCTCCAATTCGTTGGCCGTACACACAATAAAAAACATTGAGTCCTGAGTGCAGTAGTGTAAGGCAACGGTAGTGCAAGCATTTTTGCTCATGTGACAGGGCAGTAGTTGTTGTCTGAGCGTTTGAAGAAGAAGCAGAAGCAAAGAAGAATTGCGAAGAAGAAGAAGAATGTAAAAAAGAATTGCTAAGAATTGCGAAGAAGGATTGCAAAGAATTGCGAAGAAGAAGAAGAAGAAGAAGAAGAAGAAGAAGAAGAAGAAGAAGAACAACAACAACAACAACAACAAGAATAGCAATAACAACAACAACAAGAAAAAACAAGACCAAAAAGAACAAGAAGACAAGAACAAGAAGTACAAATGATGCTAAGAAATAACCAACATTAACGTCAATGCAATTTTTTTTTATGGACTGCTGCGCAACAAGCAAGATTTGTGAAGCAAAGCCCAAGGTTGAAGAACTAGGATTTTCCCGCAAGACGGGGCTTTTACCCATTACCTGCAATCAAGTCCATCTCTCTTCTCTCTCTCTCTCTCTCTCTCTCTCTCTCTCTCTCTCTCTCTCTCTCTCTTCTCTCTCTCTCCTCTCTCTCTCTCTCTCTCTTCCTGTCTGTCTGCTCTGTCGCCCCTCTCTCTCTCTCCTCTCCTCTCTCTTCTTACCCCCCCCTCTTTCCCAGCCAGTCATGTCAGTGAACTCTTCACCATCTGACCTAGTGAACTAACGAACCTTTCACGCTGCCGATTCCAGGCACCAATGATGACTAATCCTCTGGCCGATTATCTCATTCAGACTGCAGCTGTGTATGATTTGCATGGAAGGGACAGACAGGGCAGAGGGGGTATAAGGAGACTGTTTCTGTGTTAGTAACATCCTCTGCCCTGTATGCACCCTTTATCGTCGACTTATTATTTTTTTTTTTTTTTCATTCTGTTCTCAAAGAATAGGGAAGTAAAAATTGTGTGTATGTGTGTGGTGGTGGTGGTGGTGGGGGGTGCGTGTGTGTGTGTGTGTGTGTGTGTGTGTGTGTGTGTGTGGTGTGTGTGTGTGTGTGTGTGTGTGTGTGTGTGTGAGAGAGAGAGAGAGAGAGAGAGGGTGTAGTAGATGTGAGTGTGTGGAGGAGAGAGAGAGAGAGTGGAGAGAGAGAGAGAGAGAGAGAGTGTGATGTGTAGGTGTGTGTGTGAGTCAGTGTAGTGGTGTTGTAGTGGTGTTTGAGTGGTGTATACAAGAGAAGAGAGGGGAGAGAGAGAGAGAGAAAGACAGAGAGGCAGAGAGGACACAGACAGACAGACAGACAGACAGAACAGACAGACAGACAGGCAGTCAGACGACAGAGAATGAACACACAGAGAGACAGAGAACAGAGACAGAACTGGAAGCATTTCAGATCTAAACCAGAGCCCGTTTCTGAAGAGGTTTTCAAAACAATAACGTTTAGCATTCACATTTGTCTCCCTCGTGCATTCATTTAAACCATTATCTGACCCTTCTTCCGTTTAATCTGAACTAAAGATAAAGCAAACTGACAATAACTGAGATAAAATGAAGGTAGAACAAAACTACGCACCATATAAAATAAGATAAAAGAAAACGTTTTCTTTGCTGGCATCCATTCCATCACAAGAGACGGTAGGCCTGCAGGAAGAAGTGACGATCAGTTGGCACAGGAAGCAGTGTGTGTTGTATCTGTGCAAAGTGATTAGGGAATAGCAGTTCCTTCTATAGCAGCTGTGTTGATGACAGTGTGTGTGTGAGAGAGAGCAGAGCTTGTTGGATCTTCCTGCGTATTTGGCAGGGGGAAGGTGTGACATGTAACACAGGGCGTAGTTTGTTCCCCCATCAAGGCAATTTGCTTTACTGTTTCTCTCTACTGGAAGTCTTCTTGACAGATCTTCCCATTCAACCGTAGCCATGTTTGGGGCCCTTGTGTTTTTGTTGCTGAAATATTTAGAATGGGGTTATGTAAAAGCCCTATGGTCTTCTTCCAGTTTAGAGCTTGCTGAGCAGTATTTCACCAATCCGGATTCTTTGCAGGTGATATAGCTTTAGGCCTCCGAAGATAATTTTGGTAAGAAAGAGTGTAGTTGTTCGGTCTGACAGCCTGAACTAAGACGTCAATGTTTGCTATGCATTCCAACCGTCTGACGCCAAAAAACATTCTCCAGACAGCGCATATGGAAGATATCCAGTCTCTTATCTTACCCTAGGTACACAGTCAACGGCTTGCTGTTGTGTAGGAGGGTAATGAAGGCATAGGCTCTGCAGTTATCCGACTTTGTTTGGGAAAGTCACATCGTTTTTACAGGTCAATGTTAAGACTATTGCCAAGGCCCTAGAGCTCAGCCAGTCTTTTCTTCGGTTTATTTCAGAATCCAAGAAAAATGTCCTGGCTGCTGTTGAATCCTGATAATTAAACACCTCCTCGATCTCACAGCCAGCTGATAGTTAGTCATGGTACATTGGCAGGCTTGCCGTGTCCTGGCTTATGTTACTTGTTTCCCTCAGAATCGGAGACATACCAAACTTCCTGAAGACGTTCTTTGTGATCTGTAAGAGCAGCATGAACATGTTTCTGTTAAAACCTTGAGGTCATAGTTCTTTTTTTCTTTTCTTTTGAGATCCCATTTTCAGACTTTCCTGTCATAGGCTACAATGTGGTAGAATCACTTACGTAGCCTCAGATGTACTGAATAGGGAATTTTTGGATCATGGTTCTTAGCTTGTCTCTGATGAGAACTTTAATTCTTGTATGAATGAAATAATACTGCAAAACACGATGAAAAAAAAGAACTAAAAAGAAGTCAAATATGTGTATACCTGCTTATGTCTAACTAATCGGTTCTTTGATGAACCTGATTTGTCAAGGTCAATAGCATATCATGTAGATATCTACAGGAAAATGTGAGGGAAGAAAATGTTTTGGAAGCTACATGTGGATATATTGTTTACCTAAAACATAAGGTATTCAGCAAATGTGTGTAGTACCTGTATGTTGACTAACTATCAAAGATAGTTGCTGTTTGTAGATTAAAATCTTTATGTTTGATACTGTATTGCACTAGTTTTTTTTTCTTTTTCCTCTAGGATTACCATATCACAGAACTGATAATATATGATCACAACACAAACGAATGTTTTAAACCAAGTTTATTGAAGCACTATTTTAGAAATGATTATGTAAAAATAATACAGATCTAAAGAATAGGTCATTCCATTTATACATTGCTGAAATCCTCCCTCGCGCTGAAAATAACTCCACGTAAAATGTTGCAATGGGTCTTGCATCTATTTCACACAGCTCTCTTACAAGCAACATTTTCAAAATTGTAACAAAACCCCATACGTGCATTGTGTGGAAAATACTCTCAGTTAACCGACACTCTGTTGATCCTGGGAAACACAATACTCTTGCTGTTCCGTGGATAATTGGCTACAAATAACGTAAAACATCGGTGCTGGAAATAACAGAAGAAAATGAGTTATCACCATTTCAAAGGGTGGTATAGAAGATAGTAATCAAGCTTCCTGCTGTGTTTGATCAAAGTATGAATGATTGTTTTAATATGTCTATTTCGTGGTTAGGGAGGAACAGTGTGACACGCAAGAACATGGGTGGGGAGGAGGTATACAGCACTGAATGCTGAAAGTAGTTCATGGCCATTGACAAATTTGTCATTGTAGTTAGAGGGGAACAGCTGGAAAGAGAGAGAGACAGAGAGACAGACAGACAGACAGACAGACAGACAGAAAGAGAGACAGATAGAAAGAGAGACAGATAGAAAGAGAGACAGATAGAAAGAGAGACAGACAGAGAGACAGACAGAGAGAAAGGGGGGACTAAAAAGTTGGAAACAAACAGAAGGATCGTATAACGTAGGTCATTTTGCAGTCAGTAACAAGCGCAAAAAGAGGATGCTAGTTGTGTTAAGAACAGTGAAAATGAGAGGAACAGGAAAATAATGGGTTGAAAATCAATCAGTATAAATGGAAATCAATCAACTAAATCACAAAACGACCAGGAAAAAAATGACGCAGCTACAGTCAGAAAGAAAGAGAAAAGATTGTAACTATTCATCATCTCAATGTTTTCTTAATATAGCCATCATTCTTTTAAACCACGGAAGATTATCCAGCTCACTCTTCCTTGAAAAATCAAATTAAAAGACTTACAAAAAGGACCTAACCATTATTCACAAAATTCAGTATGCTACTGTACACACCCTACGCTATTCTTACAGCTGTCTTTCTTGTTTAACAAGCAAACAACATTAAAAAAAAAAATCAAATTCCCAGATTGTTGTAAACAAAAAAAAAAGAGAAAGAAAAAGAAATGCACTTTTGCTGATACTGTAAAATACCACACATTCCTCTGACCTGCGGCCATATTGCTGTAAATTATGTCATTTGTGTGAAGTGAGCAGGAAAAGGGTAAACATTGTGAATGACAGACAAATTACACTGCAGCCATTTGCCAAAAGGGCAAAAAGAAGGAAAAGCTCTCCCCTGCTGTGTGTGATCAAAGCATAAAGCTTGGAATAGGGAGGGCTCTTTGGAGGACAGGGAAAAGCAAGGCAGAATGAAAGGGGTGGGTATCTAAACGTTGTTTTTTTTTAAAATATAATAATTTCTTGCCATTGACAATTTTGTCATTTTGGACGAGAACATACCAGAATTAAAGACACAGAGAGAGAGAGACAGAGACATAGACAGAGAGAGACAGAGACAGAGAGAGATTCTGCAAATATAAAGAAAAATGGGCAAACAAGATGTGCAGCAACAAACAAAATTAAACCTACAAAAAACGCCAACGATAATGATAAAAAAGAAAATGGAAAGAAAAAAAGAACAAATAAAACATAGGCCTGGTTGTAACTGTCCACAGCTTCATTTCAGCTTTACCTTGTTGGTTACAGTGTGATTATTATTGTCTTAAAAGGCATAGATATCATGCATTCCTCTCTCTCCCCTGACAGCAAAAGATGACCACACTGTACATAAAAAAGCAAAGCTGTCCATATGCCTTACAAGTGCTATGCTACTCGTATGGCTAAAAGTTATGTGAAAAACTGTCAAAGAATGTTCGTAATAGATGATAAAAATCTATATGCCAAATTCTGTTTTAAAAAAGGATGAAATAAGAGCATCTCTGCTGACAATGTAAAATACCACACATTGTTCTGATCTGAGGTCATATTACTGTAAATTACGTCATTTGTGTGAAGTGAGCAGGAAAAGGGTAAACATTGTGAATGACAGACAAATTACACTGCAGCCATTTGCCAAAAGGGCAAAAAGAAGGAAAAGCTCTCCCCTGCTGTGTGTGATCAAAGCACAAAGCTTGGAATAGGGAGGGCTCTTTGGAGGACAGGGAAAAGCAAGGCAGAAAGAAAGGGGTGGGTATCTAAACGTTGTTTTTAAAAAAAATATATAATAATTTCTTACCATTGACAATTTTGTCATTTTGGACGAGAGCATACCAGAAATGAAGAGAGAGAGAGAGAGAGAGAGAGAGAGAGAGAGAGAGAGAGAGAGAGAGAGAGAGAGAGAGAGAGAGAGACAGACAGACAGACAGACAGACAGACAGACAGACAGACAGACAGACAGACAGACAGACAGACAGAGACAAAGAGAGACAGAGACAGAGAGAGATTCTGCAGAGATAGAGAGAGACAGAGAGAGACAGAGACAGAGAGAGATTCTGCAAATATAAAGAAAAATGGGCAAACAAGATGTGCAGCAACAAACAAATTAAACCTACAAAAACTCCAACGATAATGATAAAAAAGAAAATGGAAGAAAGAAAAAGAACAAATAAAACATAGGTCTGGTTGTAACTGTCCACAGCTTCATTTCAGCTTTACCTTGTTGGTTACAGTGTGATTATTATTGTCTTAAAAGGCATAGATATCATGCATTCCTCTCTCTCCCCTAACAGCAAAAGATGATAACACTGTATGAAAAACAAAGCAAAGCTGTCCAATGCCTTACAGGTGCTATGCTACTCTATGGCTAAATGTTATGTGAAAAATTATCAAAGAATGTTCGGTGAACATGATAAAAATCTATAAGCCAAATTCTGTTTATAAAAGGGTGAAATAAGAACATCTCTGCTGACAATGTAAAATACCACACATTGTTCTGATCTGAGGTCATAGTACTGTAAATTATGTCATTTGTGTGAAGTGAGCAGGAAAAGGGTAAACAATGTGAATGACAGACAAATTACACTGCAGCCATTCGCCAAAAGGGCAAAAGAAGGAAAAGCTCTCCCCTGCTGTGTGTGATCAAAGCATAGAGCTTGGAATTGGAGGGCTCATGTGGGGGGGGGGGGGGGGGGGGGGAATTAGGGGAAAATAAAAGGGATGGAAAGAAACATTGAATATAAAAAAATGATTTTCTGCCAGTCATAATTTGCCCTTATGGAAGAAAGAAGAAAGAAAGAAAGAAAGAAAGAAAGAAAAGAAGAAAGAAAGAAAAGAAAGAAAGAAGAGAGAGAGAAAGAGAGAGAGAGAGAGAGAGAGAGAGAGAGAGAGAGAGAGAGAGAGAGAGAGAGACATACAGACAGACAGACAGACAGACAGAGAGAGAGATACAGAGAGAGAGACAGAGAGAGAGACAGAGAGAGAGAGAAAGACAGACAAACAGACAGACAGACAGACAGGCAGACAGAGACAGAGACAGAGAGACAAACAGACAGACAGACAGAGAAAAAGAGAAAGAGAGACAGAGACACAGAAAGAGAAAGAGAGGATGGGAGAGACAGAGAGAGGGACAGAGACAGACAAACAAAGACACAAAGAGACAGACATTCAGACAGAGTAAAGAAACAGTGTGAGAGAGTCAGACCAACACAGAGATGAGGAGAAAATCAAAGACACACAGACATGATAGAAGTGTCCTCAGTGAGGAGACCTCAGACCCAGACCCAGACAGGTCACCACAAATCGGTCCCTTCCAAAGACTGACTGCCATTAAGCTTGACCTCTGACCTGGCTCACCTCTCTCCTCCATTAACCCATGGTCTTTTAGCCCCTTCCCCACATCCCTCCCCTTGTTCATAGTCTAGTGCACCTGCATCTTTCATCCTCTGACCTCAAAGTCGCTATAAACCCAGTCCAGTGTTGCAGTTAAGCATTATGGCCAAAAATGCTGTCCAACTCCCTTCCCACTACCTTTTGGTTTTCGCTTTGCTTGTTCATAGTATTGCTAAGCACTGTGTTTGAATTAGAGATGGCATAGAGATGGATGGTGGATCGGTGGTCTAGGTGGTAACGCGCCTTGCCTACAAAGCAAAAAGTCCGGGTCGGAGTGTGTGGTGGTTTGTACCTCGTTAGGGCCCAAAACTTTTCCCCCATCCATTAGACCCTGAGTGGTGGTCTGGGCGTTAGTCTTTCGGATGAGACGATAAACCGAGGTCCCGTGTGTTACACATCACTATTTAGCGCACGTAAAAGAAACCACTGCTACGAGGTGGTTGACCCTGGCAAAATTATGTAGAATAAAGTACTCTCATAGAGAAACATATGTATTTTGCATGCAGGAAAAAGAAAAAAATGGTAGGCGCTGCACTTGTGGCGACGCGCTCTCCCCGGGGAGAGCAGCCCGGATTTTACGCAGAGAAATCTGCTGTGACATAAAGTGGTACAAAATACAAAACAAAATACAAGAGCATAAAATAAAAGGAATAATTGAAACTTAAGGAGTTTAAAGTTATGTGCTTGCTTATACATTTTTAGCTTTGTACTGACTTATTTACAGGCTTATTGATTGATTAATTGAAAGAGTAAGTGAGCTACTGACTGAGTGAGTGACTGAGTGAGTTAGTAAGTAATTAATCAATGGACTTAGTAAGTGATACTTTTCCCTCTTTCCTTCAAAGTATTTTAGACATAGATATAGCTCTACAATAGTGTTAAGGCGGTACTTATGGCTAAAATAGTTCAGTTTGATTTCTTGTTTTACTTATTTTCGGAACGAGTTTATAGAGAATCGAGGGGCACATCGATTTGTACAAATAAAATTGTCTGTTGGAATCACATATACGTGGAATGGTAGAACTTTTATTTTTATTTTCTGAATATCTTCAAATGAAAAATCAAACAGTATAACAAAAGCATGATAGTTCTTGTTAAACTATATACTTTTCTATGGTTACGTTTTCTGATGACTTCATTTAAAAACATAGATGTCTTTGAGGTATCTACTTTTTATTAGTTTGGAAAGTATGGGAAATATTGTTTAATTCACTAGTTGTTGTTGCTGCTATCATTTTTATGAGGTGGATACACCGTATTGCAACATTCTGCTTAAACGTGTCTCTGTATGACTGTTCACACTTTTTGACAAACTCTTCTGTTCGTTTGTTTTCTGGTCACCTAATTTCTACCCACCTACCTCACCATCACAACTCACATCCTACACCACTTCATCCTCTCCTCCCTAATAAGAGTTTTAACATAATTATCACACAATAGATGCCCTTTACATATTTACCCAAGGGAGCAACAGCACGCAACAGCTACTACCGTTCAGTGATCATAATAACTGTATCATTTCTAAAAAGACCAGACTTTTCGACTTCTTTGCTCACGGAGGCTTCCACTTCCTCTGTTCCTGATATTGCTGTCGTTCTCTGTGGTGTCTGTTGTGCTGAGCATCAAACATTCATGCTGGTGCCCGCTGTGTGCCACCCCCATCCCCACCCCCACCCCCCAGGGGGGATGTCTCTTGTTTTCTATGTCCGATTACACTGCATGACCCCAGCCTGTTCTCTCTGTCTGTCTCTCTCTTCTTCTCTCCTCTTCTCTTCTCATCTCTTTTCTTCTCATCTCTCGTCTTACTCTTTTTCTTCTCTGTCTGTCCTGTCTCTGTCTGTCTGTTTCTGTTCTCTCCCTCTCTTCCTCTCTTCCTCTGTGTGTGTACCTATGTGTGTATGTGTGTGTGTGTGTGAGTGTGTTTGTGTGTGTGTGTGCATCTGTGTGTGTCTGTGTGTTTTGTGTATCTGCAAACCGCTTGCTTTTTTATTATATATATACATATACATTATATTACATATTATTGTATATATATATATGTATATATAGTATATTATAATGTATATATATATATATATATAATATATATATATATAATATATATATATGTATGCATGTAAGACAAGCTAGATTAAACCTTTTCTTTCGCAACTCTATTGTAAACCCACATCTCTGTACCATGCATACCCTCTGCATGAAATACAGCTCTCTAATCTTAGTAACCCCATACGATGATATTACCTTTACTCCCACTCCGCATCACTTTACCATGCTCTCTGCATGAAATACAGCTCTTTATTCTTAGTAATCCCATACGATGCCAGTACCTTCACTCCCACTCCACACCACACTTCTCCCTATTCTTGTGTAATAGGAGTCCTGATTTTATAGTCCGGAAGAAAGATACTCCCTACTGTTGTTCGCGTATGGACAGCTTCTATATGCCTCCCACACAGTCATCTGGCCTCTGGAAACACATAACCTTTGATGGGCATTTTGCAGACGAGTGCTTTCATTTTCTGATTTCCTTGGTAGCTCTTGGTGTTTTCTGAGTGTTGTTTTGCAGAGTGGGGCGGGCCTTGGTGTTGAACATCAAACATTTATGGTGTGCTGCCTCCCCTCTCCTCCCCAGGGTGGGTCTCTCTTGTTTTCTGAGTAATTGCGCTATCATACACACCCTGAACATGTTTTCTTTGTCACTGTGTGTGAGTGCGTGTGTGTGTGTGCGTGTGTGTGTGTGTGTGTGTGTGTGTGTGGTGTGTGTGTGTGTGTGTGTGTGTGTGTGTGTGTGTGTGTGTGTGTGTGTGTAAGCTTGTCTTTAAATGTTCTGGTCTGTTGTAACTGGCACTTTACATCACAGCAAACTTAAGTCTAGCAGTTTAAAAAAATCAAAGTAAGTACTCAAGATGTTCAATGAAGTGTTTTCAGTTTTATTTTCTTTAGCTTAAAAATGAAACTATAACGTGATAAACTTCGGGTATGCGACCACCAGCAGTATTTAAATTCATTTTTTAGAAGCAGTTATTGGTATACACACAAAGATCAGCCCCTACACATTCTGTTTAGTGTAAGTTTCAAAAGCGTAAAAGCATTGCAACTTGAGTTTCTTTTTGAAAGTCATTTTCTGCAATAGTAAGAAAATAACTCTAGAACATTACGCAATCCACCAATCGACCACAGCTTCTTTCTTGTAACCAGGAACGAACTGTACACAAAGTGCCCTGGGAAAAAAGGCTCTACTCTGAGAGAGACTATGGGAGAGAGGCTTGAGTGGATGAGCTGTGTAGGCGGTGCTTCCATTGAAAGGAGCTCTTCTACATCTAATGGAATTAGACGCTTATGTTTGTTCCTTACCTATGCCCTATTGAGACACCTTCCAGTAAATTACTTCCGGGCTGGCTTAATTGATTAGACACAGGGAAACATGCGGAGACACCATCACACATGCACGACCGAATACACACCCGCAAGAGCACGCGCGCGCTTGCAGGGAATACACAGACATTGTATGTTTTTTTTTATTTCTTTGTTACCGAATACAACTTAATAGCCTATTTCTATTACAAAGTGAAATAAAGACAGACATTCAAAATGTGCTAGACACGTTATTCGCAATTTTGATCTGATCTAAAATTTGTGCTAATAGATTTAAATCAGTAAAAAAATGGGACAGGGGAGATTAAGGGAACAAAACTGTTTTCTCCAGATTTAAAAAATGTCAGGTTGGACCAGAAAACGACCAAAAATGATGTGAAATTAAGGACAGATATGTCATAGATAGACAGACAGCCGGAAACTGAAAAAAGATAAGAGAAAGACATAGAGGCAGAGAGAGAGAAAAATGAATAGACAGACAGAGACAGGTACCAAGCGATTGAGAAATAGATGCATATAAATAAAAGTTAATATCGACCAAAAAAACGACAACAGCAGCAACGGATCACAACGCAGTAAAAAACAAAACAACATAACACACTCTTTGGACCAAAGATACAAGTGTACTACACAACTGTAACCATCCTGACTAAATGCTTAGGCAAACTTAAGTTTTCAAAGTTTTTAGCTGGCACACTTTCTCTTCCGTATCCATACCCGCCCACGTACCCACTGATTCCCCCCCTCTCCCCCCAACACACACATTTCTGTCCTTGGCACCTTTTCGACAACATCCTCCACTCTTGTTGTCTTTGTTGTTGTTCTCTGTCTGTCTGTCTGTCTGTCTGTCTGTCTGTCTGTCTGTCTGTCTCTTTCTCTCTCTCTCTCTCTCTCTCTCTCTCTTCTCTCTCTCTCTCCTCTCTCTCTCTCTCTCTCTCTCTCTCTCTCTGTCTGTCTGTCTGTCTGTGTCTCTCTCTGTCTGTGTCTCTCTCTGTCTGTGTCTCTCTCTGTCTGTGTCTCTCTCTGTCTGTGTCTCTGTCTGTCTGTCTGTCTGTCTGTCTGTCTGTCTGTCT
>CM060328.1:37192315-37204815 GCA_030674155.1 Stramonita haemastoma | reverse complement strand
ACAAATATCCACCCTTCATATCCCTGTTACAGAAAAGAAATAAAATGTAACAAACGGGGGTAAAACAACCCAATTTTAAACCAACGGACAGTGAAGGAAGTGCAGCACACACAATATAATAAAATTTTATTGCAAAAGATCTATCAGCTTAAATAATCACTAATCTTTTCTTTGGAGACCTTTTACAAGCGATGTCAAGATAAAGGTTAACAAAGGATGCTACTTGGAGCAGCCACCGTGTTTCATTTACTATTTGGTTGCATAGATCTCAGTAATTTTTGTTTCTTTCTTTGCTTTTTTTCTCCAAATTTCTTGCCCTTTTCTCCACGTTTTTGTTTCTTTTATTCTTTATTTGTTTTTGTTACAGTGTGGGGGAGAAGGGCAGGAGGAAGGGGAGAAGAAGCATATACATACACATACAAAGGCTCTTAAAAAAACATTCATAACCATATCCTAAAGACTTTTCTCAAGGGAAATCTTCCAAGGAGGTGTTTGCCTTTTTCCCCGTCTCCTTTTCATCTTTTCCTGTCTTTCTATCTGTATTTCTTTCTGTTTTCTATTTGCTTTTTATTTTCTGTTTGACTGTCTTTCTATTCTTTTTCATTTATTTTTCTTGTTTCGTAAATGCGTTCGCACATCTATCAAATATTTTATTCATCCTCAGGTTTTCTTAATAAACAAAAAGCTTGATATCATAAATTTTTCCGTGTGTTTTTGACAAGCTGAGCTACGCGTCAAATTTAAAGATACAATCGGATTTCAACGTGAAAGATAATGTGTTTTACTTTAAGTTTGCTTATAGAGTTATCTCTGAATTTTCCGTATTTTTTATCGCAGCAACACTACAACTGCTTAATTACAGAAGAAAGTGGACAAGGAAATGCTGTGCAGAGGAGGACTACAGGTCTTTCTAAACCCCTTCAACAAAGGTTTACCAAAGCATAACCAAACAACACACACATACACAAATCTAAAATCTCAATTTTCCAATGACCCTGAAAGTAGGTCCTTCAACAAATCAAAATTCATCAGAATCTGCCATCAATAAGCCAGCAGCAATCCAGACTCCACCTTTACAGTACACCCTTTTTTCAACACAATTCCTCTCCAATGTTCGCTTTCCAGCCACATAGCTGCACATCAACTCTTACGGTGGTGCAGCACAATTCGTCACCCAGTACTTAATCGCTTTCCAATTCAACCATCAAGTGGACGTGCAGTGCTGCTTTAGAGTCCACTACGTCTGGAACTATTCATCAGACTGTTTTCCAGATGGGGGGGAAAAAGGCAAGAAAGATGTGTTGTTGTGGGAGAGGCGGACAGAAGTAGGGGGTACTAGACTTGCTGAAGAATAAAGGGTTGGTCTGGCTTCAGGGATGCTGAATGGTGGAAAAAGATTATTCTGTCTTGATCCTTCTTTTCCTGACAATAGAGAGTTGGAGCCCCAGGCGTGCCAATCAATGGTTTCTGCCAGTCAGGAGATGGGTAAGGTTAAGCACTAGAGCTTTTCTGAACAAGTTTGGCTTAACATGTTACAGACACACATACTATTGACTTGAAAGGAATTTCTAACTGTTCTAAGTATGATAATTATAGCCATTACGTCACATTAATATATTAGTATATAATATGCATGCATGCATTTACATGCATACACACACTTACACGGATATATATATATATATATATATATATATATATATATATATATATATATATATATATATATATATATAATATATATATATATATATATATATATTATATATATATATATGTTATCGAGACAGACAGACAGAGACAAAGACAGAATAACAAAGAGAGAAAGTAAGACAGGGAGACAGAGACTGAAAGACAGGCAGACAGACATCGACAGATAAATAGACAGCCATAGACAGATTCAACAGACAGATAGAAACAAAATCTAAGGGAGAGCATTAGGTAAACAACAAGGGAGACAAAAAGGCTAACATTTATTGACTGAAACAGACAGTCACAGACAGTGATCTACATCATTTTCTCCTGACAAGTAAACATGATCAGAAGAACATGCAGTCAAGATAAGAGGGAGAGTAGAGGAAAAAAAGAAAATGAAGCAGAAGAAGAATAACTGCGAAGAAGATGTGCGAAGAACTGCAAAGAAAGAATAATTGTGAAGAACTGCAAAGAAGAAATGCACAGCAGCAGCAGCTACAGCAGAAGAAGATCTACAGCACTACAAAAAGAAGAATATACAAGAACAAGAAGAACAAGAAAAGAGCATTGGAATTAATTTGGGAATTGGCAGTGACAGCACAAATACAAATATTGCTCTGTTCGCAGCAAGAAATAGCTAATGAAGCATTTTCTACGCAAAATCACGACAACGCGAAAATGTCTGATTTCCTTTAACAAATGGAAAAATAAAATCGAAGTCGTAAGTAAATCTTCGTCTCCTCTGTGCTGTCCTTAAGCTTAAAAGAAAGCGTGACATCCTTGAACAGTCGTTTTCTCATATATATTCAGCCTGAAAAACGATGCAAGCCATTCATGATATAAAGTGCACCCAATAAATATTATCATGGATAGACTGCAAGAATGTTGTATTGTGATTTGAGTGGTCTGCAATGTATAGTATTGTGTTGTGTTGTTTTGTTTTGCTGTATTTAGCTTTAACTGTCTCGAGAATAGTGTGTGTGTGTGTGTGTGTGTGCGTGTGTGTAGTGCGCGCGCGTGCGCGCGCTTTTGCTGTTTTTCTTGTTATTGAGTCTTTGTTATAACTATTGTCTGTTCTGTATTTGATTTTGACTTTATTAAAACTTCAGCCTTTTGTCTCTTATATCTACAATCTAAAATCATGATTTTTATATTACACTGAATAGAAATATTAGTCCTGGATTTAAAATCTTAAAATCTAAATATCCTTCGCCAGGATAGCAGGAGCCAGTCAATAAAAACGCATCCTCACCTTCTAAAAATTCTACGCATGTTTTTTACTCTATTCTATCCATCTTTTTGTTTCTGACCTGGTTATTTTCTTTCTTTCTCCTTCTTATCTATTTTCTGCTTTTTCACTCAACTTCTCTGCCTGTTTTGCCATAACGACTTCAAAGACAACAGTTTTATTTTTCCAGTGCCGAAGTCGGAAGCGCTGGGCCTGACTTGTCATGTGTTTAACAGCAGCGCAACGCATAGTTGCTCATATGTCAGACAACAAATAGTTGCTATCTTACGCATACGACGACACGTCTCTAGAAACATACACAAGGAAATAAACAATTTAGCTAGCCAAAATGAACAAAAAAAATCAATCTCAAAGACAAACACCAACAGACAAGCTAGACCGACAGACAGACTTGGGCACAAAAATGTATCTTAATAGATTCGTCAGACAAATCAATTAACTGTTTTAAATGACGCTTACAGATAATTTTTGTCTAATAGGAAGCTTTTGTGTTTATTCAAAGCACACCATCTTCTCATCATCATGTGAGGTTTTTTTAAACTTTTTTTTTTTACCTTTCTTCTTCGTTTCTTTCACTATTTCTTTCTTTGTGTCCTGCTTTCCTTCGTTTTGATGTGTATTTGTTTTTTGCTAGTTTGTTTGTTGTTTGGTTGCATGTTGTGTGTGTGTGTGTGTGTGTGTGTGTGTGTGTGTGTGTGTGTGTGTGTGTGTGTGTGTGTGTGTGTTGTGTGTAAGATTTCGAAAAGAGACATACACTGAGTACTTATTTGAAAGATCTGTTAAATCCGAAATCAACGCTTGAAAGTAAATCACAATCACAACAACTTCACATGGAGGGGGGGGGGGGGGTTTTAAGGCACAGAGAGAGAGAGAGAGAGAGAGAGAGAGAGAGAGAGAGAGAGAGAGAGAGAGAGAGAGAGAGAGAGAGAGAGAGACAGAGACAGAGACAGAGACAGAGACAGAGATAGAGTGACAGAAAGACAGAGAGACAGAGACAGAGACAGAGACAGACAGACATAGACAGACAGACAGACAGAGAACAAAGAGTCCATAAGTGCAGGGTACACATGTACTTTGCTTCCAGGTATGCAGAACACCTGCTTCTGACACGTTATCCTCGTGCAGTCCGTGCGCTGTGAATTTCACTATTTCCTCGATGTCTCCACGTAAAATCCGTGCTCTATGACCTTGACCGTCTAGGTTTCGCGCGAGGACCTTTTCTGCGTCACTATTTCCTCATTCTTCACTGTCTCCACGTGCAATTCATGCGCTGTGGCCTTGACCGTCTGTGGTAGGGATTGTCAGTTTCACTACTGTCGCGCATTCCTCGTTGTTTTTCACGTGCAATACATGCTATATGGCCTTGACCGTCTGGTAGGGATTGTCAGTTTCACTGTTGTCGCATTCCTCGTTGATTTTGCACGTGCAATACATGCTATATGGCCTTGACCGTCTGGTAGGGATTGTCAGTTTCACTATTGTCGCATTCCTCGTTGTTTTTCACGTGCAATCCATACTCTGTGGTCTTGACGTCTGGTTTAGAGGAAGAAGCAGGGGAATCCCCAGTCCATACTATTTTACCTTGCTGCCCTGACTTCAGCCCCTGTGGCCAAGAGGGGAATGAATCCCCATGGTGGTGTCAACACACATCTGAGAGTCAAAGCCCAGGGCAGATGGCTGCTTGAGGTCATTGTTGGCTCCAGCACTGGACCAGACTTCAACATTAGTGAATGAGAGAGAGAGAGAGAGAGAGAGAGAGAAGAGAGAGAGAGAGAGAGAGAGAGAGAGAGAGAGAGAGAGAGAGAGAGAGAGAGAGAGAGACAGACAGACAGACAGACAGACAGACACAGACAGACAGACAGACAGACAGACAGACACAGACAGAAGACAGACAGACACAGACAGACAGACGACAGACAGAGGGGGTGAAGAGAGAGAGAGGGGGTGAAGAGAGAGAGAAAGGGAGAGAGGAGGAGAGAGAGAGAGAGGGAGGGAGGAGGAGAGAACAGATGAGACAGAAGAACATGACAGACAACATAGCAGCAATATAAGGATACTTTCTTTTTCCTAGTTTGTACTATTAGCTGTTGAGAAATGTCCCCTTTTATCATATCATCATCGTCTTCTTTTCTTCTTTTCTTCTTCTTCTTTTCCTTCTTCTTCTTCTTCTCTTCCAATTTTATTCGCCTTCTTTTCGCAACACTCTTAACAATTCATTTTGCAAGTATTCTTTTATTGATGCTTTGTACCTTGTAAAATATTGTTTCTCTATTTCCATTTGAACAAGACACACCCCCCCCACTCTCCCTCCTACTCCTCCTACCTCTCTCCCCTCTCTCCTCCTCTCTCTCTCTCTCTCTTCTCTATCATCTTTCTCTCTATCTCTTCCATTTGAACAAGATACCTCCCTCTCTCTCTCTTCTCTCTCTCTCTCTCTCTCTCTCTCTCTCTCTCTCTCTCTCTCTCTCTCTCTCTCTCTCTCTCTCTTCTCTCTCTCTCTCTCTCTCTCTCTCTTCTCTCTCTCTCTCTTCTCTTCTCTTCTCTCTTTCTCTCTTCTCTGTCTGTCTTCTCTCTCTGACTCTCTCTTTATCTTCTTCTTCTCTTCTCTCCCCTCCTCTCTCTCTCTCTCTTCTCTCTCTCTCTCTCTCTCTACCTCCTCTCTCTCTCCTCTAATCTTTAACTCCTCTTCTCTCTCTCTTCTCCATCCCTATAGCTCACACACACACACACACACACACACACACACACACACACACACACACCCCACATCTTTATACCTGTCCTGTCCTTCGATCCGTCAGTAGTCCACACACCCCCACACTCACACACCACACCCTCACACACACTCACTACCATCGCTCACATAACTCAGACGCCCACTCATCACATCACACTAAGCACACAACAACACACACACCTCACACACACACACACACACAACACAGCACAACCCCCAGGTAAGCGTGGTCGACGTCATTCGATTGGTCTCAGGAGTGACTAATCGTCCAATTACCACGAGTGACGAGCATGACTTCCATGTCCAGTAAGTCTGGCACTATACATCACACTGTCTTTACATGTAAGAGTAAAGGCAAAGAAGGATGCGCTGTTGTCGTTGAAAGGCGGAAGAAATAGGGAAAGAGAGAGAGAGAGTGGTGGGGTGGGTGCTGAGGGGGAGGGAGGGAGCGTCCTAAAACTTGTTTAGAAGTAATGTAGTTTTTTTTAACTGGCGTGAAAGTGAGAGAGATGTGGGGAGATGAGAGAGAGAGAGAGAGAGAGAAGAGAGGGAGAGGAGAGAGAGAGAGAGAGGAGAGAGGAGAGAGAGAGAGAAGAGAGAGATTGATTTGATTTGATTTATTCTTTTATATAGCGAGAGAGAAGAGACAGAGAGAGAGAGACAGAGACAGACAGACACAGACAGACAGAGAAAGAGAGACAGAGACGGAGAGACAGAGGGAGAGAAAAGAGAGAGAGGAGGATAAATACAGAGAGACAAACAATACAGAAAGAAATAAAGAAAAAAAGAGAGAGGATGAGAGTGGTTGAATAGAGATAAATGATTGTTATCCAGTCTTGAGCCTTCCGTTCTAACAATGGAGAAAAAAACACACCAGAAACTGGGGCTCCAGAAGAGGCAGCTTGATGGCTTCTGCTGAGCGGGAGTCAAGCAGAGTGAAGTGTTGGGACCTGAGCGTAGTCGGAGAAGTCTGGGTCAATAGAGTACTGAGGAGACTAAGATGATGGGCTTTTGCACTCGCGGTTATGTTTAAACAGAGTATATTAATAACCAGAGAGCGAATGATGAAGAGAGAGACAGTGAGAGAGAGAGAGGAGAGAGAGAGAGAGAGACAGACGAGAATACAGAGACAGACAAGACAGACAGACAGACAGAGACAAACAGAGAATAGATAGACAAGACAGAGAGATAGAGATATAGACATTGATAGGACAGAATGAGGAGAGAGGCAGAAGAGATAGAGTATAGAACGGACAGACAGAGGACAAAGACAGAAGACAAAGACAGACAAAAGATAGACAGGCAGGCAGAGAAATAGGCACGAGAAAGACATACATAGAGGAGAAGGAAAGAGATATAGAGACAGAGACAGAGAGACAAGGACAGAGAGAAAGAAAACAGACAGACAGATAGACAGAGCCAGAGAGACAGAGAGAAAGGAGAGAGACAGAGAAGACAAAGAGATACAGACACAGAGACAGACATAGACAGAGAAAGAGAAACAGACAGAGCAACACTAGACACAGTAAAGAGGAAAAAAAAAGAAAACAGAGGCAAGGAAGAAGATAATATGCAGACAGACAGGCAATATACATTGAAACATTCACACAACGACAAAAAAGGATAAGAAAAAGGAGTGTTGAAACCAGCAACTAACGAAGTAAATAAATCAATATGTCTATAGTTTAGTTAATTAATCACTTGAGTGGTTGATCGAGTGATTGAGTCAGTCAGTCAATCAATCATACAAAGCCTGATAAATCAGGCAGTCAGCAGTCAGTCAGTCAATCAGTCAGTCCATCAGTCAGTCAGTCAGTGACTTAGTCCTATAAAAGGGTCTACAAGAACAGTAAATTAAAAAATCCCCCCAAACAAAATCTTTTCCAGCGTCTGACAAAATAAACTACCATTAAGACGAAAAAAGGAAAGGGTGGTGGGTGGGATGGGGTGGTGGGGGTGGAAGTCTCCCACTGTTAGCCAGCCAATCTAATTAACTACGTCCTTTACTCGGCGAGGTTATTTGAAGTTAGCACAAGGAAGGAGACTAATCAATACTGATTCCAGAAAATTAGCACGTGAAGTGAAAGTGCTTGCCAGGCCTGTGAAGGTCTTTTGCAAAAAGCGAAACAAAAGTGGTGGATGGGGCAAAAACTAAACAATTGAAAAAGAGAAACAAAAGTTTTTTTGCACTCTGTGCACCTTGTGCATTTGGTAAACCAGATTATTTCAACAATGAGTGAAGAAAAGGTATAAAGCAAAGTGATGTTCACATAAAAAAACTTACCTTTATGATGTTAGAGTATTAAAAAACGGAAAAAGTATGTATAAAAATAATGAATCTGTAATGTGTCATAACGTAATTATCAAGTATGTAAACCAAGCATACAGGCAAGACACATGTTAAAATAGTATAAGCATTTTGCACCAACAGGATTTATTTGTATATATACCATGTACCATTTGCAATGTTAGCATCGACGTTCATCCATCTATCACAAGATTATTACATTCCAACATACACTGGTCCATAGTGCTGGACATTGTTTATATTCTCTTCATAGTTTTTTAGTCTGCGTTGGCTCAAGCACAATGAAACAGGCAAACTGGTGAAGACGAGTCAGTATTGTTTGTAAAGGACGGTAGATAGTATAAAGGCACAAAATACAGCAACTGGTCATTCTCCCTTTATTCCATCTCCAACAAACCCATCCTCATCTTTGTGGGTCAGAGGGAAAGAGATGCACAAAGAAATGTACATTTGGCTATAGTGACACGTGAATCATCCATCAACTAGATGGAAATGTCAGCATTTTCTTTTCTTTATAAAAAGTTTATATGAATTTTGTACGCCATCTTGATTTCTGCAGGGTTTTCTCTCTTTCGTTTTGTCTGCTTATCATAAAGTTTCTTTATCGGAACTTTGCTTTCTCGGGAATTACTATAAAACAGTCTTAAATGTTTTCTAGTATCTTATGTTTGCTTAACGTTTTCATCAAAATATCTTTATGACTGCCACTTTCGTTTTACATTCAACTATATTTTTTGGACATGCGACTGTTTGTCGAGATATTATGGATGCGGAAATAGCACATCTCAAAGCTTAGTCCATTAAACAAACAAAATGAGCTTAGTGACCAGAAATTTGAGCCGGCATTCCATTGTTTGAAAAAATAAAACGATTATTCACTTCTGAACCCAAGGCTTCTCCAGCACATGACATTATCAGTTGTTTGAGTATGCACTAAATGGATACCAGTGTTAGTGTGCTGCGGGAGTGCGGGATGTGTTGCACACAGTATTTTCTTTTTGAAACCAGCCCAAAAGAAATTCACAATAAAGGCCAACCAAAGCATTAATCATAAAAAAAACAAGTAACCGAGCAACACAATTCCTAATAAATAAGATAGAAAGAACATAGCCTGCATTTCTTCAGGAAAGCTTTTGGCAGGGTCAGACAGGGTGCACTGCCACACAAATAGCAAATGAGTCAATACTTTGATTTTCCCAGCCTCTCATTTTGACAAGCTGATGTGGTTAACAACTTGCTTCTCCCAGAAATATTTTCCAAAGGCTTTTTTTGTCACGTAAGGCTGATCAATAGCGACTCGCGCCTTATGAGTGATTGTTTCTTTTTGACATTGAAAAAAACCAAAAGCTGTGTTATTATTGCTGATGTTGGTGCTGTTGCGCTGCTGGGTGATGCTGCTGTTATTGTTGCTGGGTTTTGGTCCTGTTTTATATTGCCATTACTACTCCAATTTGTATTAATGTTATTATCATCACCACCACCACCATTACATCTTATCATAATTCTTTATAAAAGCAGCAGCAGCAGCAGCAGCAGCAGCATAAGTCGTCGTCATCATCGTCATCACACATCACTCATCATCATCACCATCCACCACCACCACCACCACCACCACCACCACTCAGACATTCATTCAAAATGAAGAATAAACGATTGCTGCCTCCATGACATAAATTCCTATTAAACATTGAGACATTCCATAAAAACGCTCAAAGTAGAAGGAAGCACTTTCCAGGTAATAATAGTTAGTACAGAAATGAAGAGAAAATGAGTAAAGATTCTACGAAGCAATGTTAATCTATACAAGGGCAGTATGATAACCGATTCATACGGAATGTGAAGAATGGTATCATACAAAAGAAGAGCAAACAAAGCAGACGCTTTACTACACATAGATAACAAGGTATGCACAATTAAAAGGGGCAGTAAAGCATTGAATGCCCCAGGTAGGAACGAGCAATAACAGAGAGAGCAGGAGAAAACAGGTGTAGGCTGTGTGGTCAGCTTGAAAAACTCACACGCACAGAAGATATGAACGTCTGATAAGTAAACATAGCATAATTATGAACGTGCACAATGCACAGATGCGAGGGTCTGCAAGTGAGAAAGGAAACATGTTGCCTCAATAAACTATAAAACAATGTGAACAATGCATGTTATCGTTTCCAGTCTGTAAAGAAGGAATGTAATATATCGTCATTATCATCACCCTGGCCTTTATACTTTTGTTCTTGCTTTCTGTGTACTTGTTTGCTGTTCTGGAAATTTATCACATAGAGTGTATTTGGAGCCAAGTTAATCTGAAGCACCATGCCAAGAATGTTCAGAATAAAGCGATAATAATTACCAGCTCTCTGTCACTAGCTCTGTCTCTCTCTTTCTGCTTTCCACTGTCTCTGTCTGTCTGTCTGTCTGTCTGTCTGTCTGTCTGTCTGTCTGCCTCTCTGTGTCTATCTATATCCGTGATATCTGTCTATCTGCCGGCCGGACTGTCTGTGTGTTTTTCAATCCTCTCTCTCCTCTCTCTCTCTCTCTCTCTCTCTCTCTCTCTCTCTCTCTCTCTCTCTCTCTCTCTCTCTCTCTCTCTCTCTCTCTCTCTCTCTTCTGTCCCTCTCTCTGTCTCTCTCTCTCTGTCTCTCTCTCGAGAAGTTTTGAATTTACGGCCTGGGTCAGGTACATGTTTGTGTTGTACTACGCTGGGTTTTCTTCAGTGTGTCTTGATCTCCGAGTGATATGGGTTTCAATGTTCCATGTCAATTTTTTTCTATCCCTGATATTTGACTTTTGTATGTTTTGAAATTTATCAACATATACATGCATTACCACACCCATCCTCAATTGGTTGTATTGTGGCCTAAAGCCAAAGTGCCATTAAACCATTTCAGTGTTCAGTGTTCTCTCTGTCTCTCTCTCTCTGTGTCTGTTTCTGTCTCTCTCTACCCCTCTCTCTCTATCTGTCGGTCTGTCTATTTGTCTGTGTCTGTCTCGTGTGTGTGTGTGTGTGTGTGTGTTGTGTGTGTGTGTGTGTGTGTGTGTGTGTGTGTGTGTGTGTGTGTGTGTGTGGTGTGTGTGTGTGTGTGTGCACGGGTGTGTGTGTGTGTTTGGGTGTGTGTTTATGTGTGTCTGTATCTGGGTGTGTGTCTGCCTGTCTGTCTATGTCTATGTCTCACTCACTCACTCACTCACTCACTCACTCTCACTCACTCACTCACCCACTCTCTCTCTCCTCTCTCTCTCTCTCTCTCTCTCTCTCTCTCTCTCTCTCTCTCTCTCTCTCTCTCTCTCTCTCTCTCTCTCTCTCTCTCACTCTCTCTCTCTCTCTGTTTGCGCATCTCTCTCTCTAATCTTTTAATTCATCTGTCTATGGCGATTAGTGTAGAGGTTTAGAAAGTTATTTCTTGTTCTTCAACATGATATGTAAACACGCGCGTGATGTAGACTCATTATTCTTGGTTTCATATTCTCAAGTGTCCTTAAATATACATCCTCTATAGGGCAGAAAACACAAGACAGAATGCATGGAAAATATAGTGCTTTTGAAGTCTGTTTCTCTCTGTGTCTCTGTCTCTGTCTTCTGTCTGTCTGTCTGTCTGTCTGTCTGTCTGTCTGTCTGTCTGTCTGTCTGTCTGTCTGTCTGTCTCTCTCTCTCTCTCTCTCTCTCTCTCTCTCTCTCTCCTCTCTCTCTCTCTCTCTCTCTCCTCTCTCTCTCTCTCTCTCCATCTCCTTATCTCTCTCTCTTTGTCTCTCTCATCTCTCTCTCTCTCTCACACTCTCTCTCTCTTGCCTTATCTCTCTTTGTCTCTCTCTCTCTCTCTCTCTCTCTCTCTCTCTCTCTCTCTCTCTCTCTCTCTCTCCTCTCTCTTTCTCTCTCTCTCTCTCTCTCTCTCTCTGAAGTAAAAAAGGTAAAGGTGTCCCACAACTTAGGTAGTCGTAGGGGAGCTAGGCATCAGAGACCTCAGCTTATCTTGGGGCCATCATGTTGAGGACGGCGCCCATCACCTCTCCCTCGCTGCTTTACCTTCCCTGACCCTAAATAGGGTAGGTACCCAATTACAGCTAGATGAACTGGGGACTGTACTGAAGCCAAGGCGCGCAAACGGTCACCCATCCAACTGGTAACCACGCTCGACGCTGCTTAACTTGACTTGGGGATAGCGAGCGCTCTGGCCCATTAGCTATCTTGCCCCCGATAAAAGACATACAGATAATCATTCAGAGAGAAACAAAAATGGAGAAATGGAAAACGTTAATTTGTCCCGTGATACGAACATGAATGAAACTTCAATTTAACATTAAAACAAATATCCCCTCCAAAGAAAAAAAGAAACACAAAAATGTAAAGAGACAAAAACCGAGTAATTGTATACATTTTGGACTAAGGAAGCTGCTTGACAAACATGGCATGGGAACAAGGACAAAAAAAGGTTACAGAAGCTATGTACGTCGGAAACTGAACGACAGTTGCTGAAATATAGTGGAAAATTAGGGAAGAAGAAAACGAAGAAAGACCA
>CM060328.1:37182315-37187315 GCA_030674155.1 Stramonita haemastoma | reverse complement strand
AATGGCAAGCAGTGTCTAATGTGTACGCCTTTCTGTCTACTTATGTTTTGATGTTGGGTATCAGTCTTTTATCTGTCTGTCTGTCCAAGTGTTTTTGTCCATAAACCTCCCTGCCTTTCCCAATTTCAAACTTTCTTTTCCATCCAAAATACAAATGTCACATGTGTCAAAAAAGGAACCGTACATTGTCCCTCATGCAGAGACTCGGAAAGGGGGAAGAAAAAGAAAGAAAAAAAATAAGAAAGAAGGGAGGAAAGAGGGAAGGAAGAAAGAAAGCAAGAAAGAAAGAAAGAAAGAAGGAAAGAAAGAAGGAGAGAAAGAAAAGAGAAATAACAAAAGAAAAAGAAAGAAAACATTTCCTATAAATTTGTATTAATCAAAATAAGAATTAATCCCTTAATTCGGAATGTCAGAACCATCATGGTGGATAAAGCGGTTTCATACGCTAAATTACACTGTTGGAAAACCTGGGAACTCTGGCCGTGGAATGGGAAAAAAATCAGAATTTTATTTTATTTGCATCCCCTTTCCATTAAACCACAGGGATTGAAAATAAAAAACAGAAGCATCCTGCAGATTCTTCTGCTTCTCTGCCTCCAGTGTCTATGTTACCGCTAAAAAGTGTCTATGTTACCGCTTTGATTTGTTTTTGCAAGATATAACGCTATATAAATTCCCATGTATTATTATTATTATTATTATTATTAAAAAAGTAACACCGATATGTGTCTTCCCTTTTGTCTGCTCTTCCTCAGTGTCCAACAGTCTGAGAGATGCTTCCAGACTAGGTCCCTCTTGGAGTTATGGTCGGTAACGGTGTCAGTGAAATTGAAAAGCGTCAGAGCTTCAGGGAATCAAATGGACACAGAGAGTGTAAGAACCAGAAGAAGGAAGCGGGCTGGTGGTGGTGGTGGTGGTGGTGGTGGTGGTGGTGGTGGTGGTGGTGGTGGTGGTGGTGGTGGTGGCAGAATGTAGATATTATAGAAGTAGGATCGAGGGAAGTCTGGATTAAGAATGCTGCCTAGCATGTACTTAGCCATCTCATTACTGGGAATTGTCTGGAAGATACTCTCAAGTTTAAGTCAGGAACTGGCGTTCAGCTTTGAAGAAACGACATATATGCCTAGCTCATCTTGTGAGACAGAATGTGGAATGCATGCATGCAGTTTAACGCAGAGATGGTTATTGATATAAGAGGAAGTATAAATGCCGTTGCTTATGGTTGGAGACTTACTTATAGTACATTGTTAACTCAGAGGTACAGACTTAATGGGAGATGTAAACACAAGTAAATTAGAGCTGAGACTTAATTAAAGGTAATTAAAGGTATATATTATATATATATATATAATATATATATATATATATATATATATATATAATAATATATATATATGTCAGAAACGACTAAACGGTCGGAAACGACTGAAGAATCTATCTTTTCTTTTCTTTCTTTGACAAAGGCTCAGGCAGCAGCTATTGCTGTCTGTCACAATTATGAGTGAAAATGCGTTACGCTGCGTGCATCGTCTGACAAGTCAGGCTAAGCGCTAAGTTTGGAGAACGGATATGATTATATTATTTTTTTATATTTTGAAATGTGTTTCTTGATTCTTATTCACCATTTGATTGTTGCTAAAACACAGGTATATATGCCGAATGCTTCCAAGGCATTGAATGGATGATTTGACAAAATATCAAAACTTTACTGAAATACACAAAATTCCAAAGTAGAAACAAATAGGTAGGCAATGATATGACCAGTGTAACAAGTGGTAGTGCTTCAAAATCCAACAAGTTACTATAGAACATGGTAACTGCCAGTCAGATTCAGACTGACTAATCGAATATTTGTTAAACCGGCCAATTTATCTACTTCCCTCTATCCCTAACACAAGGTCATGAACGTGTTGTACTGTTATTGTCAGTACATACACATAATACACGCGCAGACATCCACGTGAACAGAAGAATACAACATGACCATCAAAAAGCTACGTCTTAAAACATCTTTCTGACAACTAGGACAGTTCCATCCCCATGACTTATATCCAAGCCAATCGGTCTTAATCAAACGACTATTTGTTCCTGTAGCTTTCCTCGTCTGACCTAGCAAGGAAGCGACAGGAATAGCCAACAGAACAGATGAGTAAGTCTACCCCTGTTCTTCTCCACACCCACCTTCAAACCCCCCCCACTTACCCTTTTGACCCCCCACCCCTCCACTATCCCCCTCCATCTGTCTCCCTGGCTGAAGACAATTCTCCCTATTTCTCCATTCTTCTTCCAGGGCGGACACATTGTGATCAGCAGTTGCAGAGACACTGACAGTACCGAAGATGAAGTGGATGTCTGAACTTGATGAATTAGAACTAAATGCGTGCAGTGTGAGATAAAAGAAAAAAAAGGAGAAAAGGAATTGCGAGACTAAAGCATAGGAATGAACTAGATGTTCTGAATCTGAATGTGGAGCTTGTAGTGATAAAACAAAGATAATGATAATAATCGTAGCATATACTACACATTTAAAACAATAACAGACACATCATAATATCAATAAGAAAATCGAAAATCTAGCTTTTTAATGTGTATGTACATAAAACTTAAACACATCAAAGGTCCTAAGTAACAACTTAAAAAGAAATCACCACTAAACATGGGGGAAAAGTTTTGGAGCCAAAGGGGGTTCAAGGTTCAAACCACAGCAGCTCCTGACTCGGACTTTTCGCTTTGTAGGCAGGCGCGTTACCTCTACACCACAGATCCAACTATAGTGTCATGTTCGTCCCAAGGCTTTGGTTTCAAACAACTGCACAGTCGGCAGTATGGGTGGTCTGAGGGTCTCTTAGTCACACATGCCGTGGCACATTGATGGCTGAGTTTTTATGGGACAGAGAGTAATGACTGGCGGTGAACTTCAGTGAACCTGTGCACTGTTTCAGTTTTATTACTGTCGTTACCTTTCACTTGCTTGTGTTTTTTTTATCTTTTGTTTGCTTAATCTTTTTTTTGTGAAATGCTTGTGTTTTAATAGTCTTTTGTTTCTTTCTTTGTTTTGATTTTTTGCTTGATTGTTTTTTTTCCTTTCTTTACTTTTGTTTGTGTTCTTGTTTGTTTTATTCCTTCTTATTCTTCCTTCCTTGTTTTATTTCTTCCTTATTCTTCCTTATTGTCATTCTTTGTTTTCTATTTCTTTCCTCTTTTGTATCTTTTCTTTCAGCATGTTGCGCCTCTTTGAATTAAAATCACTCAACATAAGTATGATATGTACGTTGTAAACGTGTCTTTTTCTATGATAATGAAAGTAGCACAGAGTCAATGTATGTGTAAATAATGCTCGGTCTTTCATTCTATATTCTAAGTTTTCTCTGTTTGCTTTTTGTTTTATTTTCAGCATCGAAATTATGTGCTTGTGTACCATGAAGCATTACAATCTTTCCTAAGAACGAAAAAACAATAATTACCTCCACATAATGAAAGAATACCTTTAAGGAAAGACAACTTTACAACAGTCATTAAACATCACTTGCAATTCCTTCTTCCTATACACATTACTTTGTAACGACCTAGCACTCAATAACATGTTACATATCGGCAAAGAAGAAACCATTTGCCTTCGAAACCTCCACCCCATCTCCATTTCTACCATCACCATAACACCTCTTGCCTATTGTCACGTCAGGGAATAATCTGGCAGGAGCAAAGGGACCCTGAACATCTTTCCAGACCTCGTTTGTCTGCTGCTGCTGTTCATGCTGCACCTGATGGCACCAGCGAACAGGAAGCAGAAGACTGCAAGGTGTGTTGCTGATGGAGACCACATTGGATAAACTAGCCTGAATAATGTGCTGACTGACATAGATGAAGAGCAATGGGGTGGTTTTATGGTCATGCTGTGCTTAAGGTTCCTACTATCACAGAAATGCTGTCTATATGGGTTTCAGATACTGGGGTGTTATTTTTACAATCCTCTGGCGACTTCCTCTGAGACATCACTAAACGGTTTATTATTTAGAGTAAGGGCTTTATGCAGTGCACACAAAAAGCTTACTGTTCAATGGCTGGCGTTTGACTGCGCATTGCAGACTTCAAAACCTATATAATAAAAACGAAATAGAGAACAACTCAATACACTATAGCACAGTGCAGCATAATGCAATATAGAGCAATAAAACACAATGAGCACAACACCAGAACAACAAGACCAATACCAGTATAGACAATACAATGCATTTCAACATTATAGCATACAATACTATGCCATACCATATAAACCATACTATTATCACACCATACCATACATACCATACCATACCATACCATACCATACCATACCATACCATACCATACCATACCATCCCATACCATACCTGACCAGACCAGACCATACCATACATACAACACCACACCACACCACGGCACACCACACCACTCCACACCTCACCACACCACACCACACTACACCACGCCACACCACACCACACCACACCACACCACACCACATCACACCACACCACACCACACCACACCACATCACACCACACCACACCTGATGCTTTTTCTTTAAAATCTATAAGTTCACCCGACACACTGCAGGCATCAAGTAAGCAAGACTCGCACTGTTGACCGACACACTCTATGGCACGCTTGAAGCATCGCACGCAGCATCAGCATCCATGCCCTCAGTCTCTGTTGGCATCCTACATTCCTCTTCCACCATTCCTCTGTCTCTTACCCCCATTGCCTTCACAGGTCACCATCTGGTTTGTGTCTGTGATCTTGCAGTGCATTGTCTTCTAGTACTTATTCTTTTTATTGTCTTCTAGTACTAATTCTTTTTTGTCAGGACCTATATTTTCTGTTTAGTGGCATGGGCAGTGTTTTTTGTGAGCAGTACATTGTGCATTATCTTTCTGGTTCAATTAACTTGACTCGATTTTTTTCGTATTCTGTGCTGTGTTACACTGTGGTGTGGAGTGTTGTGTGTGTGTTGTATTGTG
>CM060328.1:37154815-37177315 GCA_030674155.1 Stramonita haemastoma | reverse complement strand
CCATACCATACCATCACTATAATCACACGTCTTTTGCCTTACACTATCATTAAATAAAACGTTACTGAACAGACACTGTATATTTTAAGCTGTGTGGATAGAATTATTCTATCTATGAAAATAAGAATAGCAACATGTTTTCATGTTTATTCAGTTTCGTGTCTCATACTTTCTTCCACCACTGCCATTGAGCATAGTTGTTAACTTTGCCACATGCGACCTATGCTGCCCTGCTTACAATTACTTTCTTGTCTCATAGGAATTTCTGTTCATGGCATGTGCTGCAGTATCTACAGCCCGTGTATTATGAGCTTTGTAGTCCAGCTACTTTTTCCATGTTCTTATTGTCTGTTGGCGGTTTATTTTGTATTACTAGACCTTTTTCTGTTCTGTGCTAGCTGTAGTCTTTGTTGTGCTGTTCCATAATATAGTGTGCTGCGCTGTGCTGTGTGTAGTCTTTAAATGCATAACGTGTATATTCTATCTACTTGCTTATTACTTGCATCATTGATATGAGCAAAGTATCAATTCAGACATTCAAATATTTCTACGTCTTAAAATACTATGTGTGGATTAATTTCATCCATGAAAAGTTTCTGGTAAAAACTAACCAGTGTCTTCCGTGAATGGAAAAACTAACCTTTTTAAGTTATAGCAAAGTAACATATAAAACAGAACACTTGCAGGCATCTTATCCAGCACATACTCCCCTAGTGTAATGCGTGAAAAAGGAGTGCGTACTTTTAGAAACCACAGGACCTTCAAGCTGTGGAAAATTAAAAAAACAACAGCAACAGCACCAAAAACATTGCTGACACACTCCTAAGAATAACATTATCTGGTGTGGGTGTTTTTTTTCTTGGCGTGCATTCTAACCCTAAAAACCCTTGAACCACGCATAGAAATCATCTCAACATTTTCCTTTGCCTGTACTGCCTTTCTCTGTTTAAAAAGAAAAGCAATACCAACTTGTCTTTTCCTCAGCGAGGGCCCTCAGACCAAGCGTCTGACAAATAGGCCCAGACCTGGTGATCAAGGAGGTGAAGGTAGGTGACTTGTAAGTCAGAAATTGAAAAGCGTCAGAGTTACAGGAAATCAAATGGGCAATGAGGGCACAGGAGCTAGCAGGGAGAGAGCGTGTGTGTTTAGGGGGGAGTGTTTGTGAAGCAGAGGTATGATACTAAAGGAAGAGTAGAAGTCTGGAAAACTGACCGTGATACATTTGTCTGGCACAGCTTCGTACATGAACTGGACGACTAACGCATATCCAACTTTTTTTGGGGGACTAAACTGGAAGTTCTGCATTATATCTAGCTTAGTTTTAGAGACTGAGTGAAATGTAAGTGTACATAGTAGGTAGGGAATACAGACATCGCTTGTTTTGAGTAACGAGGACCTAGAGGTTAACTGGACTAATTTGTCTTATATTCTTACTTCTATTTGTAAGACAAATGATCGAGAATGGCTTTCATGAGTATGATAGATGACATAAAAAATAAACTGTACTATGCATATTACGATGTATTACTATAGCATGTTTCACGTAGAAATACAGTAACACTTTGAAATACATTTAAAATGATTTGCATATATATATACATACTTATGATACAAAAAGCAAAAAACAATTTTTTAAAGTCATCGATCTACCAAACTAAACACAGCTCCAATCATATTCTTTTTCAGCGTCCAAAAACTATCTATACATTAGCTTTACTGGGTCTAGTAAAGTGTTGTGAACACAGCACATGTTGTATTTTCATTTTCTATGTCTTCGTTATTTTATGTATATGTTTATTTTATTCTTTTATATTTCATTTTATTCTTTTATATCGAGGATAATGCAATAAGCACTCATACGCTTATTTCCATCCAGTACCCGTGTGTATGCAGTTTTGTAAATACTGTCATCTGTTCCCACAGGCACACAATGGCCTACTCTTACAAAAAGCGGAACAGGATTTAACCTGTGCTCAAGATGTTCTGCGTGCGTTCGCACACGGGCAGTCTCATCCGAAAGACTTTTGGGGAGATGTGAGTCAGCACTGAACAACAACTTACGAAGTTTAAACAAGCTCTTTCCCGAATAAATATGACTACATGAGCAGAATACTCTATTTGAACAGGCCATACAATAACACAACTATGGAAAAGATCGATTTTTCAGTCCCCTATCTGAAGACTTGGCGATTTCCACCCCATGACTTATGACCAAGACTGCCAGTGCTAATCAAACGACAGTTTGTTCCTGCACCGCTTCCTGTCTGAGTCTCTGGAGAACAGTGTGGAGGGGGCAGGACGGCAATCCAGTCCATCCTCCCTTTCCTCCCTGCTAAGACAGCACTCTCTACATCCTTCCTTTTTATCTCCAGCAGAAGGCAGTCCTGTGCACTCTTCCCTTCTTCTCCTGACATAGCGTGATTCGATCTGACAGACACGCGCAGAATACATACATATTGGGCACACGTTAAAGCCTGTTCCACCTTTTAGAAGAGAAGACTATTATGCACCAGTAGGTATGGACCACACAAAATCACACATACACACTTATGTTGTGTTTTGACAATATCCCTTGAGACGGAATGCAACAACCTTAATGATGGGCAGAACCTATCACATATGCAAAGTTGCCTCATATGTGAACTGGGGAGCTACATCCAAGAACAAATAATGTTCATGTCGTGTGTTTAAATGTTGCCGGAGGTTCTACATCAGTTTTGCTTGTTCACTTTGTTTAAATCCTTCCAGTTTTGCCTGTGACTCTACATTCACTATCTGTTTTACTTCATAGTATAACTATTACTGCATAATTGTCACATTTCGTAAATGCACACAATGTATATTAAATATCAGTTCTGGGTGAAAGATAATAATCTGGAGCGAAAAAACAACAACCCTAAAACACGTAGTTTTTAGTCTGTTTGAGTATAGACTGGTGCAGTTATAATCAACATACATTTGTTACCAGTCCCTGCCCTTCTCCTATGAGTCTGAGTTTTAAATCAAAAATGGAAAGCAAACTCCAGACACTGCCAGAAGTGTCCGCATTTTATTCCTGAAAGCATTACGGACTGATCACTTTCTCTCACTCTGTATCCCTCATCCAAAAGTCTGACAAATAGTTCCAGACAAGGTTAGTCACCGAAGGTATAGTTAGTGACTGACAGTAAAATTAAAAACTGTCAGGGATTTGGCGGATGAAATGGGTTAAGAGGATGCGAGAGCTGTAAGGCGGAGAAGGATGGGGGGGGGGGGGGGGAGGGGGCTGTAGAAGACTATAATTTGGTAGGGGTGGGACTAGGAGGAATCCAAGTGTGGAATATTGACTCAGACATATTTGTTCAGCTAAAAGCTAGGGACTGCGTGAGAGATACACACAAGTTTAACTTAGAATTGGGGGCTAACTTTTAAAAAGATACAAATACATCTAATGCAGCACTGACGACTGACCGAAAGACGCAAACGTGTTTATTGTAAGGACTGCGATTTGAGTAGGAGTTACACATATATCTACTTCACAGTTGGGATACCTATTCTAAAAATCCTAAGAATGTCTAGCTTGCAGTAGAAAAAATATCAGGAAATCTTATATGTTACATTTGGATTCTGGCTTACTGATGTGTACTAGTTAAACCTAGAGTTGGGATCATAGCTGGACCCTAAATCTATGTCTTAACACAGAATCATGGCAGAAACTGGGAGATAACAGATATTTCTTACAACGAGCATTTTGATTCATTCCTTGGCTAAAGCTTCAAGGATCACCAGCAGTTAGATTTTGTGTTGTGACCGTTTATCCACCATGAAGCAAGCCATATTCAGACTTCATGGATTGACTAGAAGTATAACATTCAAGGGTGACTGACAAAAGCTGTGGATCTTTAAGTTTACTTTCCTTAAAATCAAGTAGTTGAATGCTGTTTTCCGTCGATATATAGCTAATATATTGCAGGCAGTTTTAGAAAATATACACAGAATGCATAATCAATATTGCACTTTGTCCTATTTTCCATATGACAGAAATAAGAAAAAGTAAACTATAGCTGAACGGATGGTATAAAAGCGGACTCTGTGATATGCATCATCGTGTGATAAACTATAAAAGCACATAATCACCCATCAAGTTCTCCCAAGGTAGTGAAACGAGGAACAAATTGCATTCAAACGTCCATTGCATATACATAAGATGCTGAGGAGGAGGTAAGGGACTACAGTGCTAACAATGATCAGCTTTGAAAAAGTCTCTGTTTCATAATTTACCATGCTATTACCAAAACTGAACGTCAAATTTATTGTGATTCAGCCGAATTTCATCAACACTACTTATACAACTTTTTCCCCTTTAATACGCACACAGTTTTGAATAGTTGCATTTCTGGCATGGATATATCAGCAAAACACACACACTCTGACAGCCATACAGATAGACAATTCAACTACACAAGAATGGAAAAAAGATACATTTTCAGACACTATCCTAAACTCTTGGACATGTCCATCCCAATGGCTTATTACCCTGCCAACAGGCCCTCCTGATCAAAGGACTATTTGTTCCTGTGCAACCTCTCTCGTCTGAGACCCCATGTCAGGAACAGGACTGGGAAGGATGACAGTTTAGTGACACCCCCTTCTCCCTGTCTGTACCCCCTCATATCCCCCCCCCCCACACACACACACACAATCTGTACCCTCAGCTAGAGGTGATTCTGCTTACGCTTCCATTCTTTTCCCCAGGCTGACACCGCGTGATTAACAGTTGCAGACAGTGATAGCACTGAAGACCATGTTGGTGACTTAGGTCTTTCTTATAGTGTAGTAGTGTACAGAGGAGTGAAAGAAGAGGCTGAAATGAACCTTTGTCCAAGACGTATACGTTAGGTCTCCAGTCAAGTATGCTGCGTGTCTTCTTTTGTATTTGATGGTTGAAAATGAGTAGAAATAAAGCAAACTGAAACAAGAAATTGTTCGCGTGTCTTTATTTGGGTGACTGCTTTTTATTGTTGTTAGTGGCGGTACTACTGTTCTTTTTGTTGTTGATGATGTATTGCTGACGTTTTTTGCTGTTTCTATCATTGGTGATGTGGTGGTTGTAAAACTTTTCATTTTCATCAGTTAGTTTCTATTCCTAAAACTGATTCGTCTACTTTATTCTCCTTTTGTTTCGTTATTCTTTATGTTAAGTTTCCTTCATGTACGTCTTCGTTTCTGTCGTTGTTTTTGCCTTCTTTCTTTTCTGACTTTGCTTTCTTTCTTTATTTTCTTCTTTCTTTCCATCTTTCTTTCTTTCTTTCTCTTTTCCTTTCTTTTCTTTCTTTCTTTCTTTCTATTTTATATTTAGTTTCTTCTGTTCGTTTACTTTTCTTCTTTTCTGTTTGTTTATTTCTTGTTCTCTTCTGTTCATGACCTTGCTATTGCAAAATGTATAGAAACTTGATACGTCTTTCAATATAAAACAATTTTATATCAAGAAATTATTTTTCCCACTTAACCAAGTTTTTCACAGTGGTAACAAGTGTACAAACTTGTTTATTCGAATTGCTGTTATATTTCGTTTGCGTTTGGGTTTTTTTTAAATCTCTAGCAATATTTTCATTTGTTTTGTGTATAATCAAATACCAAGACCTCTCACGAAGAAAGGGGATACCTACTACTCAAGAAAAAAACAGCAACAACAAAGCTTATTCAGCGAGAACATTTGGCACCATTGTCAGTTCCCCATTTTCTCTCACATTGGCCTTAAAATGAACTTGCACTAGCCAACACATTCCTCTCTGGCAGACAAAGGGCCCTTTTCTAGCCAGAAAAAAAAAATGTTCGAGGCATATCGTCATTTCAACACTGCTGTAGCAAATGTGCTGGCAGGAGTATAGAGATCGTAAACATCTTTCCAGACCTCGTGGTTTTTGTTGCTTTTATTGCACCCGGTGGCATCAGCAGATGGCAGGCAGGAGGCTTCAAGATACACTGCCAATGGATAGCACAATGGACAAACTGGCTTAAACGAGGTGTGAAATGAGAGGGCAGAAGCGTGGAGAAATGGTTTGGTGGTAATGTTGTGTGTAAGGCTTCTGCTTCTGTTGTTCCATAACTGCATGGCTAGGCTTGAGACACGCATAATTATGCGCTGTTCTAGCGTTCTGATGAAAATATCAGAAAAAGGGTGTCACTGCAAAAGGCTATTATATCTAGAAGCTAAGATTTGATATAAAAGTCATAATGGTGCTTGATGACGTTTGTTCAGTAAACAATAATTAACTGAAATCTGCTTAGAATAGCGGCCTAAAATTAATTTACATTCCTGACGTTGATCAAAAAGTATAACGGCTATCCATATTTTGTAAAACAAAGTGAACAACATGAGTTGATTTAAAAATTCAGCGCTTATGAAAATAACTTATTTTTGTAGAATTCCAATAAACAGTCTGTATCAATTCTTACAAGTTTTGTTTTTATAGCATAGCATATATCTTTTACATATTTAATGTACTATGATATATTCCAACACATGCTTGAATCCAATTCATTATGAATTATTAGTTTTGATTATATAAATCCAGTGATCTTTTTCATTGTTTTTAATGGTATGTGCTAGCATTTTCCACAAAATCGTATATATATATTATATAATATATAATTATAAACTTCCTATTCCAGCTACCTGTTTCACTTATTGTGTTTTGACGTGTCGTGTTACTGGTATTTTTTCCCGTATGTTTTGTTTTGAACTGTAGTTTGCTGTGTTGTACTGTGCTGTGCTTTGTTGTGCTTTACTGTCCTGCGCTGGGCTGCATTGTATTCGACATTCCTCTCCAACCTTCTGTTGGTAAAAAACGTACCTTTTCCCGAATATACTGCTCCTAAAAACAACACAACAACAACAACAACAATACAAATAACAGACTGATAATTTTCAAAATAAAAACAACTATAACCTTTTTGAGGTACAAAAATGAACACGTTATTATAACACACACATTGCACTCGTGATCTGCTCACCAGGGTTCCAATCCCGTTCAAAGGGATATTTTCCCCGGAGTTAACATCATTGCCGACTCCCCCCCCCCCCCTCCCACCCCCTCTCCCCCGCCATAGTCCGGGTGGGACCATAAAACGAGTTCTCGTGTGTGACTGAATGAAGAACATCTTGCGCACAATTTAAATCTCGTCTGCTTTTCTGAAGAGTAGGCTAGTATGTGCCAGTGGGAACAGATGATAAACTTTTTTTTTTTTAAATGCGTACATATGCGGACTGGTTGTAAAAAAAACCACATGCAAGTTTCCTCAGTTATTCTTGAAAAAAACTCAATTAATAAATAGATAAAAAATATGGATAAATAATTATGTATTTCCCTTTGAATAAAAGTTGTATTTACACATGATGAGGACACTACACTATTTGATTTCCCTTCTTAACTCTTCGCTAACCATTATCCAAACATTGGGTTACCATGAAATTCAAAGAGAAAATGAGACATTTATCAAAAAGACAGTCATTACCCGTGGAACAAAACTAAACTCTAGTAAAAACAACAACAACAAACAAAAACCCATGGCAATCGTTCAGCATCAATTTGTTTTTGCTTTCATTTCCCCTCATCTCTCTCTCACACAGCAGTTTTTAATGAACTTGCACGAACTGACAGCTTCCTTCGTTGGCAGACAAAGAGTTTATTTTCTAGTAAGAAAACAAGGGCTTCAGCTCTGGGGGCTTTTTAATGCTGGTCCTGAAAATGTGCTGGCGGCAGCAAGCAGCAGCAGCAGTATAGAGGCTCTAAAACTCTCTCCCTGTTGTTGTTGTACCCAGTAGCATCGGCAGATGGGAGGCAAAAGACTGGGGGGTGCAGTGCAGACAGATAGTGTATGAGACAGATAGTCATGAGACAAATGGCTAAAATGGCGTGTGGAATGAGAGGAAGCGAGAGGGGGGAGAGAGAGAGAGAGAGAGAGAGAGAGAGGAGAGAGAGAGGAGAGAGAGAGAGAGAGGAGAGAGAGAGAGAGAGAGAAGAAGAAGGAAGAGAAGATGAGGAAAAGAGAGGTAGAGAGAGAGAAAGCAAGCAGAGAGAAGGCAAGAAGACAGACGAAGCAGAGGAAGAGAGAAAGAGGAAGGAGAGAAAGAGAAAGAAGAGGAAGAGAGAAGGACAGAGAGAGAAAGAGAAGAGAGAGGAGATAGAGAGAGACAGAAGACAGAGAGAAAGAGAAAGAGAGAGAGAAGGAGAGAGAGGAGGAGGAGAGAGGAGAGAGAGAGAGAGAGAGAGAGAGAGAGAGAAGAGGAGATGAGAGAGAAGAGAGAGAGAGAGAAGAGAGAAGAGAGAAGAAGGAGAGAGAGAGAGAGAGAGAGAGAAGAGAGAGAGAGAGGAGAGAGAGAGAGAGAGAGACAGAACAGACAGACAGACAGACAGACAGACAGACAGACAGACGACAGACAGCAGACAGACAGACAGTCAGACAGACAGACAGACAGACAGACAGAGAAAGAGAAACAGGCACAGAGACAGAGAAGAGAGACAGAAAGGATCGTTTGGTAGCAATGTTGTGTGTAGGGCTCCTGCTGGCCTTGTGTGGCTGCCTGCGTGGGTTCTAGACACTCAGGTGTTGGTTTAGAAATTCCAGATGGCATCGTGAGGGGCAGAGCCACACAAATGTGTTGTGTTACTGGCAGTTTGGGTCTCGTGTACACTGTGGGGTGTAGTGCTGTGTGTCTTGTATTATAGATGGGGCAAAGTAGATACCACAAACTTATATAACACGCAGTGTGATTGTAGTGATGGGATGGGGCTATGCCAGATTTGATTTACAAAAAGAAAAAATGTTCAAATCTTTAAAATGAAATGTCATCTTTACAGATTTAAAATCTCCCTGAAATCATTTTAGAATAACCGTGAAACTTCACATCAATGCTCCATGTCTAGTTAACTACAACCTGAAAGAATTTTGCACCACTAGACACTAAATTTTTCAACAGATAAGGAGCTAGGATTTTTGCCTGGAAAAAAACAACCCACCTCAGATACATTGTCCTTTCAGCACTGCTTGAGCAAAATGTGCTGGCAGGAGTGTAATGGGCCTGAGCATCTTTCCAGACCTGGTTGCCGCGTTGCTCCTGTAGGCTACCCTGTGGCTTCAGCAGATGGGGAGCAGAAGACTGTGGTTACAGCGCCAATAGATAGGCCTAGCGCGTGGGACAAACTGGGGGAATGAGAAGTAGGGGCTTGGGGGTGGCGTGTGGAAGTGTGAGGAGATGTTGTGGCGATAATGTTATGTGTTGTTGTTGTATTTCTTTTTTTATATAGTATCTCTGCCTGTATATGTTTGATACACTTGGGAGGTGATTCATAATTCCACTAATAATTATGTAAAGGTGTTTTAAGGGGCATTACTATAAAAGCCCAGGACCCAGGGTTGCGTGAATTTCTCAAACTTTAGGGCAAGTATTTTAACACAAGACTGCATGCCACATCATACCATACTATACCATACCATACCATACCATACCATACCATACCATACCATACCATACCATACCATACCATACCATACCATACCATACCATACCATACCATACCATACCATACCAGACCAGACCAGACCATACATACCATACCATACATACCATAACATACATAACATAACATAACATAACATAACATAACATAACATAACATAACATACCCCATCACAACAACAAAAAACCCGACTCAACACAACACAGCTCAGCACAGAACAATCCAACAAAGTATCAAACACTATTATACAATACCATACATACCATACCATAGTTATCCAAAGTCAATGGCATTCACCAGTCTCTATAGTCAGATTGTTTAAAGATTAGCTGTAATGTGGTGTGCCTATAACAATATTACAGCCTCTCTCTGTCTCTCTCTGTGTGTCTCTCTCTGTCTCTCTCGAGGTCTGTCTGGTCGAGGAAATTTTTTCCTGGAGTTAACATCTGTGCCGACTCCACTCTCCCCAAAAGTCCTTCGGATGAGACTTTAAACCGAGGCCCCGTGTGCGAACGCACGCAGAACATCTTGTGCACACGTTAAATCCTGTTCCGCTTTTCGTAAGAGTAGGCCATCGTGTGCCGGTGGGAACAGATGACAATATTTACAAAAACTGCATGCACACGGGGACCGATGAAAAAGCACATGATGCCCATTCTGTTACCTCAATAAAAGAATAAACAAATAAATAAACTATGTCCTGTTCTGTCTCTGTCTCTGTTCTGTCTTTGTCTCAGTCTTCATCATCTCTCTCTTCTCTCTCTCATCTATCTCCTCTTACTCTCTTCTATCCCATCTAACAATCCTACTCCCTCTCTCTCTCTTCTCTTCTCTCTTCTTCTCTCTCTCTCTCTCTCTCTCTCTCTCTCTCTCTCCCCTCTCCCTCCCTCTCTCTCTCTCTCTCTCTTTCTCTCTCTCTCTCTCTAGGGGCATACCCATTCCCATACCCATTCCTAGATTCCGCCTTCTGCAAACTTCCTACTAGCATTGTTCCCCTCACCCCTCTCTCTCTCTCCCACCTCGCCATCTGTTTCCTGCCCCTGGTCTGCATTGCAATGTCTTCTATTACCTACCTGTCACAGCGGATTTCTGGTCATGGCATGTGTTGTGTTGTATATTCTAGGGGCGCACGTGTCTGGGAGGGGGGTGTAGTGTGTGTGTTTTTGGCGTGGGTGGGGGGTTGATGTGGGTGGGTGATCTGTTGTGTGTGTGTGGTGTAGTGTGGGGGGGGGGTGTATGTGTGTGTGTGTGATTTTGTGTGTGTGGGGATGTGTGTGGGGTGTGTGTGTGTGTGTGTGTGTGTGTGTGTGTGGTGTGTGTGGTGGTGTTGTGTGTGTGTGTGTGTGTGTGTGCGTGGGTGTGTGTTGTGTGTGTGTGATTGTGTGTGTGTGTGGTGTTGTGCGTGTGGTGTGTGTGTGCGTGTTGTGTGTGTGTGTGTGTGTGTGTGTGTGTTGTGTGCGTGTGCGTGCGCGCGTGCGTGGGTGGGTTTGTAGATGTGAGAGAGAAGAGGACAGAGAGAACAGAGAGAGAGAGACAAGAGAGAGAGACAGAGAAAGAGTGTGTGGTGTGTGTGTGTGTTAGTTGTGAGTATGGTTATGAGAGCGTGTGTATGCATGAGTGTGTATTTGTGAGTGTGTGTATGTAGGTGTGTAGATGTGTGTGTGTGTTTGTGTGTGTGTGTCGTGTGTGTATGTGTGTGTGTGTGGTGTGTTGGCACGTGTGAGTATGTGGTGTGTGTTTGTGTGTGTGTGTATGTGGTGCGTGTGTTTATGTATGTGTGTGTGTGTATTTATAGAAGCTGTCGTGTCCAGCTACATTTGCTGGAGGTTTTTTGTGTTGTTGTTGTTGTTGTTGCTTATTTTCTTCTCTTGCATGGTATTGCGGTGTTTGTTTGTTTTTTGTCGTGTACTGGTTTGTCATGAGCAATGTTTGTTTTTGCTGCGGGAGGAAGATAGTATATTTCCTCCTGTGCTGTGTTGTCATATGTTGTGTTGCTTTGCTGTCACATGCCACATTATGTTGCAACAATTTGCTAGGCATGTAATCCTTTCTCATTCAGTAAGAAGTTAGATGGGGAAAAGGTGTGAATTCTTTTTCCCCTCTGTCTCTATCTTTCTCATTGTTTCTTTTCTCTTTCTCTCGTCTGTCTCTCTCTGTCTTCTTTGTCTCTGTCTGTCTCTGTCTGTCTGTCGTCTGTCTGTCTGTCTGTCTGTCTGTCTGTCTGTCTGTCTGTTTGCTCTGCCTGCCTGTCTGTCTGTCTGTCTGTCTGTCTGTCTGTCTCTGTCTCTGTCTCTGTCTCTCGTCTTCTCTCTGTCTCTCTCTCTCTCTCTCTCTCTCTCTCTCTCTCTCTCTTCTCTCTCTTCTCTCTACTCTATGGTTATTGGTGTGCGCGTTTTATATATATATATATATATATATATATATATATTATATATATATATATATATATATAATATACATATATATATCATATATATATATATTATACTGTATATATATATATATATATTATATATATTATATGATTATAAGTGTGTGTGTGGTGTGTGTGTGTGTGTGTGTGTGTGTGTGTGTGTGTGTGTGTGTGTGTGTGTTGTGTGCGTGTTTCCTTTTTCTCTTTGATGCTAGTGTGTATTACCCGAGAGCTGTTGTTTTTGACAGGCAGAGAACATTTTATATTCTAACAAAAGTTTGCACTTATTTTATTGCCAATTTTATGCAGCCTGTATAATCCCCGAGCAAAGGCAAATGACCGCTTTACAGTCCCTTTCACGAGACAAAATGGATACAACGTACACAGTTATGGTCAATGATAGACACAAAAATATCATAAAAGAATACGTTGCTAGTTTAATTTGAATAAACCTCGTGAAAATCGATATTTAATTTTCTTTTTGGCTGACGTATTTTGTCATTTGAGGTACCAGTTATTCTTTAAACAGAGAAAGATATGGTGTAGATTGCAATAATGGCAATATCAGCATAGCATCAGCATTAGCATCAGCATCACACTATCACTATCTATCGTGTGTCGTCGTCGTCGTCGTCGTCGTTCATCATCATCTCTCATCATCATCAACATCATACATCAACATCATAATGATAACCATCACTATCATCAACACCATCACAATTAGCATTACCATTAACAGTCCCTTGACAACAATGGCCGTATGGGGAACGTAAGCGATATGAAGGCAATAAAGTTTACCATAACTCAAAGTAGAATTTTAAGATGCCATCATTTCCATTTTATTGTAAATAAACACCGTCGTTTTTTTCAGTTAATGTTTGGTTGACGGATTTGTGTCCTGTTTAAGTCCGTTAGTAGTGTATGTTATGTCATATCATTTGATGCTATTTTCGTTTAATTTGTTTTTGCGTTGTCTAATTTGCGCTACGAAAACAAACAAGTCAAGTACAAACGCACAAATACCATACCTTAACAGATGCAGATAAACAGACTAGCATCACTCCACCCTTGACGTACACAGAATTAAGTCATTACAGAGTTAGGTCGGGCACTGAAAGGCATGTTGTATTATACCTACTCTATCTGATCAGAGACTTTTCACCACATACATGTTTTCCTTAACTGACATAAGTTGTCAAAAAATGAAAAAAAGAAACGAAAAATAATTAACATACTGCGCTGTTGCTGCTCCTGCACGTACTTTTACTGCTGTAATTACTGTCGCTGCTACAGCTACTACTACTACTACTACTACTACTACTACTACTACTACTACTACTACTACTACTACTACTACTACTACTACTACTACTACTACTACTACTACAACAAATAAGTCTGCTACCACTATCATGACTAGTACTGCTAATTCTACTGCTACTGCCGCTGCTTCTGCTACTACTACTACTACTACTACTACTACTACTACTACTACTACTACTACTACTACTACTACTACTACTACTACTACCACCACCATACTTCTACTACTACTACTACAGTCCAAGTTCTCATACATACACATGCACACACACGCGCACGCGCACACGCGCGTGCTTGCGCACGCTAATCTATTGTCATTTCAACACCGCTGTAAGAAATGTGCTGGTAAGAGGGAAAGATGCCTAAAGCGTTTCTCCAGACGTCGGTATCTCTGATGCACTTGTACCCAGCCGCCACAGCGAAGGCAGAAAACCTGCCCTAGGGCCTTGGGGAGTAGCAGTAGCATTGAGCAGTAGCAACGTTCTGGCAATGTTACACCCCTGCACTGTGTTTGTGGAAAACGGCTAAACAAAACTAACAACAGTTGCGATAACAGTATCATTTCCTTGTTCTTGGTAAGTCTGAACCTGCCATACTTGGTTACTGGTCATTAAAGCTATTTCTCCTAAGTCTTTTTTTTTTTAGTTTGTTTGTTCTATTTTGTCCCGGATAACCATTCTATTGCCATTTTTAAAGATTTTCATCCAAAATATACACAATTTTGAATGTTGCCGCTATCAAAGTGAAAGAAAAATAGCTACACAAACAGAAAAAAAAAAGAAGGAAAATTTACATTCTGGGTTCAGAGTCAAGTATGTTGTTGTTTTTTTATAAATCTTACCGCTTAGGCTGCGTGCGCTTGAAAAAAGGTTAAAACTATACACAAGAAAGAAAGAAAGAAAGAAAGAAAGAAAGAAAGAAAGAATAAAAAAAAAAAAGAGAAAAAGAAGAAAGAAAGAAAGAAGAAGAGGAGGAAGAAGGAAGAAGAAGAAGAAGAAGAAGAAGAAGAAGAAGAAGAAGAAGAAGAACAACAACAACAACAACAACAACAACAACAACAAAGAGAACAAGAACAAGAAAAATGTTAAGTGTAATGACAAGCAGAACATATGATCAACTGTTGTTCTCTTTAAAACCCCTTCTACCTTTTGCAAGACTACACACCATTTGCACACCACTAAGAAAAGATGACAATTTTTTTTAAGTGCGTGCATACTATTTCAATAATAACACAGCAACCAAACTTACAAACACGGATACCCTAATAGTGGTCAAAAACAATACACAAAATGTCACCACCTGGGGAACCTAGAAGTTCTAGCGAAAAAAGAAAAAAAAAAAAAAAGCAGCACAAAAACAGACCAAAAACAAACAACTGAATCCAACAACATGGAGGCTGCTCCAATAATGTGCTAGCAGCAGATTCCTTTCTGTGTGTTGTTTTCTGCACCTGGTCTCACTACTGACAGAGCACCCGGTGGCCCCTGTGTAAAAAATGCCAGGGGTGATATAGGGCCCTAGGGAGCTATAGGGACTGAGCGTACAGTTCCCAGGACATCACGGATGACGGGTGGAATGACTCCGGAATGTTAGAGTACCGTAAAAACGGAGAGGAGGAAGAAACTAGTTGTGTGTAAGAAAATAGTGGTGGTGGTGGTGGTGGTGGTGGTGCGGTGTGTGTAGGGGGGGGGTGTGTGTGGTGTGTGTGTGTTGTGTGTGTGTGTGTGGTGTGTGTTGTGTGTGTGTGTGTGTGTAGGAAGGGTGTGTGTGTGTGTGTGTGTGTGTGTGTGTGTGTGTGTGTGTGTGTGTGTGTGCATAATGCTTGTGTGCATGGGTGTGAGTACGCTAGCACACGTGCATGTGTGTGTGTGTGTGTGTCTGTCTGTCTGTCTGTCTGTTGTGTGTGTGTGCATATGTTTTTGTGCACGAGTGTGTGCGTAGTGAGCACACATGCACGTGTGTGTATGTGTGTGTAAGTGTGTGTGTGTGTGTGTGTGTGTGTGTGTGTAAGTGTGTGTGTGTGTGTGTGTGTGTGTGTGTGTGTGTGTGTGTGTGTGTGTGCGCGCGCGTGCGTTCTCCCTGTCTCTGTGTTTACTTGTATATTATTTCATGGATGTTTTCCTGCATAGCTTTACGAATGGCGAAGTTTTTCTCTGTGCAATTCATTGCTTTGGTATCCTGCTGGTATTTGTTACTTTTTAAAACATTGCCACAATATTTTCAAAGTATGTTGAAAACTGGAACACACACACATACACATGCACACAAACAACACACACACACAAACACACACCACACACACGCACACACGCACACACACACACGCACCTACACACACACACACACACCACACACACACACACACACACACACACACACACACACACCACACACACACACACACACAAACAACACACACATTTTTCAAACATCCACCCCATCACATAACAAACACAGTGCAACAACATACACACTTCTCCAAAAATATGCCAGGAACAGATTTCTTTCCTTCCTTTTACCTACACCTGGTCTCATTGCTGACAGAGCACCCAGTGGCCCCTGTGAAAAAAAAATGTCAGGGGTGGTATGGGACTCTTGAGAACTATAGTGGGGGACGGGATATAGCCTAGTGGTCAGAACATTGCGCTCGCAATTTTACGACCTGGGTTCTATTCCAGGTCGAGGGGATTTTTCCTCTGGAGTTAACATCAGTGCTGAAACCACTTCCCCCAAAAGTCTTTCGTGTTGAGACTATAAACTGAGCCCCGTGTGCGAACCCACGCATAACATCTTGCGCACACGTTAAATCATGTTCCGCTTTTCGTAGAGTAGGCCATCGTGTGGCCGGTGGACGTGGGAATAGATGACATGATTTACAAAACTGCATACACACAGGGACGGAAGTGAAAAGGCACATGAGTGCTTATTCCATTATCCTCGATATAATAAAATAAATAAATAAAGTAAATAAACAAACACACACACACACTTTTCAAACATTCCCCCCATCACATAACAAACACACTGAAACAACATACACACTGCTCCGAAATGTGCCAGCAACAGATTTCTTTCCATTCCTTTTACCTACCACTGGTCACACACTGACAGAGCACCCAGTGGCCCCTGTGAAAAAAATGTCAGGGGTGGTATGGGACTCTTGAGAACTATAGTGACTGGGGGTACAATTCCAGGACAAGAAAAATGACGAGTGTGACATGACTAAGGTACGAATAAAAACGAAGTCGGAGATGCTCTGGCGTGATTTTTTTGTGGTGGTGGTGATAGTAATTGTGGTGATGATGGTTATAAGCAGGTTTGGTGGTGGTGGTGGGGGTGGGGGGGTGGTGGTGGTGGTAGTGGTGGTGGTGGTGATGGTTGTGGTGTTGGTGTTGGTGGTGGTGGTGGTGTGTGTGTGTGATGGTGGTGTTGGTGTGTGTGGTGGTGGTGGTGGTGATGGTGGTGGTAGTGGTGGTAGTGGTGTGTGTGTTCGTGTGTGCATGTGTGTGTGGTGTGATGTGGTGAGATGGTGGTGGTGATGATGATATGTGTGTGAGCTTAAAAGAAATTGTGAAATAAAAGACCAACACAAGAAACTTGAAAGGAGATAATACCCATAACTTAGATATAAACGTAACTATTAACAATTGTGTGGAGTAGCGACCTGCCTGTTTGAATTTCTCGGCACTGCTATTAGATATATTTAATGCTTGACTTCGTCTTGTCCGGTTATATTGTTTTGCATCACTGTGCGCTGCATTGCATTATATTTCACTGCACTGTCTTGCACCATGCATCTTTGTCATTACTCACTCAGCTAGTGCGTATTACGTTATTGTTTTGCTGGAAAGTTTAACAAGACTGTGATGGATTACATCGCCTAGCCTTGCATCGGGGACGAGATTGCTCAGTGGTCAAAGCACTTGCTCAACTTAGGCAAATGTGATGCAGTATTGAGCAAAGTTGTTCGTGGATGGATGACTGTTGGTGTGCCTTGGCTTTTTCACAGTCCCCAAAAAGGTACATGATCTCTTTAGGAACAAGGAAGACAAAGCTGCTGGGAAGAAGAGATGAGTGCCGCCCTCAAAGTACTGGCCTTTTGGGAAAATGAAGTCTCTGACACCTCACTACCCAACCAACCTTTGATTTGATAACATTTCAATACTTCTATTTTGTTTTATAGGTGATACCTTTAGCTTTTTCTGCCACTAAAGGAAAAACGTGAAAGAAAACATCATTGGCCGTCATTGTTTGGAGAGATTGTAGTAATGATGGCTAACAACACATTCTTGGGCAAATTTAAAGTAGAGACTGAAAGGAAAGCTTGGAATGGGATTTCCAATTTAAACACAACTCTCATTTCCCATATTATTAATAACAGAGAACAGATTTTGTTTCATAAAAATTACATTCTTTGAAACCATTTTGAAAACAAGTATTATGCAGTTTGTCGTGCAGCAGCAGCAGCAGGAAGAAGTGAGGTGTTACAACATGGTTTCTGTCGGCTTGCCAGAATGCCTGTGTGTCTATGTATTTGTCTATGTGTCTGTGTGCATGCTTGACTCTCTGTCTTTGTATGCGTGTCTGTATCTGTGTGTACTATCTGTCTGTCTGTCTGTCTGTCTGTCTGTCTGTCTGTCTGCCTGCCTGTCTGTCTGTCTGTCTGTCTGTCTGTCTGTCTGTCTGTCTGTCTGTCTGTCTGTCTCTCTCTCTCTCTCTCTCTCTCTCTCTCTCTCTCTCTCTCTCTCTCTCTCTCTCTCTCTCTCTCTCTCTCTCTCTCCCGCTTTCTCTCTCTCTCTCTCGTCTCTCTCTCTCTCTCTCTCTCTCTCTCTCTCTCTCTCTCTCTCTCTCTCTCTCTCTCTCTCTCTCTCTCTCTCTCTCTCTCTCTCTCTCTCTCTCTCTCTGGGGGGACGGATAGCCTAGTGGTCAGAACATTGCGCTGGCAATTTGACGACCCGGGTTCGAGTCGGTCGAGGAATTTTTCTCCTGGAGTTTAACATCAGTACTGACTCCACTCTCCCAAAAGCTTCGGATGAGTCTTTAAACCGAGGCCCGTGTGCGAAACGCACGCAGAACATCTTGCGCAAAACGTTAAAATCCTGTTCCGCTTTTCGTAAGAGTAGGCCATCGTGTGCCGGTGGGAACAATGACAATATTTACAAAACTGCATACACACGGGGACCGGTGAAAAAAACATGATTGATTATTCTGTTATCCTCGATATAAAAGAATAATAAATAAATTAATTAATTAATCAATTAATCTCTCTCTCTTTCTCTCTCTTCTCTAAGTCTGTCTCATTGTCTCTCTGTCTCTGTTTCTTTATCTCTCTCATTAAATACAATGACTCTTAACTTTTGTTTTATTCTGCTCTGTTGTCATAATCACAATGTCTTAACACAACTTATTCTAAGCCCTTTTAGTGTGACATCGCTAAACCCACAAGGTATCCAGTTACATCCTGTCACACACCATAATCGGCACCACCACAAAGAAAATATGATAGATTCTTATCTCCCTAGCCACTATGGGAATACTTGCAACAAAAATATCCTCTCTTGACCACTTCCGAGTTCAGTGGTAATTACTGATGAATCTATATGGTGTAAGTACTGGTAAATCTCTATGGTTTGAACGTATGCATCTTGTAATCATGACACACAGAGCATTGCACACTGATGAAAAACAGTCTTAGTTGCATAGCCAAACACAGTGAGTTATCCACCTTTAGAATGGTAACCACAGCTACGTTCTTCTATCAATGCTTGTGAATGTGCCAGAGAAACTGAAAGCAAAGTCACTATGATATCAGGGAACAAAAGCCTGTAGTACTCAATGTCTGTCCTGATTTTTTAGAGAGGTCAACAGAAATGGTTATAAAGAGAATAAAGGCAAAAAGAATAAGAAAGAAGAAGAACAACAAGAACGATAATAAGAACATGTAAGAAACAAAAAGAGGAAAAAGAACAAGAACAAGAACAACACAAACAAGAACAAGAAGAACGAAAGCATAATTAAGAAGAACAAGAACAATGATAACAAGAAAACGAACAAGAAGAACACAAACAAGACAACAAGAACAGCAACACGAAGATGATCAGCAACCTGTCTGTTGCTTTCTGCTGTCAGTTGTTCTCAGTAACTCACAGTCGGCATTCCTCCTGTCCTCCCGCTTCGGGTTTTTTGTTTTTTTTTTTTTTTTTTTGGGGGGGGGCTTGTCTTTTTTTTTCTTTTGGGTGCAGTTCTGGAGATCGCTAGGTTTCATCTAGCAGCCTGATTCCCAGACAGATAGTTCTGGTGGTGATGTGCTGTGATGTGTGTGGCAACCATCGGAGTAGAAGTATGTTTCTAGTAACATCTTCACTCCAGGGGAAACAACATTCTTTCTTGATTCAAACAGACAAGGATTTGAAAGATCGCGCTTATCAGCTCAACAACAACAACAACAACAACAGCAACAATGAAACTCTACCACCACTGCCGTCGTCATATTTATCAACAACACCCAAAACCACCACAGCAGCTACAATAACAGCAACAACAGTGACAATAAACAACACTAAGAGAAAAGCAATGTCATATGCAGTCCTCTACTCTCAATCCGTTGAGTTTGTCTAGCGATGCAAAGCATATCCCTTCTTTTACTCTCACACCACGTTCGGTCTATAATATCTGCATCCCTTCTTTCGTCCATTCATGTGGTTTATGGTGATCCAGTAATCCGATTTTCAAACAAATGGCGTCTGTAAATAGGAAGTGTGGGAAAGGCTTAATCAAAACATTGTTTCTTAAACCATCATCTGATTTTTGTTATTGTTGGAGTGCAATGTCATTCTCGCCTGTTTAACACAGACAGACATTTAAAAAGAAAACACCACCATCTTCCAACTTAAGAGTGGTGTTAGTAAAAGATAGTGGTAACAAAAAACAACATTGGCGACATCCTACTTATCTCTGTCGTCATCGTTATCATCATCTAATTTTATTTATTTCATTCTTTTATATCGAGGATAACAGAATAAGCACTCATGTGCTTTTTTCATCCAGTCCCCCGAGTGTATGCAGTTGTGTAAATATTGTCCTCTGTTCCCACCGGCACACAATGGCATAGTCTTACGAAAAGCGGAACAGGATTTAATGTGTGCGCAAGATATTCTGCATGTGTTTGCATACAGGGCCTGGTTTACAGTCTCCACCGAAAGACTTTTGGGGAGAGTGGAGTCACCATCATCATTAACACTAACATTACCAATCCCCCCCCTAAAAAACAAACAAAACAACAACAAAAACGAAAAAAAAAACAACCAAAACAACACCAGACAAACAAGGAGAAGGACTGGAGAAAGAAGATCATCATCAACAACCGCTTCTTCCCTGCCATCAATTTTGTCTCGGGTTGCGCAATGTCTTTATCCACGGCCCGTTACCCCCCCCCCCCCTCACCACCACCACCACCTCTCCTCCTACCGTATTCCTGTTTCTCTCGTTCTAACCCCCCCCCCCCACTTTCCTTTCCTCTCCTTCCCCTTTATAGCCCCCTCTCCCGCGTGATTGTTGATCGTTATCTGGCCAGCTGACCCCGAAATGGAAAACTCTTCAAACAAAGTGAGTGACAAAACTCTCTCCAAACTGCACGTTTCTTCTTCCGTTTCCATTCCAAAGCATTGCCATTATTGCTCGATTAGCGCAGCTAAATATTCAAAAGATTGGGTTTCCCCAGTGAGCAACAACAACAACAGCAAAAAAAAAAAAAAGCAATAACAACAACAGAAACAGGAAGTGAAATATAACCATCACCACATCCACCATTACCACCACCATCTTGCGCACACGTCAAAACCTGGGCAGCTTTTTGGAAGAATACGCCATTTTATGCCGTTGGAAAGGAACGGGTGTCAAATTTATGAAATTGTACGCACACGTGAACTGGTTGTAAAAAAAGCACACAAGTACTTATTTCAATATCCTTGGAATAAAGAATAAATAAATAGAAAAGAATAACAGCAACAACAACAGCACTAACAAGAGCACGGTCATTACCAATCGTTCATGTTTTTTTTCTGTCGATCTTGTCCTGTAAAATATAATCCCAAATCCGTTACTGCCACTGTCCCTTGCAGACCTATTGTCCGCAAATTCTTCTATATTTTTAATACAGGAGTTATTTCCATATTTGTGAAGCACAACGTATGACTTTATGGAAAAATGTGGAAAAGTTTCAGTACAAAATGAAAATATACATCATTGGAATGTTATTCAAGCTTTTGTTTGTTCAGCTAGACATTAAAAAGAGACAGCTTCCGAAGTAAACTACGACGACGAAGATAGGAGCAACAATAACAACAGCAACAATAAGAGGAAGAAGATCGGCAGCACCAGCTCACTCTCTGCTACAATTATCTAATGTCCTGCAGGCCTCTATAGCTCCTGTCCGTCCTCTCCTCCCTACACAACCCTTTTCTCACTGCCCTGCTCATGCCCCTATTTTTTTTATCCATAATAATTGCTTATCCCTTACCATGCCACTCGATTCCCAAATAAGTGTAGCCCTTTTGGAAGAAGTGCTTGGTAAAGATAAATGTTGTTTAGGATTTTATCATGATTCTTGTGGGATGATATTGTTCCGTATCGTACTAACTGTCAGAGATTAATAATGTTTTTGTAATCCGAAAAAAAACTTCAAAGAACAGCAACACCAAAAACAACAAAAATGACAAAGCAGCGAGAAGATAACGCTCTCTCTTCTCTGTCTCTCTGCTCTCTCTCTCATCTGAATCTGATTCGATTTATCTTTCTCTCTCTCTCTCTCCTCTCTCCTCTCTCTCTCTCTCTCTCTCTCTCTCTCTCTCTCTCTCTCTCTCTCTCTCTCTCTCTCTCTCTTTTTCAGAGACAATGCTACTCCCCACACCCTACCTTCGACATCTTTGCTCATGCTACAATCCCATCCTCCCCCCCCCCCCCCAAAATCATCATTTTTGGGACGTTCTCAAGCAACCCAATTTCCAAGCAAAACAATTTTTTAAGAAATGTGTGGCAAAGATCTATGTAAAACTGCATATTCTCTAAGCAATTCCGAGTCAGATGCAAAGCCACTTTTGCTTGGGAACACGATCAAATGTAAAAAAAAAACACACGAATCTTTACACATAAAAGAAAAAAGAACAAGAAAAAGATTATCAGCAATCTCATGTTCTCTGACATCCATTTTGTCTTCTGAGCAAAAGTTTCTTCCACCCTACACCCAAACTTATTACCCATGCC
>CM060328.1:37129815-37144815 GCA_030674155.1 Stramonita haemastoma | reverse complement strand
AAACCCCATAAAATCTAGCCCAAAACTTTCCCCCTTAGGTACAAAGACCCCTAAACAAATAATAAAAATCGGTCAGAAGGGATGAAAAAAGCAATCTCGATGACAGTGATTGTGTTCTGGAAAGAACACCATTTTTGAAGGCACTGACAATGCTGGGTAGAATCGTTCCTTCCATAGTGAAGCTTACGCTGACTTTGGTTCATTCATTGCGCGTTTATTAGGTCCAAGGCGAGTGAACCTCATGGGTGTGTCGGACTTTTTATTTTTATTTTTCGGTTTGTTAGAGTAATGATTTGATAGCTGGTCAGTTTGAAAAAAGTTGCTATTGAAGAATCTGGCTCGGATTTTACCAGTTTGTGTTCTGTGGCTCTCGCACTAGGTGGTTACTTTCCTCGGTTGACCTTTATAGTTGGCCTGGACATTGAGACAAGGAACAACAGTAGTTGGGTGTGAACTTTGTTTTAATTTTTTATGGTTGCACAGGTTTAATCGTGAAATTGTTTGGGAGTTTCATCCCGATATGCCTCTGTCGTTGGCGGGGCTGTAAAGATTGGTTTGGGCTTTACATGGGGTCGGAAGGTCTGGAGATGGCTTCTCAGTCTGGTCCGGGACTTACTCTGGGGGTGAAGGTAGCTCAGCCCTTGTGGGGAGCTCCGCTTTGGTTGTGTTCAATCCCTTAGGATGTGGCGTTACTAACACTAGGGTTGAGTAGTTATGCTGATCACGGGGCAGTTCTACGGCAGCTGTTTCTCCTGTACTGGTGAATTTTGCTTCCATGATCGTGACGTCACTTCAGGGACTTGTTTTTCCATCCAGACATCACTTCCGACAACTTTCTCCTGTCATCAAAACTTTACTGGTAAGTACATAAGAATATATACCACTATAGTTCAGCCGCACTAGCGTGCGCATGGTATATTTACATTTTTGCCTCGGCTTTTACTGGATATTTTTGTATAAATCTGAATTGTAAAGCTCAATGAGCTCCTTGAGTGGGTGCTACATAAGTAAAATTCTTTTATATATCTACACCAAAAGTAATAACTCACAATGAAATGTTATTTGAATGGTGCATGTGGGAGTAGTATTTTAAAAGCACTACAATTTTTATTACAATTTTTAAAAACAATCGGAATAGGTTCAAAGTTTTCAGTGAACAACGGATCAAATTGCAGTAGCTTTGCCTTTAACAAATATCTGTAGACTTAAACCAGTACAAAGTGTTGAGGTCACATCGTTGTAATGACTAGTTCATGAAACTTTTTGTGTCTCTGTGTTTGTGTCAGTTCGTTTGACTCCTTGTATGCCGTGTCGTCTGCTTGGCTGTATGGTTTGTCTATCCCATGTGTGGGTTTTTTTCATATGTATTTTTAACTTTCCTTGTGTTAATGTCGCATTTGGGTTTTTTTTGTCTGTCTTCATGCAAGTCTTTGTTTTTGTCTGTGCTTGTGTATATTTGGTTTTTCTGTTGTTTTTTTTATTATTACAGGCTTTGTTTGTACTTGTGAATATGTCAGATAGTATTACGATGCATTAAAAAATCGGAGTACGTTAACAGTTCAGCACTTCGTTTTCGAAGTTTCCTATGCGTATATTTTGTAGTGGCTTTGTCTTCGGAAACGATTTGTAAAGTTAAACCAACGCAGCGTTGAGATCACAGTTAGGTCATGAAAGTTTCCGAGTTAGCGCAGTTATGTATACTGCTTGTATTCACTGGAATCAAGTGCCAACAGCCTTGTTTTCACACCTGACCCTCCTTGTTTCTAGCAACACATCCATGTCTGGTTACCAGGTGCTGTACGATCCTGCGAATGATCCTGAAAGCGGCACCACAGTAACCCCACCTGCCTGTTGTGAAGAGGTGAAAGGGGGCTTTTTGTCGCATCCCACATCCCATATCAAACATCCCAGCTGCCTTGCCAAAACTGAAGGGAGATCAACACAGACAGAAGACCAGACGTCAAAGAATGGACCGACATAGACTTCGCAGTGTTACTTCGAAAACTAAAGACGGACCAGCCTGAAGAAAAGTTACCAAAGCTTCCCAGGCATCTTCAACGACCAGTGACATCATGAACTGCTGACACCAATTCAACGGTGTCAATGAAGACTTCTTCGGGCCTTGCTACATGTCAGCAGGTGAGTCGTGTGATCAGTCTCGGTGTATGTCAGTTTGTGCTGTGAATTTGTTTCCATGTCTGTCGTCTTGTCTTCTTGACTGTTAGGTTTGTGCGTTCACGTGCGTGTTTGTTAATAAGCATTTTTGTTTCGTTTTCTGTTTGTCCTTGTGTATATGTCTATACGGGCCGGGTACTTTAGTGTTTTTGTCCGTCTTTGTGTATGTTTTTTATTTTTCCGTACTTTTGTGTGACTATGTAAGCTTTTTTTTTTTTTTGTACGTCCTTGTTTTTGTATTGTTCTGCTTTTATCTGTGTGTGTATATCTGTGCGTTTTTTCTGAGTTTTTTCTCTGCCCATGTTTCGTTTGTTTGCATCTTTTTCCGTCATTGTTTTTGTGTTTGTATGCTTGGTTTTGCCTGTACTTGTGTACAATGTCTGGTTTTTGTGCTTCGTTTTTGTCAGTATTGCGTAGCATTTATGTCTGCCTGTTTTTTGTCTATGTGTGTACGTCTGTATTTCATATTCCTTATGTTCATGTCTACTTTTTTCTCTTTGTATATGACTGTTTGCTCTGTTTTTGTCTGTACTTAATGTACATTTCTGTTTGTTTTTTTTCTATGTCCTTGTGTGGGGTCTGTTTGCTTTATCTGTTTTTGCTGTGTGTGGGAGGGGGGAGGGGGAGCTCTAGTTTTGTTCCTTGGGTTGAAATGAAATTAACCAGCGGTGATATCACTATTATGCAACGAAAGCAGGTGAAGCATGTCTAATAGTCTGACTCTCTATGTTGTCAGTCAGTAATTCTGTTCTAAAAGGGAGGAGGGGGTACAAGTTGAAGAAAATATTTCTGTGAAAAGTCGAAGAACTTGATTACATCCTCAATAAAAAAAAAAAGTCCGTACTTAGAATATGAGGGGTTGAAAGTGATAAAGATTAAGACTAAAGCACATCAATGAATGCTTAACTGGGCCCATTTTGATAGATAGGTCTACTGGCATTGTCATTTCCCTTGCTAGCACTGTTGTTTTTGAGTCTTCAGATTTCTTCACTGCGGAACATCAGCCCATCAAGAAAACCAGTGCGGAACAAGCACCAAGAAATCCAGTGCGGAAACATAGCACCAAAAATCCAGTTGCAGAACACAGCGCACCAAGAACACAGTGCAGAACACCAGGCACCAAGAAAACCAGTTGCGGAACACAGCGCATCGAGAACACCAGTGCGGAACACCAGCGCATCGAAAACCCAGTGCGGAACACCAAGCATCGAGAACACCAGTGCGGAACACCAGCGCATCGAAAACACCAGTGCGGAACACCAACGCATCGAGAAACACCAGTGCGGAACACCAGCGCATCGTGAAAACCAGTGCGGAACACCAGCGCATCGTGAAAACCAGTGCGGAACACCAGCGCATCGTGAAAACCAGTGCGGAACACAGCGCATCGTGAAAACCAGTGCGGAACACCAGCGCGTCGAGAAAACTAGTGCGGACACCAGTGCGTCGAGAAAACTAGTGCGGAACACCAGTGCGTCGAGAAAACCGTGCGAAACACCAGTGCATCGAGAAAACTTGTGCGGAACACCAGTGTGTCGAGAAAACCAGTGCGAAACACCAGCGCATCAAGAAAACCAGTGCGGAACACCAGTGATCAAGAAAACTAGTGCGAAACACCTGTGCATTCAGAAAACTATTGCGAAACACCAGTGCATCAAGAAAACTTATTTCGAAACACTAGTGTATCAAGAGGACATCCAGCGAGGAAGGGTAACATTAAGAAGACATCCTCATCCAAGAAAAGGACCGCGCCACCCAGAGAGAGAGAGCGGAGGGGGGGGGGGAGAGAGAAGAGAGAGTGGGGGAAGAGAGAGAGAGAGGGGGGGGGGGGGCGGGAGAGAGAGAGAGAGATGATGCCATCAGTTACATAATAATGACAGAACGCGCAAAGGGATGGCATGTAACACTAGTGTAATAAAGACCCCAGGTAAATGAAAGCACACTGTAGATTCCATCCATGAATACACACTATAGAGAGCAGAAATTATTTCAGATAAATGTCACATCATCAGATGTCAACAAGAGTTAGACAGCATGCATTTCAAGGTGGCAAAAGTGTAGCAGACGAATACCTTGTGGAAATGTTTTTGAAAGAACGCTTATTAAGAGAACGTGTATGTGGTACCACTGAAAGGGTGGCAAAATAGTTTGATAAAAAAAAAACTCAGCCCAGTAAATGTTTTTTATTCACTTTATTATTATTTCGAAGATAATGGAATAAGCGCTCGTGTGCCATTTTTCATCCAGTGTATGCAGTTTTAATCTCATCACCCATTCCCGCCGGCACACAATGGCCTACTCTTCCAAAAAGTGGAACAGGTTTTAACGTGTGCCCAAGATAATGCGTGCGTTCACACACAGGACCACGGTTATAGTCTCAATCAAGGACTGTGTGTGTTGGTGGTGTGTGTGTGTGTGTGTGTGTGTGTGTGTGTGTGATACGGGGTTCTTATTTGGAGAAGACATCGGGTTGTAAGATGAGGCAAGAAGTAAAGTGTTCAGGAGAAATATAGATGCACATTTAGTGCAGTGGAGATAGACAGTTGGCTGTTTTTTCTTACATGGCTTAATTCTGGCTAGGAGGCGATTGGCTGATCGTTTTTTTTTTGCATGGCTAAATTCTGTAACGTTGCGATAGTCGTTTTCTACATGGCTAAATTCTGGCTAAAAGACCGTTGGCTGGTGGTGTTTATTACTTACATGGTTCAATTCCGGTTTAATGGATGCAACGGTAAAAAAGTTACAATCACGTGTTTTTTTTTTAAGTCTTAATGTTCGAAATTGCTTAAATATCCAAACTGGAAAATGTGTGTCGAGGCTAAGGTCCATTGCACCGCCGTAGCTGTTAATAGGACCAGAGATCGTTTCAAAACTCCAGGCTATTGCGAGCTACGAACCATTATGTCTATAGCTACATACCAGTTGTCTGTGTGCTATTGTGTCCACATGAATTCTAACAGTCGGGCAAACCAGCTGACAGACGACCATGTCCCGCTACTAACTGTTAACACTAACCCTAACACTAACCTCATCCCTAACCCTGGCCCCACATGTGGACACAAAAAGCAGGTAGACAACGGGTATATGCTGACAAAATGGCTAAAATTTTCTTTTGGATTTTGATTTAATTTTTCTCTGAGTGAAGAGATAAGCACAAAGCTTCTCTCGACAATCCTCTTTGATGCAAAAAAAATCACAAGCGAACAGTAAAATGAAATTCAAAACTGATTATAATGGAATAGCTGATAGTAAGATAAAGACATCAGATTCTACTGCGAGGCTTGGTCGGAGGACAAGGGCTAGAATTTTGAGAAAAGGATGCTACAGAGAGGGGTGTCCTAGAATGTTGTGGTGTGTATTTTTATTTTATATTTTATTGTTTTACATCGAGGATAATGGAATAAGCACTTGAGTGCTTTTTTACATCCAGTCCCTGTGTGTATGCAGTTATGTTAATTTTTTCATCAGTACCCACCGGCACACATGACCTTGTTTTCCAAAAAGAGGTACGGTTTTTAACCAGGCTATCCCGCCCTCCCTCCCCCCCCCCTTAAGCAGTGTGTGTGTGTGTGTGTGTGTGTGTGTGTGTGTGTGTGTGTGTGTGTGTGTGTGTGTGTGTGTGTGTGAGCGAGCGCACATTTGTGGATTTGTTGGGACCGTTATTTGTTACAAGAATGGGTTGAGCACAAGCGCTTTGTCTTTGCAAGAGAGTGCTGTACAAGTTCCATGTATTATTGCTATTATTATTATTATCATCATTATTATTATTATTATTATTATTATTATTATTATTATTATCATATATTATTATTATTAATCATGAATAATTGTGTGCTACTTTATTTCCTTTTGCTTTGCCACATGTCGGGCACATGCCCATTACCAAGGTCATAGCTCCGTCTGCACCCCCCTCCCCCCTATGCAGTCTTTAGCATTATCAGTACAAATGTACCGCAACAGCCGTTTGTTTTTGCTTTGCTTGAAATGTGGTGAGGGGGTATTGGAGGCCCCGTGATGTAATTGTTTTGAAAAAATATGGAAAGTTTTTTTTTTTTTTTTTTTTTTTTTTACAAAATGCATGTATAAAGTACTGAAAAGTGGAGGCCACACATGAAATGCGATTGTATAGGCAAGACTAAAGTAAAAGAATTGACATCAAGCAGTTCTCATCGCTAAATAATTTTTCTTTCTGGCAGTTGTCCAAACTTTGTAGTGCATGTTATTTCCCATTCAATCTAATGTTCAACTTCAAAATCTGAATGTGTGTAAAAATTCCATTGTGGTAAATGTTGTGAAGTGTTATAATTATTCTAGCAGAACACTGCAGGAACACAGTGTGGCGCGGGTTGTGGTTTTTGTTCAGCTGTTCTTATTTTACTTTTGTGCTTTTGTGACACGTGTGCAAGGTAAAAATAGAATATGGTTTAGCGTGTGTGGGAATTTTGTTCGTCCTTTGACATTTTTGTTTTTGTGAAGTCTGGGTAGTGTAAAACTAAAACAGTATTGTGTGTTTTGTGTGTGTTTGTGTGTGTGTTTTGTGTGTTTGTGTGTGTGTGCTTTGTATGTTTTTGTGTGTGTGTGTGTGTGTGTGTGTGTGTGTGTGTGTGTGTGTGTGTGCTAGTGGCTGGTTGTCATCATTTTTACAAGCAGTTGTATGAAGCACTTGAATGAATTATCCTTTTTTTTTGTTCATTTGTTTGCTTTCGATCACTTCTAGATACAAGAAAAAGTTAGTTCTACTTCAGCAAGATTTACTGAGATATACCTAGCCTTGTTTAAAGTTCTTGCCTTTTCATTTTTTTCCTTATTGTGTATCACATCTTTGACATTTTTTATTGACAATATTTAGTATTCCTAGACTTGATTACCAAAATCTGTTACTTTCGCTTTTTATACACACCACTTAAGGGTTGAGTGCAAAGGGATGCCCCTTTTTTCCTTGTACATTGTAATTTTTTTTAATGTGGTATAGTTAACTGTTGGTACCCACTAGACCTATAGACCGTGACTCCAGCATAGCCTGGCATTGTACAGTTAGTAATGACTTCAGGGATTTGCTCAAGCAGCTCTTGTCACTTGTGCTCTGTATTCCTTGTCCGTAGGGAGCATGTGTATGGTGTGTATTCTTTATCGCTATTGGGTTGCTCGAGTTGTTTGCTCGGTTTTTTTTTCTGCATAAACTGCCAAGACAAAGACCTTGTTCACATTTTTCTTCCAAAACATATTGCCCTTTCTTGAATGAAATACTCGATATTTTTTTTATTATTTATTTATTCTTTTATATCGAGGATAATCGAATAAGCACTCGTGTACTTTTTTTACATCCAGTCCCCGTGTGTTTGCAGTTATGTACATTTTGTCATCAGTACCCACCGGCACACAATGGCCTTGTCTTCCAAAAGCGGTACAGTTTTTTTAACGTGTGCGCTAGATGTTCTGAGTGCGTTCGCACATGAGAACTCGGTTTATAGTCTCATCCGAAGGACTTTAGGGGCGAGTGGAGTCGGCAGTGATAACTCTAGAAGAAAACTGGTCTGGAACAAGACTCGAACCCGAGTCAGATCACTAGCGCATCAGCATCTTTTGGTCACCAGGCTACCCCCCCCCCCCTCCCCCTCCCCCTTTTAATTTTTTTTTTTTACAAAGTATTTCGAATTTTTGCCTTTCATTTATTGTGTACAATGTTGAAAGAATCCATTAAGGAAATCCGTTACCCTGCCAAAGTGTGTAGTCTTTTATGTCTGTTATTCATCTAATTCTTTTTTTTCATTTCGAGGATAATGGAATGACTACTCTGTGTTTTGCTGGGTTTTTTTTTTTACATCCATCCCCCGTGTGTATGCAGTTTTGTCAATCTTATCCGTCATCCGTGTGTGGTGTGTGTGTGTGTGTGTGTGTGTGTGTGTGTGTGTGTGTGTGTGTGTGTGTGTGTGTGTGTGTGTGGTGTGTGTGTGTGATGTGTGTGTGGTGTGTGTGTGTGTGTGTGTGTGTGTGTGTGTGTGTGACTGGTTGTCATTATTTTTACAAGCTGTTGTATGAAGCACTTGAATTAATTATGCTCTTTTTTTGTTAATTTGTTTGCTTTTAATCACTTTGTCTAGATAGAAGAAAAAGCTGCTTGTATTTCAGCAAAAAATATTGATACATACTTAGCCTTGTTTAAAGTTCTTGCCTTTTTCATTTTTTTCCTTATAGTGTATCACATCTTTGACATTTTTTATTGACAATATTTAGTAGTTCTAGACTCAATTACCAAAACCTGTTACGTTTGTTTTTTGTACATACCATTTGAAGTCACGAGTGCAAAGTGATGCCCCTTTTTTCATTGTACATTGTAAAGTTTTTTTATGTTGTATAGTTAACTCTAGTTACCCACTATACCTATGGACCATGACTCCAACATAGCCTGGCATTGTAAAATTAGTAATGGCTTCAGGGTTTTGATCATGCAGCACTTGTGTGTGTGTTTGTGTGTGTGTGTGTGTGCGTGCCTATGTGTGTTTGTTTGTGTGTGTGCGTGTGTATGTGTGCGCGTGCGTGCGTATGTGTGTGCGTGCATGCGTGTGTATGTACACTCGAATTTGTTAGGGCTGTAAATTGATTGCTTTTGTTGTATAGGTCAAATGCAAGCGCTTTGATTTTGTTTACAAGATATAGCGCTATATAAATTCCTTGTATTATTATTATTATATTATTATTATATTATTATTATTATTATTATTATTATTATTATTGTGGTTGTTGTTGTTTCTGTTGTGCTTTCTTTTCCCGTCCGTAGGGGGCATGTGTATGGTGTGTGTTTTTTTTCCGTTATTGGGCTGCTTGAGTTGTTTGCTCGGTTTTTTTCTGCATAAACTTGCTGAGTGAGACACGAATATCTTTGTTCATATTTTTCTTCCAAAATCTTTTGCCATTTATTGAACTACTCGATGCTTTTAAATTTTTATATTCAGTAATTTTTTTTTTCCTGTGCATTTAATGTTCCAAAATGTATCGTTTGTGAAACCGTTTTACTCCTATAGAATCGTAGATTGGAACCCCATTTGCCTGTTGCATCTTTTGTTTTGCTTTGTGTTGCAAATATGTAATTTTGGGGTTCTGTTAGTGTACATCTAAAAAAACCGCCCTGTTTTAGAATCCTGACTGAAAATGTTTTAAATATGGTGATACTATTATAACTGAACTTGATTATTTGTCATATGGGATGAGAAATGTAAGCTTGGCCATCTGAATAAATTGAGAAAATATTCCTTTAGATCAGCCTAATTTTTCCTGTGACCATTATTGGTACTGATTTTTCCTTTATGTGGTGAGTACACACCACTGGCACTAAACTGAACCGACTTGATTTTCCTGAGAAAAATACAAGCTTTGTACAACTCCTGCTGCTTTAAAACTTACAAGCTGATGCTTTGCTGTTACTTGTTCGCGGAGTCTGTGCTTTCTGGCTGCAAAGATACTGTGGCTGGAATTAAGTTTTTTTGCCACTTCGGTGTTTTAAAAACCTATTGGAATGAGCTCGACATTGTCGTTTAATATTTCAAAAGTTAGTATGAAGATTTTAGAGCAAACGAGTCATTTGGTCGGTCATTGTCACTGCTGGTCAGAGCATTGGGAAAAGCCTACTTCCCCCTTCAGCCAAAAAAGATGCTGAAGTTAGGGTTGGGTAGCCGCTCGCAGCTAAAATAAAAGAAGAAAAGAAAACTTCAGAACCAATTTAAGCATTGTCAAACTTGTATGAAAAACTGCAAACTTGTGCAACAACTGTATAATGGTCAATAAAACAACAACAAAAAACTTGGCCAAAGCCGTTATTCAGTTGAATTAATGAATGTGTTTACAAAATTGTAATGTGCGCAAAATCTCAAATGATTATTCACCTTCTTCTCTCTCTCTCTCTCTCTCTCTCTCTCCTCTCTCTCTCTCTCTCTCTCTCCTCTCTCCTCTCTCTCTCTCTCTCAAAACTCTTTTTTTTCTTTTTTTCTCTTTCTTTCTCCATCTTCCACTTCCACAATTATGCTATCCTAGTCTTTTCACTGGATAAGAATGTTTCGGTTCTTACTGAAATTTGAGTTGAAGTTGTATTTTTCTGTTTAGATATAGAGATACGAATTTTATTTAGTTTTTTTGTTTGTGTGTGTTTAAGGGTTTTAATGTTTGATTTTCTTATGCGGTGCGTGTCTTTTTCCTTTTTGCCTTCTTTGCTTGTTTTCCTCTCTCTCTCTCTCTCTCTCTCTCTCTCTACTCTCTCTCTCTCTCATCCTCTCTCTCTCTCTCTCTCTCACTCTCTTTCGTCTCTCTTCACCACACCACACACCACACACACACACACATGCGGGTACACACAAGACACACAACACACACACACAACACACACACACACACACACACACACACACACACACACACACACACACACACACACTGGAATGTATTATTTTTCATATGAATGTTTTGGCTTATAGATTTGTAATGCCTTATGTTATATGGTCCTGAATAAATTATTGCTATTTTCTCATCTTCATTAGTATATGTATTATCTTTTAATGCATTGAGTTTGATTTAAAAGTGGTTTGTATTTATAACCTTAAATGTTGTTTCGCTCCTATTTGATATTTCTTTTATACAATCTTGCTTTTTTGTTTGTTCTCTTTTCGGGTTTTTCTTTTCCTTGTTAGGATTGGACACATTACGAACTGAAAGGTTTCATTGATGATAATTTTTTTTTTTTTTTTTTTTTTTTACAGAAGTGTGTTTTGAAATACGTGACTGGTTTGTTTTGATGACGATGTAATTTGACGTTTCTGTCTTCTCTCTCTCTCTCTTCTCTCTCCTGCTCTCTCTTCTCTCTCTCTCTCTCTTCTCTCTCCTCTCTTCTCTCTCTCCTCTCTCCTCGCTCCTCCTCGCTACGTCCTTCGCTCTTCATATTTCTTCATCCTTTCCTTTCCTTTACTCCAACTCACCTTCACATATCTATCCTAGACTTATTATGGAGAGGAGTGTTTTGGTTATGTTGGATTGAAATTGTATTCTTACCATTTGAACATAAGAGATGTGTTTTATGAAGCTTTTTGTGTTTAAAGGGGTTTTATGTTATTTTTTATATGTATGGGTTTTTTCCCTCTTATGCCTACTTTGCTTGTTTTCCCGTTTACACGCACGCCCACACACGCGCACACACACACCACGCACCACACGCACGCATCCGCACGCACGCACCATGCACGCACGCACGCACCTGTTTGTTTAAATAAATATCAGTGTATCCAGTTAGGATGACGCGTTTTGTAGAATGTATCCCGTTTTCTTTTAAAATATTGGTTGAACTGTGTGTTCTGTATGTAGGGGTAGGGAGGGGGTTTCTTAGCTTTATTTCCTTGATCAGGGAACTGCGGATGAAAAAAAGTATGTAATACTTTCTCTGTTACCCTTGAAAAATAAAGATTATTCAAAGATTGTTCATTCATTCGTTCATTATTCTTTCATTCTCTCCTCTCTCTCTCTCTCTCTCTCCTCTCTCTCTCTCTCTCTCTCTCTTCTCTCTCTCTCTCTCTCTCTCTCTCTCTCTCTCTCTCACACTTCTCCCTCTTCTTCTTTTCTTCTCAAGACTGTCTGTCTCGGTCTTTCTCTCTCTCCCTGCCTGTCTGTCTGCCTTTCACACTCGAATGTACTCAGTCCATCAGTATACACAAACGCATTCGGATGTATTCAGATGCCTGTCACCACAGAGCGAGTAGAGAAGTCGTGGTGGAATATTAAGCATAACATAATTTTTAAGGAATGTTTTTGGTATTATTTTGTCATTCCAGTGGTTTCCACATTATGGAATTTGGCCGGAAGCATATATAACTCTTTGTAACAGACTCTAAACCGAGGTCTGGAGTACAAACACACACTGAACATCTTGCGCACATGTTAAAATTGTCCTGCTTTTCGGAAGAGTAGGCCATTTTGTGCAAATAGGAACAGATGACAAAATTTACAAACTGCATACACACGGGGAGCCGCCGCTGTAGTCTAGTGGTTAGGGCGTTGGACTCGTAATCTAAAGGTTGCGGGTTCGATCCCAGCTTTCGGCTATGGCGTTGTGCCCTTGGAAAAGGCACTTTAGGGCTATTTTCTTACCCCACCCAGGTGTAAAAGGGGTACCAACCTCGTGTTGGGGTTAACCCTGCGATAGACTGGCGTCCTATCCAGGGGGGAGTCTATGACTCTCAGTCGCTTAACGCCACAGAAACCGGGATAAGCACCGGCTTGATGAGCCTTAGGCTCGGGACAGACTTTAACTTTTTTAAACTAATACACACGGGGACTGGATGTAACAAAGCACACGAGTGCTTATTCCTTTATCCTCGAAATAAAATACAATGATCGATCTTTTAAACACAAGTTCAAGAACTGATATACCATAACATCCTACGTTGGGCATAGAAGTTGATCGATCACTTTGGCAAAAATCGGGACAAGATCTGACAATATACCATCACATCCTAAGTTGCTTTAAGGGTCGATCGATCTCTCAAGCAGAAGTGGGGACAAGAAGTGACATACATCATAGCATCCTAAGTGGTCTCAGAGGCTGATGGATGGATGGATGGATCCCTCCTTTCAAAACCGCTGTCTGAAGCTGCGACGTGGGTTTAACTGAGTGTGTGGAAGGAAGGAGGGAGGGTGGTACACAGCGAGGTGATGTGGATTGTTGGGGTCCTTTCTCATCCATCAACTCGACTTTAATTTCAACCCTGTGGAGTCAGGCGAAAAGTCTTTACACGTGAACCCTCGCTTCTTCGTTCGCAGATCTGTCCTTGTCTGTCTGTCGTGTCTGTCTGTCTGTCTTTCTGATGACTTGTCTTGTCTGTAAGACTGCCTGGTAGGTTGGCTTGCTGGCTGTCTGTCTCTGTCTAGCTGGTTTGTTTAGATTCTGCCAGAATCTCTTAGTATCTGGCGGTGTGTGTGTATATCACTATTACGTTGCACGTCTTTCTGTGTGTTTGTGTGTGTGTGCGTCTGTGTGTTTGTGTGTTTACGAGCGCGCTCGCTCGCATGTGTGTGTGCGTGCGCGCGCGCAGCGCGCGCGTGTGTGTATGTGTCTGTGACTGAATCTGTGTGTATGCTTGTTTTTGTGAGTGCATGTGTATGTGTATGTGTATGTGAGAGAGCGCGAGTGCCCGCATATGTGTGTGAATGAATGGATAATCCTATTTGATAAGCTACACACTTTTTAAATCTAGCCCTTGCCTGGATTAGACACTGTCACAAAAAACAATCCTATTTGATAAGCTACACATTTTTTAAAAATCTACCCCTTACCTGGATTAGACACTGTCACAAGAAACAACAGAAACAATCGAAAAAGATACAAAACCAAATTAAAAAAAACAAACAAAGCGGAATAAATAAAACAAAGCCAAAAATAATCAAAAATTAAAAACTGGCAACCACCTCCCACAAAAACCACCACTAGCAGCAACAAAATTTCAACCTATGATTTAAAGAAAGGAGATAAATAGATAATCAACAAAGACATAATTCCTAACTGGATACATAGATAACGATTTAAGCAAAAAAGATAGATAGCTATTCATAGAGATTTGTTTATTCTTTTATATTGAAGATAATGGAATAAGCACTGATGTGCTTTTTTACATCCAGTCCCCGTGTGTATGCAGTTTTGTAAATCTTGTCATCTGTTCCCACCGGCACACAATGGCCCTACTCTTACAAAAAGCATAACAGGATCGGTTTATAGTCTCATCCGAAGGACTTTCGGGAAGAGTGGAGTCCACACTGATATTAACTCCAGGGGGAAAAATCCCCCTTGAACGGGAATCGAACCCGGGTCGTCAAATTGCGAGCGCAATGTTCTGACCACTAGGCAATCCCGTCTCCAAGAGGGAAAGAGAGAGAGAGAGGGTGGCTTTGACCGTTTGGAACAATTTATACCATTGCGCAATGTGGTCTATTGGCAAACAAGTGGGCTCAAACAATTTTCTGTTGTGAATGCAAGTGCATACTGCATGGTGTTTTCATTTCACTGAAATCAAAATAACTCACACACACACACACACACACACACACACACACACACACACACACACACACACACACACACACACACACACACATATATATATATATATATATATATATATATATATATATATATATATATATATATATATATATATATATATATATATAATATACGTGTATATACTCTGGCGTAAGTTCAGCTACAAACTGTACACAAATAATATCAATGATAAGCAACAGGAAACAATGAAACAACTAAAGTAATGACCATAGCATACTAAAACGCTATAGTCGGCTAATCAGCAAAATCTATAGGAAATATTGATCAGACATTCATAAAGATTACAGTAAAGTTAACGTGTTTTTAGTTATGTTACAAGATATTAAACCAAATGCTCGCTCTCTCGTTCTCTTCTCTCTGTCTCTGTCTGTCTGTCTGTCTCTGTCTCTCTCTCTGTGCATGTGTTAGCCAGAGACAGAACAGAGACACAGATGGACAGGCCGACAGACAGGCAAGCAAACTGACAGGCAGACAGACAGAAAAATTTACCCTACGTACAACATGCCTGAGTGCGTTTACATGTCTGTGCAATGCATGGGTGCTGGCAAGTATACATGCATGAGCGTATACATGAATGCATGCGCACAAGCCTAAATTATTATGATTATGCCAGGTATGCATACACGTGCAATAATGTATCACAAACACCATTTCCCAGTTTTCTCTGATAAGCAGGCTCATTAAAGCTTAATTACCCTGGGGTGGATCAGCTAGCGTTTTCGACAAGCATC
>CM060328.1:37122315-37124815 GCA_030674155.1 Stramonita haemastoma | reverse complement strand
ATGGCATCTGTTCCCACCGGCACACGATGGCCTACTCTTACGAAAAATCGGAACAGGATTTAACGTGTGCACAAGATGTTATGCGTGCGTTCGCACACGTGGCCTCGTTTTAAAGTCTCATCCGAAGGACTTCGGGGCAGAGTGGAGTCAGCACTGATGTTAACTCCAGGAGAAAAATTTCATTGACCGGAAACGAACCTGGGTCATCAAATTGCCAGCGCAATGTTCTGAACACAAGGCTATCCGTCCGCACACACTCGTATAGACTCACAAAAACACACACACACGCGCACGCACGCACATACACACACACACAACCATACACACACACACACAAACACACGCACAAACAAACAAATAAAGAAAAAAACACAAAGACAGTCAGGCAGACAAAAAGGGTAAACAGAGAAGGTAAGATTAAGCAAAAGATCCACCCAGAGACATAGACAAAGAGACACAGAAACAGATTCATGGAACAGAAACCCCCCCCCCCCCCAAAAAAGCAGAAGGAGAACAACAACAAAAAAGCCACGCCACTTTTACTAAATCCTCGCGTACTATGTGTTATGACATGGGCGATGCTCGTATTACACTTTACAGTTTCAACAGGCAGCATCCCCCAAGACAAAATACCAGGCTCTTAGGCACCAGACACTGAAAAAGCCTGGCATTGCCACTGCTGCCACGATTGATGCGAACTGCCTTGGAGGGAAAAGATGTGGCGCCACCCACATTCTAAGTATCTGCATCGTTGTTGTCAAAGAAGAAAATAATTAATCATGATGATGTAAGCCAAGAAATATTGCTGTCTTTCTAAACAATAAACATCAACAGCAACAGCAACAATACATACGTCAAGCCGTTGTTGCTTACAATATAGATTTACATTGTCTTGACTTGACTTTTCTCTTAATCAATTGGATGTTTCTTTATTTACACAATAACATGTTCAACCTTTTCTGATAGTTCTAATGTGAGATTCGTTTGTTGTTGAAGTGACAGTCCTGATGATAACTATGGTCTTTGTGGTTGGGGAGGTCCTCACCATAATTATGACTGGATTAATTTTTGGGGGATAGGATTCTGGAAGAGTGCCTTGGGAAAGATGAATCTCTTTCAGTCCCTCATTCATCTGCTCCCAAGGTTGCTGGGATTATTCAATTTGTATTTACTACACACAAAAAACAACCGGCATTCTTCTGCTTCCATTTTATTTCTTCAAAAGATTAAGATGGATCAGGTTGGCTTTTTTTCGTTCCTTGACTAGAGCTTCTAAGTTCACTAACGGTGAGATATTGCATAAACCACTGGGTTTTTTGTTTGTTTGTTTGGTGGTGTGTTTTTTTCCCACGACGAAAGTAACCACAGTCTGACTTTGGGGATGAACGGCTTTTTTAGCGTCTATATGCATGAATCTGTACGTCAGTTTTCCCACAAGCCGTGCTTGCTTGTCTACTCTGAAGGCTTTGTGGGGAACTGGAGCTAGAATCAATGTTAATTCTACAAGGGAAAGATCGTCCACCGGACACCACGGAGCTGATTTGAGATCGTGCCTTCAGGTAACCTGAAGATGATGACTCTACTGTTTACAACCATTCTCCTATTCCCCCTCCTCCTCGCATACAGAGTACGAAGACTGTATTTAAAGAACAAGCACATAACCTACTGTTTTGTCCATATAACCTCTTGGTAACCTTACCGACAAAATTTAAAGAGAACATAATTATGTCAGTCACACATTTACGCTTATTCAGTCGGCGGTGGTCATAACATAGGTCTAATTCAGACATGTTGCTACAATCTTGAACGAACTTTTCAAAGTCTAATATCAGATACCTCCAAAGAATAAAAAGAAGATATTTTTTTTAGAAAAACAGTGCTCTTAAAACCAATCTGTTCAAGCTGGTTTGCTATCTAGTTTGCCAGTTTCTCGTTTCGTTATTTATCTCCTTGCTCATTCAATTAGTTCATTGCATTTGTTTTCAAAGCAGTGCATTTCTGCCTACCAGGAATTTTTAAGGCTGTCTGTTTGCCTGTCTATGCATGTCCTCGCCTGTCGGTCCCAATCTGTGTGTGTCTGTTTTAGTCTCACTATCGCTGTCTGTATGTCTGTAATGGTTTGTCTCCTTCTGTCTTTAACTTGGTCTGTCTGTCTCTCTCTTCAACACGCACGCACACACATAAAAGCACAAACACACACACAGACACAAACATATAATATATACACACGAATGCACGCAGGCACACAGGTACACACACATATACCCTTATGCACACACACACACACTTGAGCACATGCAAACGACTATGATTGAGAGAGAAAGCAATCGGGTAAGCGTGCATGCAAGCAAGCGAGCGAGCGAGCGAGCGAACGAGCGAGCAAGCGAGAGAGAGAGAGAGAGAGGAGAGAAGAGAGAGAGAGAGAGAGAGAGAGAGAGAGAGAGAGAGAGAGAGAGAGAGAGACAGACAGACAGACAGACAGACAGACAGACAGACAGAC
>CM060328.1:37114815-37119815 GCA_030674155.1 Stramonita haemastoma | reverse complement strand
GAGCATAAACGGGGTCAGGAACAGACGAACAGACAAAGAGATACAGTCATACATACAGACTAAAAAAAAGAGAGAGAGAACGATAGTGGGAGACAGAGATTCACAGACACGTTGGTGCATACATTAAAGATGGATAGATGGACAGACAGACATAGAAAAACACACAAAAATGAAGAAACAAAAGCAGCCAATCTTAACGTGACACCCCATCATTTATCACTATGGAGGAAAAAGTCGCACGCCACCACAAGGAATGTTGGCAGATTTTGCACATATCATATTATTGCGTTATATCATACGTGGGGTTTTTTTTAACAGTTTGAGAGTGGAGTTACAAACATCCTGGTGTACTTTTATCGAAAGGAAGACTCTAGGGATTGTAGATTGCATTGTATTGTCTTGTACATGAGTCTGCCCTTTGTATTGTATTGTATAGTATACAATACTCATGTTTCACGATACTCCAGGGATATAGGTCTCGGATTATATTCAAAGACGTTCGCATTTATGCCCCCCCCCCCAACACACAAACACACACACATACACACACAGACACACAGACACACAGACACACACAGACACAGACGCACGCGCACACAAAGACACACAGACACACAGACACAGACACACAGACACACAGACACACAGACAAAACAGCACACAGACACAGACACACACACCACACACACACACACACACACACACATCACACACACACTACAACACACACACAACCCGAGTTGAAAACCGCGTGTTTTTTTCGCACCTGATTGGTCAAAATTTCTTGAGTGAAATGCCGAACAGCAAAAAAAAAAAGTTTACAACGTCTTTCGACTTCAACACCCACAAAAGCATAATACCACCAACTTAAAAAACAAACAAACAACGATAACAAAAACAACAAACCCCAAACTAAAAACAAAATTAACATACTGGAGACACTGCATCTAGTTAAACCTACATAACAATAGTGTTTTTTTTTAACTACTTTGGAAAAGGTGAAATCTGTTCCAGTTTAACATTTGCTCTTTCAAAGCTAAACAGACTTTTTTGGGGGGACTAACTAGAAAACTGCTACATATGTCACACAGTTTGTTTGATTTTTGTTTCCGAAACTGTGTTCACAATTAAATAACTGGGAACAGAAGGGGGATTTTCAGAGGTGGGTATCTGTGTCTCAGAGAAGTGATCAGTCAGTACAGTAAACTTCAGGGCAATGCCAGACCTGTCTTCAGCACCGCCACTGATGAAACCTCTGCATGTTACAGAGGTGGAGATAGCAGCAGAGGAATTTTCTCAGTCAGTTCTATTTCTGTTTTTTACCTTTAAATATCGTTTATCCTTACCTAATCTTTACGCATACAGAAGTGCAGGCCTACGCGCACGTACACACAAACACACACATAAACACACACGCACACACCGTGGACGCGTGTGCATGCACGCAAATTAGCAGACGCATGCACACACACACATAAAACGCAATGCACGTACAAACAACACACACACAAACTCTTCGCAACCTTACATAACGGTCTCATTCAATGTTGTGTTACCGGTTACCAAACTAACAACAATAGGAAAATTTCCAAAAGCAGAAACCTGTAATTGGGAAAAAAACGACGTTTCTGTACACATCAGCGCGATATCAGGCCTCTATTTCAATGCCAGTATTAATACCTGTACAGTGGCAGCAGATCTGCCCAGACATTAGTTCGTATCCTGTGTACATTTTTCTGTCTGTGCATAAGCCTCTACACACATTGCCAGTCAATGTAAACATTCAAGTAGGCCTACTAATTCAACTACCCATGCGCCATGGTGCATGCATAATTGTGTACGTATATGCATGTGTGCACGCAGGTACTTACACAGACGCACGCTCGGTGCGTGCACATACACAAGATATATATATATATAAATAATATATATATATATAATATATAGACACATATAAACCACATACATACACACACTCACACACAAATAACACACACACACCCAACACACAAATACACACACACACACACACATACACACACACACACACACACACACACACACACACAACACACACACAACAACACACACACATCGTAAAGGTCGATGCGAGTTTACAGAACATTCTTTTTCTCTCCACCGTGAATTAACTTTTTCTAATGTTCACATGAAGCCACAATATCGACACGTTTAACTTAGGACTTAGCCTAAAGGAAAAACTACACCAGCAAAGTTATCAATAACAGCGATCACAGCTTCCACTACAATATAGACTTTTAATAGCATCCAAATGATAACGCTATGAATAAACAGAAGTAATAATTTCTTGATAGCTAGAATTATAGTCAACATGTACAAGAAAACTATTCTTACACCAAAGAAACAAAAACCCATATAAAACTCTTACTGAGTGGTAAATCTTTGTCCTGTCTCCAAAAGCAAAAAAGAAATGTTTTATTACTTTCGGAAGAAACCAAAAAACACCAACGCAACCTTTCACGCAGTCTCACTCCAAGCTGTGTGTTCACAGTTGGTGAACTAGAACAGAAGGCAGATTTCCAGAGGTGGGTATCTGTGTCTCCGAGAAGGGATCAGTCAGTACAGTAAACCTCAGGGCAATGCCAGACCTGTCTTCAGCACCGCCACTGATGATCCTCTGCATGTTACAGAGGTGGGAATAGCAGCAGAGGAGTTGACTTCAGTAGTTATTTTCTTATCACTGTCTACATGTACACATTTTTACACTTATATTGGGTGTATGTCGGATTGTGTGAACACGACCACAGATGTTAGACTGGATTATGTTCATAAGTTTTTTCTTACATGGATTTACATGTATGTGCGTGCGTGTGCGTATGTGTTTTGTGTGTGCGTGCGTGTACACACGCGTGCACACACACAATGCGTGTGAGCACGCACAGACACACTCACTTGAGTCTGCTTGCTTGTTTGTTTTTGCTTTATTGTAAGTAAAACAACAACAACAAAAACAAAACACAATTGCATGTTTCGGTGTAAACAGTCATGCATGCACACATACTCATCCGTACAGGCATAGTTGTGAAATTTGCATGAACGTTTTTAGTATCTAGTCCATCAAAATACAAACCAATAAAGAGAACGAAGATGGGCTGATGAACAGATAGATGAACAGTCACACAGACAGACAGACAGACAAGACAGACAGACAAAGACAGACATAAAGACAGACAGAGGGATTGTTAGACAGAGAGACCAAAAGAGAGATTAAGAGACAGCAAAAGAGATAGCGAAACAGAGAGATAGAGAGAGAGAGAGAAGAGAGATAGAGAGATAGATAGAGAAAGAGAGAGAGAAGAAGTAGAAATAGATAGAAGATAGATAGATGATAGATAGAAAATAGATAGAAGAGATAGATAGAGAGATAGATAGAGAGATAGATAGAGAGATAGATAGAGAGATAGATAGAGAGATAGATAGATAGATAGATAGATAGATAGATAGATAGATAGAAGTAGATAGATAGATAGATGCACAAAATACACACACACAAACACACACACAAACACACACACATACACACACACACAACACAACACAAAACACACACACCAAACCAATATAGACTCCCCCCTCCAAAAAAAAACAAAAAACAACGTAAACCAAAAAAAAAACAACACAGGCAACAAAAGAAAACCCAAAAAGCAGCACAAACACAAAACCAAAAACACACGAAAAACAACGAAGAAAAAACAAAACAGCACAAAAAAGACAAAACAAAACAGCACAAAGAAATAAAACAGATCAACACAAAGACACCAAACAAAACAGCACAAAAAAGAAACCAAACACAACAAAACAGCACACAAAAAAACCAGCAGAAACCAAAAACAAAAAAAACCTCAGCACCAAACAAAAGTCCACACAACACACTTCTACTCACTGATGAAGTGAAGAAGCAGGAAGAGGAGGGAGAGCAGGAGCCTCCTGCAGAAGATGCGCGCTATGGGCTGCAGCAGACTCCCCCCAGACAGCCTGACCATCCTGTACTCACCAGTACTCCAGGGACCCGGTTCCTGCAAGGCGTTGTTCCCACCTGACGTCCTCACACACCCTCATGGCTAAGTGTGCACCCAACACCACACAACACCACACAGCACTCACCGCTAGCTGCACACCACGTCTTGACGGTTGAATCCTTGTATTTTATGTTTTTTTGTTGTTCTTCACGATTCTAAATTGTGTGTGCCGGTCAAAAGTGATGACAAGATTTACCAAAGTGTTTACATACGGGGATTGATGTAAAAAGGTACATGAGGCTTATTCCATTATGAGATTTACAAAACTGCATCCACACGGAGACTGGATGTAAGAAAGCACATGAGAGCTTATTCCATTATCCTCAATATAAAAAATAAATTAAATAAATAGATAAATATGTCAGTGTGGGTTGGTGGTAAGGGTTTTTTTAGACGTTATTAGATAATGGTCACACTGTTGTTAGTGGTGTAGCAGTTCTGCTACATTTTGTTGTTGTTGATGTTTGTCGTTGCTTAAAAGTTTCTGATGCAAGAGGACGTGAGAAAGATTGGTCTTAACGTGTGCTAGCTAATAGTACACTAAGGCTCGTGTTGCTTTACGAGCCAATAAACTGTATATGAGCACATGAGTCTACCCCGTTACTTATACATAAACAGTTTGATATTCATAAGTCAGAAACATAACTGTGTGTTGTGATATCTTGCTTTTTGTGAAAAAAATAATATAAAAAGCACCACTTTTAGACAAAAGTATGGTAAATGTAATTATCTACATCTATCACAAAACTGCAAATATCTGCTTCACTAAAATAATTTGAACACCCTGTAGTATCTCTCACAAGCTTATGACCTGATTCCACTGCCTAATATATCCGGGGTATTTATTTGTTGCATAAAAAAAAGAAACGAACTGAAGTCAGTCTGACCTACTTTCAGTACTTGGCATAACACATCATGGCTATTGGCTTCAAACGGAAAGTT
>CM060328.1:37104815-37109815 GCA_030674155.1 Stramonita haemastoma | reverse complement strand
TAGAGACAGACAGACAGACATACGGATAGAGAGAGGCAGGGACTGAAAGACAGATACGGGACATACAAAGACAGAGAGAGAGAGAGAGAGAGAGAGAGAGAGAGAGAGGGAGAGAGAGAGAGAGAGAGAGAGAGAGAGAGAGAGAGAGAGAGAGAGAAGAGAGAGAGAGAGAGAGACAGACAGACAGACAGACAGACAGACAGACAGACAGACAGACAGACAGACAGACAGACAGACAGACAGACAGAGGCAGAGGCAGAGGCAGAGCAGACAGAGACAGACAGAGACAGACAGAGACAGACAGAGACAGACAGAAACAGAGACACATAGAGAGAATGAGGGGAAAGGATGCGAAAACATAGATAACAATCTCTAAACACCACAGCTAGCATTTTCCCACTGCAAGCAGGTGCACTGTGCTTATTGCAGCAAGCATACCATACGAAAAACAGACTCGTCACTGGAGATAATATAAACGTTCTTAATAATAATAAAAATATTTTTAAAAAAACAACAAAAAGCCACATACAGCTATTGCCTTTTCCTGGCGAGTGAAAACATTCTCCGCTGAGATTAGTGTTACGTTTCCTCATTATAACACCTGATCAGGGAAAACCAGCTGAAATCGATAGCATGAACATCATCCTGTGAACATTTTATCTACACAAAAAAGGGGGTGGCGACAGCGTTATCTAGATGCATGGTATTCACAAAGGACGGTTTCAACACGTATCGCATTGCAATGTTGTTCAAGATCTGACGCTCTTTATTAGGGCATGTAAGCAACGGAATGCTATAAACACTTCACCCCAAGACAATAAAGCGAGAAATTAGACACTTCATCACAGCAATCATTCACGGCCGATAGACATCTGTCTGTTGCTCGTAGGGAATATAGCACGAAGTAATCGATGGATAAACTGATAGATGAAAAGACAGAAACAGAGTGAGACAAAAGGGAAAAGAAAGAAAGGAATAGAGAAAAAAGAAAGGAAGAAACAACGCTATTTCATCCTTTTGATTTGGAAAACAAGCTAACAAACAGCTGGAAAAAAACCAACCTGGTCTGATGAGAAACAGTCATCATGGTCTCCCATAACTATGTGGTCGTAAGAGAGCAAGGCGTCTAGAGACCTCAGCTTCTCTAGGGCCCAGCATATTGAAGGCGGCGCCCATCTCTTCTCCCTCGCTGCTTTACCTTCCCTAACCCTAATTAGGGCAGGTACTCATTTACAGCTGGGTGAACTGGGGAACTGTACTGAAACCAAGGCGCGCAAACGGTCACCCATCCATTTCGTAACTATGCTCTATACTGCTTAACCTTAGCTGGGGAAAGTGAGCGCTCTGACTACTGAGCTATTCCGTCCCCACAGTCATTTTACTCAAGCCAAATGATGGGTTTGACCTGGAAGGAACAATAACAATAAAGCTTTGCTGAATATTAAACAAGCACCTAATCAACAACAGCAGTAACTATAACAACAACAGCTACAATAACAACGACGACAATATCAGTAACTGCCACAACAAGCACAGCTTGATTAATGCTTTTCCCAAGAACTGAACATAAAATTAAATCAGTTTTCAACAAAACAAAACATGGTGCAGACTACAACTTGCTGTTATTTGTGCCCACTTCCTGCTTCCGCTGTCTGTAGCAGCTTGGAATTTACTTGTTACAGTTAAATCATACCTGCAGGGTTTTGTTGTGCTGTTTTTTTCTTCTTTTTCCAGTTCATGAAAGATTATTGTCTTCTTTCATCTTTTCTCCGCTTCCTTTCCTTCTCGCCTCCTCCGCCATTTTGCTCTCTTTTTTCTCTTTTTTTTCTTCTTCCTATTCTTCCTTTTTATATTCTTCCTCTTTGCAATTTTTCTCCTTCTTCGGAAGTCTTCTTTGCAATTCTTTTTTTTCTTAGCAATTCTTCTTCTTCTTCACTATTCCTCTTCACCTCTTCTTCTCTTCTTCTTCTTCTTCTCTTCTTCTTCTTCTTCTTCTTCTTCTTCTTCTTCTCCTCCTCCTCCTCCTCCTCCTTCTCCTCTTCTTATTCTTCTTCATCTTCTCCTCCTCTCCTCCTGTTTCTTTCTGTTTTTTTTTTTTTTTAATTCTTTTCTGTAATCTATTCTATGCCCTTAACCTTATTTTCTTATTTGTAATTTTCTTTCCGATATTGTTTTTGTCGGTTTTTTTTTCTTCTGTCTGCTATACACAGGCATATTCTTCTTAATCAAAATTTCCATCCACACCAAGCCTTAGCCTCAAGCGAGCTGTTCCTTGACTGCTTTCTCTTTTATCACACGCGTCTGTACATAACATTTACATACGTTTTACCGCCCCTGCTATGTACTTTGGGGGTAGAATCCAATATTGAATTGCAACTCTTTTCTTTCTTTTTTTTTTTCTTTTTTTTTCTTTTCAAAAGTACATATGTATGAAGTCTACTCTGCCAAAAAACAAATATCGTTTGTTATGCTTCTACACCTTTATGCATGTTGCTGAAGTTGTTCAGGGGGCATTTTTCATGATCTAGAAGCTAAAAGATCACAAAACATAACTATAGAGATCCACGGCTTGAATATGGGCTAAAAGTAATACATCTCTCTCTACCTACCCCCCCCCCCCCCCTACTCATTCATTCTACTGGCTTTGATATTATGCTGTGCATTGTCACGTTTCATCTTAAGAAAAAGGTATCATGTGTTAAACAGTATTTTGAAAAATCATAAATTGCAATTAAGACCTGAGAATATTTTCCAAAGCGATTCTTCTTCTTCTTTCTCATGACCGAACGGTCGTGGAGCAGACATGAGAGACGATTCTGCAGCCAGCCGTCGCCATCCAGCCCTGTCCTCCGCCTTCCGAATGAGTGTTGCACTGTCCAAAGAGATAGTCACTAATAAATGAAGCCTAATGTCACTGGCAAAATATCAACGTGTTAAGGTGAAGGTATAGAAAGACGCCAAATTACAAAAGTGCTCTGGCTCGGTTTTCTTATAACAAAAGTTGCTTGTTTGGAATAATATCAGCAGCAGATCTTTTGATATCCAGACGGCTGAGAAACCCGGTTACCTAACGAGAAATTCATAATTCGGTTCTGGCCTGTACGAGTTTTTTTCTTCCTTTTGCCAAAATCCGATCCACAAGAGTTTGTATGAATATGTAGATGTTTGTCTTTTTTTTAGTGGGGAAAATATTCAATCCGCAGAAAAAGTAGATGAAAACATAGCTAAAGTAAAAAAATAAAAACACATGCCAACAAACAAATTTTCCAAAGAAAATATCCATCATGGAATACAGCTTTATGTCACTGGTAAATAGAATATACATATACACAAAGTTAAGGCCAGGACAGAAAGAAAATATGAGACAAAATCAGAAAAAGTGCAAAATATTCGGAAAAAAAAGAGCAGCATTCATTTTAATCAGACAGTTCTCTAGTGACAAGAAGATAATGTATAACTCAATATTTCTTCTGTGGTTTTTCATTCTAATAGAAAAAAAACAAGAAAAGCTCTCTCTCTCTCTCTCTCTCTCTCTCTCTCTCTCTCTCTCTCTCTCTCTCTCTCTCTCTCTCTCTCTCTCTCTCTCTCTCTCTCTCTCTCCCCTCTCTCTCTCTCTCCTCTCTCTCTCTCTCTCTGGCTGCTTTTACTTTTGTTTTTTGTTTTTTGATTTTAGTTTGTTTTGGTTTTGTTGCCTGGCTTTTTGTTTGGTTGAGGATTTTTCAGTTTTTTTTCTAATAAGAGAGAGAGAGAGAGAGAGAGAGAGAGAGAGAGAGAGAGAGAGAGAGAGAGAGAGAGAGAGAGAGAGAGAGAGAGAGAGAGAAGAGACAGAGACAGAGATAGAGAGACTAAATGAATGAATGAATGAATGAATGAATGAATGAATGAATGAATGAATGAATGAATGAATGAATGAATGATCTTTCTTTTTCAAAGGTTACACTGTAAGTTTTCTTTTTAATCTGACCCTTACCATGATACGGGAATACAAAAATAACAAAAAGCAAACAACAACAACAAAAACAAAAAAAGAGAAAAAAACAAAGATATAACAATAATAGACAAACACACACACACACATACACACACACAACACACACACACACACACACACACACACACACACACACACACACACACACATGTTATATAAGGGAATGAGTCATGATGTATGAGCAGTAAAGCATGCTGTTATTAATACCCTTGTTTTTAACCACTTTTCCCCCGATTCTCAGGGCTTGGGTGAGTTTGCAGTGCCCTGCACATTGCATCAACAACTGTGTGTTCAGTTCCACCTCATTCCATGGCAATTCAACGGGAACTGATGCAAATTCTGTTACTTTCATAAAAATCAATGTACCACTAAGTTTTCCCTGCTATATAGAGTTTCTGGGTTAAAGTACAAAACCTTGAACAAGGAAACATAGCTAATGCTTCCCGGCTGCCCCTCCCCCCTCTGAGAAAAAAAAAGAAAAAAAAACAATTGAGAGAAGACCAGCAGCCATGGCACAGTGGTCTGCGCCTTGGGGTACGGACAGTAAGGTCGCAGGGTCGAATCCCCTATGAGTCTTTGGGATTTTCAGACCTTCGCTGGCTCCTACCAAGAGTGAGTGTGCTGTGGGCTTGTTGAAAAGATTGGGACCACACAGTCGAGCTTCATCCACTTTACTGATGCGAATTTGAGAGTGTTGCTCTAATTACTCGACCTGCTGCAGTGTCTGTCTCTTGGGGCCCGGTTGACGCCGGGAAATTTTATGATAGTAAGCATAGACTACAACCCTGTCTAAGCACATGTACGTTCATGGAAGCATCATTACGGCATCATTATTATTACCGATCATCATGCAATAAAAAAATGCCTCTGATTCCGTGGCCCCTGCTACTCTGGTCTCATGGTGACCTCAGTTTTGGTCTGTGGTGAGTTTGTGTCAAAGCGTGAGAGAGAGAGAGAGATTGATTTATTTGATTTATTTATTTATTTATTTTATATCGAGGATAATGGG
>CM060328.1:37094815-37097315 GCA_030674155.1 Stramonita haemastoma | reverse complement strand
CATTATACTAGGGCAGTCAATTTGAAGTTGGCCTCTTTAGTTTGATCAACAATTTATTCCACTTACCTTCCAATTTGAGCCCATGCAATAAAGCTTCGTCAGCCTTAGTACAGCCCAGTTTTCTCTTTTTGTCCTGTTTAGACTCCTGCCCATGTCAGTGCCAGAACAGACCTTACTTGACAAGATGCCATTTTGTAGTAAATGGTGGAACCACTAATGGTTCAGCTGATTTCTACAGAACTCATGCTTAGAAAGTATTAAGTCACGTCTCACAATCTTCCGTTGCCCACCAACTGCCTCAGATTTGACTTATTACAGTACTGAAATTTTTTGGTACTCTAGTTTTCAATGTCTCTTTGTTTTTTTAATCATCTTAAATTCTAACAGTTCCTTATGTTTGTCACACATGAGCTTTGGCTTTTTAAGATTTAGACAATCACTGTGCACTTTTGTTATCGTTTGGTTTACTTTTTGGGTTTTAGTTTTGCGATGATTCTCTCTCTCTCTCTTCCTCTCCTCTCTCTCTCTCTCTCCTCTCTCTCTCTCTCTCTCTCTCTCTCTCTCTCTCTCTCTCTCTCTCTCCTCTCTCTCTCTCTCTCCCCTCCTCTCTCCCCCCTCTCTCTCCTCCCTCTCTCTCTCTCTCTCCTCTCTCCCTCCCCTCCCTCCCTCCCCTCTTCTCTCCCTCTCTCCTCCCCCTCCCTCGTTCCTCTCCTCTCCTCTCTCTCTCTCAAACACATCCCTCACAACTGTGTATTTGGCTGCATATGTAGCTTTCTCCGGAGGCAGCAGCTCACAATATAGTCAGACAATTGTGCAAGTAAGCGACATCAACAACAGTAAGATATGCTCATCATTTCATTCACAGGTGATCGTCGCACCACTCATTAAGATATTGCAATCTTCTTTTCTTTCTTGTTTTTTGCTCTGTTAGTGGTGATATGTTGGTTTGTATTTACTTCTTTTTTTGTTGTTGATGATGTATTGTGTGTGTTGTTGTTGTGTTGCTGTGTTGTTATCTCTTCTTTTCTTGTTGTTGTTTTTTGTTCTTTTTTCTTGTTCTGTGTTTTTATTATTCTTTTTTGTTCTTGTTCTTTTGTTCTTTTTCTTTGTTCTTGTTCTTCTTTTTCTTGTTCTTGTTCTTCTTCTTTCTTCTTTTTTTTCTTCTTCTTCTTCTTTTCTTCTTCTTCTTCTTTCTTCTTCTTCTTCTTCTTCTTCTTCTTCTTCTTCTTCTTCTTCTTTTTCAGTATTCTTCTTCCTCTTCAAGACTCTCCTTTTGTCGGATCAAACTTTCTACCTAGGCAAATCCTAACATACAGGGTAATAACAAGCTTGAAAAAACGGCTCCACCTGAAAAAATATGTTACAATCAACTACAACTCATCAGTAGATTAGCTCCTGACACTTATCAATTAAATATTTATCAGAAGTGGAAAAGGGTGTATTGTTTCCATCTTTTTGTTTGTTTGTTTGTCTGGTTGGTAACTTTGTTGCAGAAGACACAAACAATTATGGTTGTGTGTACAGTATGTACTTAGTGAACGTAACAAAACCCATGGTAAAACACCAGAGAGTTGGTTCTGGCAAACCTTCACATCACAAACTCACTGACATACACAAACAAACAAACAACCCTCTTGTACAACATGAAACTGTCGCAAAACTGGATGGAGTTTAGCAAAAACAACAATAAGGAATTCTCTCTAGAATGAGTATAGTACTTTTTTTTTTTTTTTTTTTTTGGGGGGGTGCCGGGGTGGAATTATAACTGTAGTGACAAGGGGGGGTAACCATGTTTCGCCTTTGCTGTGTTTGTTACTGGAGTGTGTGTGTGTGTGCGTGCGTGCGTGCGTGCGGCGCGCGCGCGCGCGCGCGCGCGGTGTGTGTGTGTGTGTGTGTGTGAGTGTGTGTGTGTGAGGAGAGTGAGAGATAGATGGGGACAGACAGGCAGACAGACAAAAGAGAAAAGAAAAAGAAAGAGAAAGACAGACAGAGACAGACAGACAGAGACAGTAACACACTCAGAGACACACAGACACATAATTATGCGTGTGCGCGTGAGCGCGCACACACACACACACACACACCACACACACACACACACACACTTACACACTTCACAACACACACACACATACACACACACACACACACACACACACACACACACACACACACACACACACACACACACACACACACACACACACACACACACTTTTACAGATGTTGAGTTTTACTCTCCTGCATAGGTTGAAACACAATGTTGGTTGCAACAATGGCGTGGTAAATAGCCCATTAACCCATCCGTGTGTGTTCCAACCCATTGCCTGTCTGGGTTTAAAACTAGGTTTTATTGATACACACTCTGCTTTTATCAACAAACAGAGCACTAACCTTGCACTTTACCTGGTAATGCCTGGGACTAAGTTATATTCACCTGGAAAACTAAACGAAAACATGGCAACAAACATATGTAAGAATGATAAACTCGCAGAACACA
>CM060328.1:37077315-37087315 GCA_030674155.1 Stramonita haemastoma | reverse complement strand
TAATCACACGTTCAATACTGAAAAAGAAATAAAAAGAAGACAATGTTTCATAATACGTCAAGCATCTTTACAACTTACAAAATGTAGATATAAGACGAACAACATGATCTGAAAGTATGATAACTCTCACGCCTATTAATCATATCAATATCACAGGTTTTTCTCTCTCCGAATCAGAAGCAGCTAAACGCCACGAAGCAAAATGCTGTGCCTCATCATTTGTTCTAGGAATTTGAAAAACCAGCAAAACAATGAAGAATGTAGTATCTTACTTGTTTTCATAGAACTACAGCTTGTATGTGCAGTATGTATTGGACAAACTGAACATAGCAAGGCCAGTTTCTTCCCTGGCTAAATGGCTTGTTCATGATGGCTATCCACAAATGATATGTCCGGTAGGGCGGTGTCATACACAGGCCACTTATTCCATAGCTGACATACTCTGCAAAAAGGATAGGTATTGAACGTATATATGCAAAAGTAAGGGTACATTGACGTGCAGCTTTATCCAAAGGACTCGCAGAGGATAGGGCCGTTTCCATGATAATAAACTTAAGGGGTGGCCTACCATTTCCCCTCAAATTCACAGGCTAGCTACACACATCCTCGCCTCCGGGTTTCTCAAGATTACAAATCTGGCATTCTAGTCACAGAGCTTCCCTCTTCCCTACAGCCTCTACAGTAAGCCCTCAGCTGTCTGGGCAAAAGGAACTTCAACTGGCATCATCCTTTTTGGATAAACAGCAGAATCAATCGCGTAACCACAGTAGTACCAGCACTACTTGTATACAAAATTTAATGTTGATTACAATAAGTTTAGCCAATCTTTTCGAATTAACGACCACAAGTTGAAATCTTGTTTTGCACAAATTTCTTGTAAAGTGACTGGATATTGCATTTGAACAATAAAATTCATATAAAAAATATGAGACTTGGCTGGCATCATGTATGAGCAGGCAAAAGTTTGAAATAAAAACCAATATCGTACACAATATATGTTGATTGGAACCTGTGCAATATCATATATTATATGCACTTTTTATGGCTCAATTTTCGATACATCAGGCTAGTAAAGCGAAATCAATCTAGTGGATCAACACCTTACCAGCAGATCATCAGGCCGGCCAGTGGAAAGCATTAAGCAAACTGATTTCCTCGTACCCAAATAGGAACATTGCTTTCTTTTTCTTTACTCAGCTCTTCCATGCACACTACTAAACTGATAGCTTTTGCCAATTTACTCAAAACCTAGTAATTACTTTTCCTCTAAATCACACTACATTCTCTCCAGAAAATACTAAATAACAACTCATATCACAAAACCACACTACACTTTTCTCCAGAAAAAAACTGCATAACAACTCCACATCACAAAACCACACAACACGTTTCTCCAAAAATACTACATAACAACTCCACATTACAAAACCACACAACACTTTTCTCTAGGAATACTTCATAAAAACTCCATAATTATCACAAAACCACATACACTTTCCCACAGAAAATACTACATAACAACTCCACATCAAAATACCACACAACTTTTTTCACCAGAAAATACTACATAACAGCTCCATACCACAAAACCACACAACACTTTTCTCCAGAAAACACTACATAACAACTCCATATCACAAAACCACACTACACTTTTCTCCAGAAAACACTACATAACAACTCCAAATCACAAAACCACACTACACTTTTCTCCAGAAAATACTACATAACAACGTCACATCACAAAACCACACTACACTTTTCTCCAGAAAATACTACATAACAACGTCACATCACAAAACCACACTACACTTTTCTCCAGAAAACACTACATAACAACTCCATATCACAAAACCACACTACACTTTTCTCAGAAAACACTACATAACAACTCCATATCACAAAACCACACTACACTTTTCTCCAGAAAATACTACATAACAACTTCACATCACAAAACCACACAACACTTTTCTCCAGAAAACACTACATAACAACTCCATATCACAAAACCACACTACACTTTTCTCCAGAAAACACTACATAACAACTCCACATCACAAAACCACACAACACTTTTCTCCAGAGAACACCACATAAGAACTGTAATTCAACTTCCTACGTTTAAGTCAAACTCCACGTTTCAAAATCAGAAAAAAAATCACACATTTTATTCCAAGTGTATCTTGTCATAAACATGACAAGAGTGTACAATTTTCCTAAATTCCTGTCAGGTTAGATGTTTGTGATCTGCAGGGGCATGTTCTGATTTCTATACATTCCGCGATATGCCTTCAAGACTTGGAAAGTTTCGAGGACTGTAAGTTAGATCTTCTTTCAGAAGCCTATAATAGGGCTGTCGTGACTAAGTAGACCTTTTGTTGTAATAGCTATAGGCCTGTTTCTGAACACCACGCATTTTTTTCTTTCGCATTCCTCAAAATTTCCTTACCAAAACTTGCTGTACATCTAGTTGCGTATCTTTGTCAAACTTTTTTTTAATTTGCTTGCATCTTGATGTTATTTTTGTTGTTGTTGTTTTAATGTTTTTTATTCAAACTTCTCTCAAAATAAACACGTCCCATTTCTTTACAATATTCTTAAGGCAAATTCTATTTTGGTTTATACATTCACTAAAGTACAACTGCTAAAACAAAATAATGTAGCTGTCAACGATAAGAATTCTGCGCGAGTCTCAACTAGAATCTTCCTAATCAAACTCTTGTGAAGTACATTCAAGTGTTTTGAGTAGATAATAGAAATGGGGAAAAGCCTTTAGGGATATGCAGAAAAGAAAAAAAAACTATAAAAAATGAAAGCATGTATTGCCCTAGGGTTTGTCAGTTTATCCAATGGGTGCATTGTTCTGAAGATCAGCTTTGTGAGGCTCTATCCATTTCAATGATCCTGCACGCTGCTTTTTTCCTTTTAGAATCACACACACACACACACACACACACACACACACACACACACACACACACCACGCACGCACCGCACGCACACTCACGCACGCACGCACGACGCACACACATACACACACATACACACACATACACACACATACACACAAACACACAAAACACACACACATACACAGGCACGCACACACACACACTATATCTGTCTGTCTGTCTGTCTGTCTGTATGTCTGTCTGCCTGTCTGTCTGTCTGCCGCTGCCCTGCCTGTCTGCTGTGCTGTCTGTCTGTCTGCTGTCTTCTGTCTGTCTGTCTGTCTGTCCTGTCTCTCTCTTCTCTCTTCTCTCTCTCTCTCTCTCTCTCTCTCTCTCTCTCTCTCTCTCTCTCTCTCTCTCTCTCTCTCTCTCTCTCTCTCTCTTATGCTATGAGTATATAAAAGGGGAAAAGATAAAAACCTTTGTTTTAGTTATACAGTAGCAATTAAGACTGAAATATGCACTAATTTTGCTTCAACATTAAAAAGTACTGGTGACCAAAAATGAAACACGCAGTATCTGTTATCAAGTATAAATATTACATGCAATTTCCGAGTAAGCAAAGGAATAGATCACTCTTAAGAGAATTGAAGAAATTGCGTATATGCTGAATACCATTCTAATAATCATATCCGACTAAGATTTTGTTTGGAATATTCTTTCTATTAAAGTTAAGGATCTGCTAAAGCCAGTTTCTTTTACAAAAAAATATTCTAGCCATACACTAGACAATACAAATTTGCTTATGCAATATACGGTGCAACGTACTGCGCATTATCCCCAATCTTCATCTTGGCTAATAGACACACCCTGGTAATTCCCCAGTCCTCAGGGAAGGAAGGCTGGCTAAATATAATGTATCATGTCCTGCCGCCTTATTGAATTCATTAACATGTCTCTTGGGGAGACAGAGTGCTGACCAATGCACAGACAGTGCTCTGACCTCAGGGGGACACCACTCGTCCGGTTCTGACCAGTGGTCAAGGGACTGTACTGATAGCCAGTGATCACCATCCATCCTGCTGCTGATTGGCTGCCTTGGGCAGGAACAGAGTTACTTTCCTTTGGAGAAATGATTTCGCTATGGAGAAAAGGAGACTCAGAGTAACTATTATTCTGATTACCGTGAGAGGACAAATGTAATTTCACTTTGAGTGAAGCTGTAGGATTTGTGTCAAGATTTATCATTAAAAAGGTTTTGTCTTAGGCAAATACAGAAAATGATGAGACCTTTGGTTCCATGATTTCTTCAGTTTTTACCATATGTAATATTTCCTTTGACGTCGGATTGTTATTTTACACAATGATATCTTGTTGTGTGGACAATGATACCGTTCATTTAGAAACTGCTATAAAGGTGTTCCTTTCTCTGTCACGTTCAATGTCACACAAAGGAAGTAATATTAATGATGATTACCTAAATAAGTATTAAGAGGTGTATCTTCCGTCTCTAAAAAGATGGAAGCATAAAACGTTCAGGTAAGTATGTCTACAGTTATGGAGCTGCCTGCCTTCCAAAATAGCAATAGCTGGCAGAAAAAACATATAAAAAGACACAATAAATAACAGATAAAGCTGATAAAAAAGAAAGCGTAGAGAAAAAGTGAGAGTGTGGTGTGTGTGAGACAGACAGACAGACAGACAGACAGACAGACAGAGACAGAAGACAGACAGACAGACAGACAGACAGACAGACACAACCAGAAAGAAACAGAGACAGAGAAAAAAAAGACGGAGAATCGCAAAGAGTCAGAGAAACACAGAGGGACAAACTAAGACGGAGATTCAGAGGGGCCAATGGCGAACTTACCAGAAAACCCAACTTTCAATTTGATTTAAAAGACATCGCCACAGTCAAGTGATCTGATTGTAGGACTCCAAATGCAGGCGAGGAATGACACAGGCAGACTCAATGCCTTTCATCAGGCTGGGAGGGAGAAAGCTGAAGGAAGCCACAATTCAGTTAGCTTGGCACCAATGACAAACTTGTAGGCTGTTCTATGGCTTTGATGCCCGCTTACCTCTTTCACCTTTACATGTCATCTTGCAGGCGAGATGCTTTTGTTGAGTTTTCTCTTTTTTTTCTTTCTGAATGGAAGCCTGGAAGTAAAAGCAGAAGAAAACTCTTTATTTCTTATGTAAACTAATCGTGTGTGTAGCATCCTGACGTTTTTGAGGCATTGAAACTGCGTTACATATACACCTACGATGGATATCGAATGTACTATCGAATGTCCATGATAGTGTACTGATACAGACTAAGAGTGGTGTCAACCCGTATCCAATCTGCGTTTTACTTATTACTGGTGTATGGATTAATTAAGATATTCATTGCTTTTTTGCCTACCAGAGCACTGGTACCCATAGACGCAGCGTAGCTTTGACGAGTGTCTTGCCTACCCCATATTCTTCTTACTACTATAGTCGTGATGCTCATTATCATCGTTATTTTTTCGAATAGAGAGTGTTTCCACGAGAGCTGGACGACCACAGTTTGAAACATAAACATGTTTATGACTTAATGGACACAGATAAAAGGAATGGACTGCATAAAAAGATAACAGCCAATGCAAAAGACAGATGAGGCTATTTTGTAATAATAGAGCCTTCCTCGTCAAATGCAAAGCCGGTTGACATGTTTAAAACAGTTGCCAAACAGTAGGTAGCGATTTTCAAGAGTATAACATGTTAGTACTTCAGCGATTCTTCTTTTAAGTTGAATGTGATCAAGCCCTGCTAGAGTGTAGATCTAGATCATTACCTAGACACATCTTTAAAACACTATAACTGAAAACTGTTACAAGTCAGTAGATCTCAATGTCTCTTTTCAGCAGCATAATTCCAATGCCTGCAAAACAAAATATATAGTAGATATTTAAGTCTGATTGTTTTTCATTAAGAAAACGTATATTTTGTACGTATGTGTGGGTGTGCTCGATTGGCACTGAAGACTGTGCACACTCATCAGTGTCCAAGTTCTTTTCAGTTATACTTCCAGTTTAGTTGACATGAGCTTGTATGCACGCAAACCACAATCAGAAAATATTTGCTTTTACTCTTATTTCAGCGCAGTATGGAAAATATACGATATTTTCCTGTACGATTGAAAGAAAACATGGGTAAGAGCACAATTTCAGACACAGGATGGAGACAGACAGAGGAAACAGAGACACGCTTATTATACGTAGTCCACATAGCCTTGTACAAACCTCGCGGGATCATTTGATGTGGGTAGAACCTAACATTTCATTAGGATAACAAACAATAAAAGGGAAAAGCAAAGCCAGCTTGCTGTTAGGGATACTTCAGTGGACACTACAGTTATGTACAACTATGTCCTTGTTTTTCTGATGTCTACAATCTTCCTTTCTTTTAAGAAGGATTAACGGAATACTTATACCGCATATTAGATCTACATGCGCATACACACACACACTACTGTAAAGTACCAGCAGGTCTGCAAGAAGTTTTATCCTAGATTACTCTGGTATCACAAAATATAGATATACTCTAATAGCATGATCTGGTAGTTGCTTGAAATAACTTCACTTGATTTTTTAGGACCTGCCTTGACTTAAAATATTATACTATTTATCAAGAAACAAGATAAATCAGGAAAACACCACGATCATCATTATTGCTATCTACACCACCACCAACAACAAGGGAAAAACGACAATGAATTCATTTTCATTGACAGAAAGGAAGTTCAACATGTGAAATGAAGACAAAAACAGCTTACACAGGAAACCCATTTACACCTTTTGGACACACATCTCATACCAATGAGTGAATCTTTTCGTATTGTCTAACTGTGCGCATCCCATTAAACCTTGTCACGAACTTTGCAAAAGAAATCCAAACATGGCCTAGCAGAGAGACATTCACACTCCCATACCAATTTTTGACACAGACCATTTCATGGAGATGATGACACAGACCAGGACTGGGTACCAGCTGCCTCTTTTCAATTTTACCACTGCGGATCTCGCTTCAGACTCTCCTGCTCTTTGATCAGGTGCTGACAGGCTTACTAGGGCCAGAGACTGGAAATCCGGTGCCAGTGGTCAGATTACAGTTCAAAGGAATTGCTCACTTACTCGAAACGCCGCGCGAATGGAACTGGGCGGCTGCTAGAACTCCGTGTCTTGTTTGCGTAGCCACGTATATCCTTTTATTCATCCTGCTGTCTGGTTTGTTTTCAGTGTTATGAGTCTGGATGCAATTGATTTCTTTTCTTTTTTATTTCTTATTCTGTTTTATGCAATACTACATCAAAAAGAAGAAGAAACAATAGGGCGGAAGCAAGACAGTTAAAATGTATGAGAACACTGAAGGTGAGAAGAAGAAGAAGAAGAAGAAGAAGAAGAAGAAGAAGAAGAAGAAGAAGAAGAAGAAGAAGAAGAAGAAGAAGAAGAAGAAGAAGAAGAAGAAGAAGAAGAAGAGGAGAAGAAGAGAAGAAGAAGAAGAAGAAGAAGAAGAAGAAGAAGAAGAAGAAGAAGAAGAAGAAGAAGAAGAAGAAGAAGAAGAATTCAGGAGAATTCAGAAGAAGAAGAAGAAGAAGAAGAAGAAGAAGAAGAAGAAGAAGAAGAAGAAGAAGAAGAAGAAGAGAGAAGAGGAAGAAGAAAGAGAAGAAGAAGAAGAAGAAGAAGAAGAAGAAGAAGAAGAAGAAGAAGAGAAGTAGAAGAAGAAGAAGAAGAAGAAGAAGAAGAAGAAGAAGAAGAAGAAGAAGAAGAAGAAGAAAAGAAGAAGAAGAATTCAGGGAATTCAGGAGAATTCAGGAGAATTCAGGAGAATTCAGGAGAAGGAGAAGAAGAAGAAGAAGAGAAGAAGAAGAAGAAGAAGAAGAAGAAGAAGAAGAAGAAGAAGAAGAAGAAGAAGAAGAAGAAGAAGAAGAAGAAGAAGAAGAAGAAGAAGAAGAAGAAGAAGAAGAAGAAGAAGAGAAGAAGAAGAAGAAGAAGAAGAAGAAGAAGAAGAAGAAGAAGAAGAAGAAGAAGAAGAGGAGGAGAAGAGAAGAAGAGGAGGAGCAGCAGCAACAACAACAAACTTGTATTTGAAATCCTAGTTTTCTAGCACAGTTTTTACTTTGTTGTTGGATAGACAAGCAAGCAAATGTAAAAATATCCTTACATACGCATGACCTTTTCATTAATCTGTAACACAATATTATGAGCAGTAACGATAGCACTGCGAAATATGATGATCATTACAACCCCGATAATGATAATGACATTGATTACAACTCTATAGCAAACCAAAAAAAATGTCGATGCAGTTTGTTGAAACTGCAGTCATTTTCTACAAACGTAAAAATTAAAACACATGGTAGCATTCATTTTGATTGTTTCAGCAAAGATTAGCTTTTTTTTTAAGACAAAGTATGAGTATATAACCTGATATTGTTTAGGCAGTATTGCTATATACATGTTAAGGAAGGAAGGTAGCTGGATGGTTAAGACGTTCGCCTGCCAACAAGTAAACCGTGAGGTTCTTGGTTCGTACCCAGCCTCGACCTTTTTTCCCGGTTTGACAAAAAATCGAACTAAATGTCAAAGTCATTCGGATGAGACTAGAAACAGAGGCCCCGTGTGCGAACGCACGCAGAACATCTTGCGCACACATTAAAAAACCCGTTCCACCTTTCGGAAGAGCAAGCCATCGTGTGCCGGTAGGAGCGGCTGACAAAATTAAAAAACAAACAGCATGCACGCAGGTGTCGTGTTTAGACACCATCCCTGAGGACAAATCGAGGAATTAGAAGTCCTAGGGCGGCTCGGGGCTGTATATGGCAACGTTCTGGTGGCTCCTTCGACGGTACTGGAACCATTCGTATCAGTCATTGCCTTTCTAACGGATCATTCCAGTGGCGTGGAGAGAAAGGGGGGGGGAGGGGTTGGTCTGCTGCATCGGTAACACTTTGCCCCCTATACTTACCTACCTAGGCTTTGCGCTCTAAAGACTAGAGCGCAACTCCATAGTCTTCCGACACTGATGGGTACCTACTATATACCTGTTGTGTAATAGTATATCTCTCGCTTTCAATGCTGATTTCATGGGACTTAAAATGTTGGTCAGTGATAGCCTAACAACGTCAATGATTAACGTTTGTTGTTTACAAATTTCCACGAATTCGGAATACAGCTACCTAAATGGTGTGGAGGAAAACGGTTGCATGTGCATCAATCTCACCATTGGGGAACCTCAGAGCTCTAGCTGAAGAACAAGAAAACCTGATAAAAAAAAACAAACCTGCTTGTATTAAAGTATATAAGAAAACATTGAATACAATTCTCGGAAACCAGCTTACTTTAAAACAACATGGTCTCATAAAGCATCTTGTTATCACCACTCCCCACCCCCAATTTGCCCCAAAATAAAAAGAAAATGAATCGTCAACCTGGTAGGTCTTTATCCACATGACAGTACTGATTCTGTAAATGCTTACTGATTTACTTAATTTTTTTTCCAGGAGGAGACAAGGCACTGACCATTGTACACAGAGTGAAATAGATTCTGACCTCAACTCCTCACTATTGCCCCAGGAGGCAAGCTACCTCTGGTTCTGACCATGAACCAGGAGACTATCGGCTACTGGCCACCTTTTGTCTGGCCACTGATTGGCTGCCGTGCACAGGAAGTGCATTAGTTCCCTTGACGGAAATGCTCAGTCTCTTTCAAGCTGCAGGAAAGCTGGTATAGAATTATGTGAGTTCACTGAACTGAAACAGATGGAGTTTGTGCTTTATTTTGACAATAAACAGAACGATCTCTCTCGTTTCCAAATATCAGGTAGGTATACATGGGGGATAGAGAGGCAATTACTGTCAACCAAGTAGAAACATAAAACTTATCTCGCAGCTGCAATTCCCCACAATGATTACTGTTGCTTTTCGTTTTGTGCGACTGTTGCCAAGATTCTCTCTAATTGTTGTCATGGTGACAATACCTCTTTTTAAGAAAACAATGTTTTACTTAGACAAAATTAAAAAACAACAAGTGCAGCACTCGTGTTATTTTAGTTGAAACTATTCTGTCTTTTTAAAAAT
>CM060328.1:37039815-37052315 GCA_030674155.1 Stramonita haemastoma | reverse complement strand
TTGATTTATTTACTTATTTCCTTCTTTATTCCTTTGGGGATTTTTTCACTTATCTATTTATGTCTCCATCTATTTCATTCATAATCTGACACATTCATGTTGTTCATATCTTTTTTTTCTTTTTATAAGTCCTCCACACTATCATAAATACAATAAACATTTTTTATAAAAACTTGTCAGATACATTCACCAGAAGAGAAGGGTAGCTAACATCTAGACAGAGAAACAAGAGGACAGGTATGACAGCGATGGTTCGTCAAGCCTGTATATTCTATCCTAGCCAATTCCACTACAGAGGAAATGCTATAGTCAGGCTGAATGACTTGACAGACGTGTGTCTTTCTGCATGTCAACTAAGACAAAGATAAGGAGAACAAGGCAGAAGAGGAGGAGAAGGAGAAAAAAAAAAGGTGGAAGAAGAGGTAGAAAGCAGAAGAATTCAAACCAACTAAATAATTGTTATTTTATTAATTTTTATCTAGTCTTTTCTCTCTTTTTTGATAATGAAATAAGCACTTGTGTGCTTTTTTTACATTCCGTCCCCGTGTGTAGGCAGTTTTCTAAATGTTGCCATCAGTTACCAACGGTACACAACGGCCTACTCATCAGAAAACGGGTTTAGCGTGTGCGCAAGATGTTCTGCGTGCGTTCGCACACAGGACTTCGGTCTGTAGTCTTGTCCAAAGGACATTTGGGTTGGAGGGGAGGGGGGGAGGAGTCGGCACTGATGTTAACTCCAGAGGAAAAATCCTCTTGAACAGGATTCAAACCCGGGTCAGCAGATCACGAGCATCATCACTCTGACCACCAGGCTATCCGTCCCCCATCGACCACAGAGGCCATAATTTGAACTGTCATCTCGTTGGCGTTTATATCTCAGATTGAAAACTATGGAGGGAACTGGTTGCCAAGTCTTCAGGGGTGCCCCCACGGTCACCAGACCAATAGATAGATAGATAGATAGATAGATAGATAGATAGATAGATAGATAGATAGATAGATAGATAGATAGATAAATTAGATAGATAGATAGATAGATAGATAGATAGATAGATAGATAGATAGATAGATAGATAGATAGATAGATAGATAGATAGATAGATAGATAGATAGATAGATAGAAAACCATGCAAATGTATACAGATCTAAATTAGAATCAAGAAAGCTCTTCCGTCTTCCTCTATTCGAAAGAGGAAAAGAAGAAGAATTCCGAAGAAGAAAAAGAATTTTGAAGGATTCCCAAGAAGACGAACAGGAATTCCGATGAAGAAGAAGAATCATAAAGCAGATCTGAGGGAAAGAAGAAGAAGAAGAAGAAGAAGAAGAAGAAGAAGAAGAAGAAGAAGAAGAAGAAGAAGAACAACAACAACAACAACAACAACAACAACAACAACAACAACACAAGAATGAAAACATACCTAAAAAAGAACATCACATTATTTCTACAAAGTTATTAGATCAACAAAAGCAGTCAACCCATTTATATAAAATTATATGGAAGTTATGTTACCGAGGAAGCCCATTAAAAGAAACCATTCTGCAAGTATTCCTCATATAAAGACATGACAAATACCCAACATATTGCTTTTACGAGGTGATACACCATAGAAATTGTTTGAAAAGCACAGTCACTGTGGCTATCAAGAACGGACGCAGACCTTTTTATTGCTGTTAGCAAGGTTATTAGGTTCACGAATATAGACTTTTCTTGCTGAGTAGGTGGTACACCTATCAATCATGTAGTGCCTACGGGATAATATGTTTGAAGAATTGCGAAGAATTCAGAAGAAGAAGACGCACACATACACGCATACATACATAAACGCACGCACACGCGCGCGCGCACGCACACACATACACACACACTCACGCACACACACACACACACACACATACACACACACACACACACACACACACACACACACACACACACACACACACACACACACGCACACACACACACACACACACACACACACACACAAACACACACACAAACGAAAGTCAGTCATTCGGATGAGACTATAAACTGAGGCCCTGTGTGTGAACGCACGCAGAACATCTTGCGCACACGTTAAATTCCCGTTCCGCCTTTCAAAAGAGCAGGTCATCGTATGCCGGTAGGAGCTGATGACAAAATTATTTTTTAAAAAAAAACCAGCATGCACACAGGTGTCGTGTTTAGACACCATCCCTGAGGGAAAAAAATAATGGGTAAGCGCTGCACTTGTGGCGACGCGCTCTCCCCGGGGAGAGCAACCCGAATTTCACGCAGAGAAATCTGCTGTGACATAAAGTGGTATATGATAAAAATAAAAACAAAAACAAACAAACAAACGACACAGAGAGAGAACATCTTGCGCACACTTTAAACCCTATTCCGCTTTTGTAACAGTAGGCCATTGTGTGCAGATGGGAACAGATGACAAGATTTACAAAACTACATACACACGGGGACTTGATGTAAAAAAAAAAAAACCCTAAAAAAACATGAGTGCTTAGTCCACTATCCTCGATATAAAACAATAAATAAATGAATGAAATTTAAATTAAAAAAATGAAACACACACACACACACACACACACACACACACACACACACACACACACACACACACACACACACACACCACACACACACATACATACACACACACTCGTTCACTCACTCACTCACTCACTCACTCACTCACTCACTCACTCAACACACACACACGCCACCCACACTGTTTATGTAACACGTTTGATTTCCTAATGGCTTTTCGTTGCAATTGTCATCTTCACTTTACGAAAGCAACATTTATTCCTGCTGACGTAACTGGCTTAGAAACACTGTGTAAACCCAAGTACTCTTCGCTGAAAGTATGTTTTAGCTGTTGGAGGAAAATAAACTTTTTTGTATGTGTGTGTGTGTTTGTGCGTGCGTGCGTGCGTGCGTGCGTGTGTGTGTGTGTGTGTGTGTGTGTGTGTGTGTGTTTGTGTGTATGCGTGCGTGTGCATGTGTTGTTTGTGTGTATGTGTGTGTGAGACAGAGAGAGAGAGTGAGGGAGAGAGAGAGATAGTAATAATCATGATACTGATGATCACGTTGTGTGTGTGTGTGTGTGTGTGTGTGTGTGTGTGTGTGTGTGTGTGTGTGTGTGTGTGTGTGTGTGTGTGTGTGTGCGCCTTTTTTGTGTCTCTGTGTGCTCTGTCCGAGTGTATCTGTATGCGTTTGTGTGTGTAATGTGTTTTTGTGTGTCTGTCTACTTCTCTTGATGTGTATGTGTGTATATGTGTGTGTGTGCGCGCGCGCGTATGTGCGTGCACACACGCGCATGTATGTGTGTGCGTGTCGGTATTTGTATATATGTGTGTCTATGTTAATAAGTATGCACGCACCCATACAATCACCAACTCATTCACTTGGGTTCTCTATGTACGTGTGTTTGTTTTGCAGCCGGTATGGTAGATACAGAAAACAGACATAATAAATCTTACTCATTTTCCTCTCTAGAGGATCATTCAGTATTGAGCCCTTAAGAAGCAAACAAGACCGAACTACACAAACCTATAACATTACGTCACTGTCTGATAGGCACTGCAGCCTGGCTGAGAGACAGACTGATAAATGGGACTACCTTGTCTTCTGGTAACACACCCAGTTAGAGAGAAAAAAAAGTTTGCTTTCCCCTTCCCCCCTTCCATCCTTTGCAGCCTGATACTTACACATCTACTAGACCTAGATATGCAGTGTGTGTGTGTGTGTGTGTGTGGGGGGGGGGTATTGGTGTGGTGTGTGTGTGTGTATGTGTGTGTGTGTGTGTGTGTGTGTGTGTGTATGTGTTGTGTGTATTGTGTGAGTGTGTGTGTATGTGAAGGGGATGTGGAAGGTGGGGGTATTTGTGTGTGTGTGTGTGTGTGTGTGTGTGTGTGTGTGTGTTTGTGTGTATAGTTGTTTGCGTGTATGTGTGTGAGTGTGTGTGTGTGTGAGTGTGTGTGTGTGTGTTTGGGTGTGTGGATGTGTGTGTGTTTGGGTTTGGATGTGTGTGTGTGTGTGTGTGTGTGTGTGTGTGTGTGTGTGTGTGTGTGTGTGTGTGTGCGCGCGCTCGGGCGGCGTGGTGTGTGTGTGTGTGTGTGTGTGTGTGTGTGTGTGTGTGTGTGTGTGTGTGCGTGCGCTCGCGCCCGTGCGTGTGTGTGTGTGTGTGTGTGTGTGTTGTGTGTGTTGTGTGTGTGTGTGTGTGTGTGTGTGTGTAAGTGTGTGTGTAAGTGTGTGTGTAAATGTATAAGTGTGTGTCTGGGGGGGTGTATAGGTGTGTGCAAGTGTCTGTGTGTGTGTGGGGGGGGGGGGTATGTGTGTATGTATGTATGTATGTATGTATGTATGTATGTATGTATGTATGTATGTATGTATGTATGTATGTATGTATGTATGTATGTGTGTGCATACGCGTGTGTCTGTATATGTGTGCATGTGTGTCTGTGTGTACATCTGTCTGTATTAATGGGTACGTATGCACCCACACGATCACCAACTCATTCATTTGTTTCTCTTTGTGAGTTTGTTTTGCAGCAGGTATGGTAAATACAGAAAACATACATAAATCTTACTCATTCTTCCCTTGAGGACCATTTAGTAGGGCTCAATGCCCTTAAGAAACAAACAGGACCAAACTGAACAAACCTATAATGCTACTGTCTGATAGGCACTGCAGCCTGGCTGAGAGACAGATAAATCAGGGTGACATTGTCTTATGGTAAGACACCCGATTAGAAAGCAAAACTTTCGACTCCAACACCCTCCCCGTACCCTTGCAGCTTGCTACTCCCACACCTACTAAACCTGCAGTGTGTGTGTGTGTGTGTGTGTGTGTGTGTGTGTGTGTGTGTGTGTGTGTGTGTGTGTGTGTGTGCGCGCGCGCGGGTGTGTATGTGTGTATGTGAGTGAGTGTGTGTGTGTGTGTGTGTGTGTGTGTGTGTGTGTGTGTGTGCGTGCGTGTTTGTGTGTGCGCGCGCGACCCCCCCCCCCCCCCCATAAACACACTCACACCCTTTGAAATTTGCTACTCCCACATCTACTAGACCTGCATCGAAAGGAGTGTGTCTTTTGGATGGGGGGACAAAAACACCGATATCCTGTGTGCTGTCTGCACTTTATAGCAAGTCCAAACAAAATACAAAAAGAACAACAGAAAGTTTACAACTACGCCAACAAAAGATTGATTTGGGGGAAAAACAGTTTTCAGTAAACACAAGAAAGGATAAACAAAAGGTGACAGTTTAGAAACAAGGACACACATCAATGTAGAGTGACAAAGACGACAAGGACACACATCAATGTAGAGTGACAAAGACGACAAGGACACACATGAATGTAGAGTGACAAAGACGACAAGGACACACATCAATGTAGAGTGACAAAGACGACAAGGACACACATCAATGTAGAGTGACAAAGACGACAAGGACACTCATCAATGTAGAGTGACAAAGACGACAAGGACACTCATCAATGTAGAGTGACAAAGACGACAAGGACACACATCAATGTAGAGTGACAAAGACGACAAGGACACACATCAATGTAGAGTGACAAAGACGTACATTTGTAGACAATAGAAAAATGAATTTTGTTGACATTGCGACAATGCACTTTTTTAGGGGTAAGAGCAGCCAAATTATGCGCCGAGAAATCTGTTGTGAATGGAGCTTATATATTTTACAGTACAGTGCAATGCAATACAATGCAATATAATACAATACAATACAATAATCTATATATATTATATATATATATGTTGATATTTAATTTACATATCTATATGTTTGCATGTGTGTGAGTGTGTTTGTGTGTGTGTTTGTGAGTATGTGTGTGCGTGCACGCGTACGTGGGTGCGTGCTTTTGCTCGTTTTTTTATTTAAAAAAAAAGTTTCTAGGAATGTTTAAATCAAAATAAATTGTAGCTTCGTAGTGTCATTCCAAATTATGATTCGTATCAATATGCCTGTCAGTATTGTAATTGCCCTTCATGGGTGGATTGATATGTTTTTGACTTGACGTGACAGTCATGATTATGAAAACAGTACAATAAATAAATACAAAATAATGTAAATGCAATACAACATGAATGGAATGCTATTCATCATACGACATGACGCACCCCATACATTAAACGTAGTACAAAAAATACAATAGGGTACAATGCACAAACAAACACACACACACACACGCACGCACTCACGCACGCACGCATGTACACGCACACACACACACACACACACACACACACACACACACACACACACACACACACACACACACACACACACACACACAAACTGTCACCCGTTATTGTGACAATGATTGTGCCGTAACACATGGACCGAGATAAAATGTAGAATGTTACTGGCGTGGTGGACACTATAGTATGAAAGTGGCAAAGCTGTGAAGTAGGGACTGACCCACCGCACCTGGTTATCCCTACATCTTTGGCCCAAGCCAAACATTTTTACCTTTATTGATGTCAGTAAAAGGAGACGGGATAGCTCAGTGGTCAGAGCACTCGCTTTCCCAAAGCTAAGCGTTTAGCAGCATTGAACGTGGTTGCCAGTTGGATGGGTGACCGTTTGAACGCCTTGGCTTCAGTACAGTACACCCAGTTCACCCAGCTGTAAATGGGTACCTGCCCTCTTGAGGGTCAGGGAATGTAAAGCAGTGAGGGAGAGGAGATGGTCACCGCACTCAATATGTTAAACCCCTGGAAAAGCTGAGGTCTGTGACACCTGGCTCCCCTACGACCGGATAGGTTATGGGATACCTTACACCTCTTTTTAAGTACTAAGGCATACACTGGGATGTTGTTATATTGTAAAACCGTATGTTGATATTATCTTTAGCCATACCAGTCTTCTAGTCTAGCAAACTGCACCTTTTTTTAAAGGATTTTTTTTTTTCATCAAGTGTGTACTTTCAAAATCATCTGTTTTATTTTATTTTACTTCACTTTCTTATTTCGAGGATAATGGAATAAGCACTCATGTGCATTTTTCCATCAAGTACCTGTGTCTATGCAGTTTTGTAAATCTTGTCATCTGTTCCCACCGGCACACAATGGCCTACCCTTCCAAAAAGCGGAACGAGGTTTAACGTGTGCGCAAGATGTTCTGCGTGCGTTTGCACACGGATCACGGCTTAAGTCTCATCCGAAAATCTTGGTGGGAGGGGAGGGAAGAGAGGAGTGGGCACAGATGTAAACACCAGAGAAAAAGTTATCTTGAACGAGTTTCGAACCTGGGTCAGCAGATCACGAGCGCATCACTTAGACCACCAGGCTATCCCGTCATGGTCAATCCTGGCTGGGTTGATTGAGTGAGTCAGACGGTCTGTTCTGGGTGACCCCCAGAACGTTAAGCTGGGGAGCGCGCAACAGCGACAGCTGATAATGCCGTAATCTGTCAAGTAGCACAGGTTGTGGCTGTGTACTAATCTAGATCTATTCAAAATGTTTGTCAGATCTGTTGATGTCCGTGTGTGTGAATGTATGTATGAATGTGTGGGTGTGAGTGTGTGTGTGGTGTGTCATTGTGTGTGTGTGTGTTTGTACTGTCTTGTGTGTGTGCGTGCGTGCGTGCGCGCGCGCGCGCGTGTGTGTGTGTGTGTGCGTGTGTGTGTGTGTGTGTGTGCGTGTGTGTATGTGTGTGTGTGAGAGAGAGAGTGTGTGTGTGTGTATGTGTGTGTGTATGTGTGCGAGAGAGAAAGTGTGTATGTGCGTGCGTGCGTGCGTGCGTGCGTGTGTGTGTGTGTGTGTGTGTGTGCGTGTGTGTGTGTGTGTGTATGTGTGTGTGTGCGTGCGTGTGTATGTGTGTGTGAAAGAGAGAAAGAGTGCGTGTGTTTTTGTGGTGGTGGTGGTGGTGGTGGTGGTGGTGGTGGTGGTGTGTGTGTGTGTGTGGTGCGTGTGTCTGTGCGTCTGTGTGTGTATGTGTATGTTCTTGCGTGCGTGCATGCGTGCCTAATATAATATTCTAACCCGACACCTACATACACAAAATAATAATGAAGTGCGATAAAAGATAAAAACTGTATGCAGAATCCATCTCAAAAGCTCCATAAAAAAAGAACAACCCACATTCTGTACAATGTTGTAGTCCCATTGCACTAAACTACTGAATAATTTATCAACCTCTTTGTCACACACATTCATCTTGTTTCGTTTATCTTTTTGTTTTATCCGATGTCCCCTTCTCCCCCACTTTTATCTCCCCAACCCTTATGGCGACCGTCTTTCCAAATCTCCAGTTTCACTCGCTGTAAAATGCCAACCCTTTAGGGAATAAACGATTCCATTTCCAAATGAAACCCCTCACGCAGTGGGAGCAAAAAAAAATCTTGTAGTGATCTCATCCTGCCTACGATCCAGAGGGGAATACATTTCATTTTGTAAATTGTTTTGTGCCCAAGATTCCAGTTCAAAGACCTAGAAGTCACTCCTTTACGTCTACTTTGACAACGACAGATTCTAAAACTCTGATAATGATTTGAAGCCACCGTTTATGTCCAGTTTTTTGTACTAGGATAGCAGTGGTGTTCTGGTGCAAAAAGATTAATGAAGGAATAAAGCGGGAGAAGTTCTGACACGTAGGTTATAAAGTTGGAGCTGGATGTCTCATCAGCGAGACAGTTAGTTCAGTTCGTTGAATGTGCGTACTGACCATAACTGTTCCAAAGATAACAAGACACACACAAAACCAGGGACAAAGTGAAAATGTCAACCTCAGTATAGGACTTGTGAGACAACTGCAACGAAATTTTACACACACACGCACCTACGCAAGCACGAACGCCTGCACGCACGCCACACACACACACACACACCACACACACACACACACACACACACACACCACACACACACACACACACACACGCACGCACACACACACACACACACACGTTTTATTTCCAAAATGCGCATCATTTTGACGCGACGAGGGTGTGCGCAACACACCGTATAGTTTCCAACACTCACAGCCGCCTCCTCCTTATAATTGTGGATACTTTCATTCCAGATAATGTTTCCACAGTCATCCATAACAAACAACGTCATGAATGTTATCTGTGAGAGACATCAAAAGCCTGTCTAGACAGAGAAGCCTGATATGATTGCAATGATTCATGGCAGTCAGTCTAGATACCCTCATCATTATCCAAAGCAACTTTGCCACGGACCGAATTTGAACTTTGAAGATGTTTTAACAGACAGACTGCTCCTCCCCCCCCCCCTCATCTCGCCCCCTCTTCCCCCTCTCTCCGCGGCTACTATTCATAGACATTTACCCAGGTAAAAAGTCTTATTGAATTATTGACGTAAGCACAGTACCAATACCCTACATCTAAAATGTTATGGTTTAAAATAAAATATCCCGTTAAAGATTGTGTTCATCTATGGGAAGCACTTAGCATAACAACCTGTGCTATCTACCTAAGAGAGAAAAGACAAACAATCCTCTCAAGTCTGAGTATGGATGCCAATATACGGCGACTTTATTCCACAGATTCATACGTACAAACTTCACATTTTATCTTATTTTTTATTTCATACCACTTTATATAACAACAGATTTCTCTGGATGAAATTCGGACTGCTTTCCCCCGGGGGTAGCGCGTCACCACAAGTGCAGCGCCACCCATTCTTTTTTTTTTCTTTTACCTGTCTGCAACTGTATTTGTTACCATATCAGAGTGGCTTTTTTCTACAGAATTTTGCCGGAGACAACTCTCTTGTTCCCGTCGGGTTTGTTTTTACGTGCGCTAAATGAATGAGGCCCCGTGTGCGAACGCACGCAGAACATCTTGCGCACACGTTAATCCTTTTTTTTTTTCATCAACTTTTTTTTTTTTTTTACCTTGCATTGCAGGTTATATTCATTCATAAAGCACATACATCTTCATCAATACAAAACGTTCATTTATCGTCCAATATCATTTAAAGTGGAAGATGTTAAAGCGAAAACAAACAACAAAATGTTCAATGCCAATACAGTGTGTAGCCTTCTGACATTATGATTGTGTTACACATATCAATATTTCAATTATCTTGCAAGGGATTTTTTTGTGTGGAAAAAACGGTGTAGAGTTACATTTATCTTGAGTATCTTCATTAATACTAGAACAGAGGTAACAGAATAGCAATAACGACAAAAATCAAGTTTAACAGAAAAAAGTATATAAAAAGAGTTTTGTTACAGATGAAGCAAGGCCTCAAATAAGATGTATTAAACCAAGTATAGAGTGAATGTGTACAGTTACTTTAATATTTTATGTGGGAAAGCAAATGCATGTTATATGTAACATCCCCTTTCCTCCCCGAACGTTAATCCTGTTCCACTTTTCATAAGAGCAGGCCATCGTGTGCCGATGGGAACAGATGACGAGATTCACAAAACAGCATACACACGGGGACTGGATTAAAAAATAAACAAGCATATGAGTGCTTTTTCCATTATACTTGATATAAAAGGATAAAAAAAAAATAAAAAAAATTAATGTGTAACACACGGGACCTCGGTTTTCGTCTCATCTGAAAGACTAGCACCCAGACCACCACTCATGGTCTAATGGATTGCAGTGAGGGGAGGGGGCGGTCAGTGAGAAACAGAACATGTTCTGGGTGCCACCCCCCCTCCCCAGTGTGTTTAAGGTGGGTAAGGGGGTAGGTAACGTTTAACAACTGATACAACAACACTTACAGCAAACCGATGTCGTCTTTGTTTGAAGTCAGTGGTTCAAACTCTAATCATAAGTCTACACACGGCTGCACGTCGAACAGTGTCATAGCTTTGATGTAAGACAAAATAACAACAGAATAGTGGCTTCCCGCCAAAACTAATTCTTTATAATTTTTATAATTGTCTTATATATATATATATATATATATATATTATATATATATATATATCACAGTGTATGTGTGTGTGTATGTGTGAGTGTGTGTGTGTGTGTGAACACGTGTGTGTGTACACGTGTGTGTGTACACGTGTGTGTATGAATGTACATGTGTGTGTTTGTATGTGTCTGTGTTTGGGTGCGTGTGTGTCTGTGTGTGTGTTTATAGGTGTGTGTATTTGGGTGCGCGCGCGCGCGCGCGCGTGTGTGTGTGTGTGTGTGTGTGTGTGTGTGTGTGTGTGTGTGTGTGTGTGTGTGTGTGTGCGACATCCATATCATTACCTCATAGAAACAGTCCTTGACATAAAAATGTCTTAAGTATGGAAATGCAGACAAACTAAGCTATACATTTTTCCATAAACTGAAAAGGACATTGTATTATTCTTGACATTTAAGAGAAACGTTATATATATGGTAGATGTAATATATCTTATTCAAATATCTAAGAAATAATCGAAACTGAAGTTAAAATGTCTGAAACAGAATATCATTGTATCAAATTGATCAAATGGTTTAGTTTCATCTTCATGAAAACTGTTTTATGCTAGATGCCAGAACACATTCATCAGATTATCCATAGGTTAAAAATTGTTATATATATACGCCAAGAACCAAAAACAGCAACAAAGAAAACAACAACAACATTAATAACAGCAACAACAAGAACACCGTGAATAACAACAACATCAACACAAGGATACAAGCAACAAAAATAACTTTGTTCGTGCTAACGTCAGACAGTGACATTTCTTTTCTTTATAGTTACACTTTTTAACACCAGTTTTCGATAAGGCAGAGACATCATTGTCTTCTTCAAAATGAACTTTTCAAATAGGCAGAAGGAATGGTAGGAAGGCTGTTATAAGGGCAATGATTCATAAATGCCGGTGCTAGCTGTACCTAATCTCCCTTTACCGCAAACAAAAAGACACTTAATTTATTTGGTCAGACCTAGCTAGGTAATTCTCTACACTCGGAGACTGAGGTTGTTTCAGTTTTCTTTTTTTTTTAAATTTTTATCTTGCTCCTTTCTTTTTAGAAAAAAGCACATTACTGAAAACGAAATGAAAAGGGCATAGTGTATGTAAGTGTGTGTTTGTGTGTGTTGTGTGTGTGTGTGTGTGTGTGTGTGTGTGTGTGTGTGTGTGTGTGTGTGTGAGTGTATGTGTGTGTGTGTGTGTACGTGTGTGTGTGTTACGTGTGTGTGTGTGTTGTGTGTGTGTGTGTGTGTGTGTGTGTGTGTGTGTGTGTGTGTGTGTGTGTGAGAGAGAGAGAGAGAGTGTGTGTGTACGTGTGTGTGTGTGTGTGTGTGTGTGTGTATGTGTGTGTGTATGTGTGTGTGTGTGTGCGTGTGTGTGTGTGCGTGTGTGTGTGTGTGTGTGTGTGTGGTGTGTGTGTGTGTGTGTGTGCCACAGCATTACAACTTCCGCACAACAAAAACAGCATAGAAATACGATAGGAAAGAAGCATGGATGGAAATACGATACGAGTTTGTGTGAGTTAAGAAATCAAGACATTGCCAGAATTGAAAGGCGCACAAGATGATACTTCTATAGAACACAAACTCCCTACCTCG
>CM060328.1:37027315-37034815 GCA_030674155.1 Stramonita haemastoma | reverse complement strand
ATTATTAGTACTGGTTATTGTTTATGTAAGTACCAATAAAATGTTGACATTCTAAATAGCAATGTTCAAAAGGAATTATCGTAGAATCAACAAAATAGTCATCAGCAATAGCAGAAGAACTAGAAAAACAGCATGTGTATTATCATTAGCATTCTATCTATCAATCTATCTATCTATACCTTAGTCTGGCGACCGTAGGGGCATCCCTAAAGACTTGTCAACCAGTTCCCTCCATTCCTCTCTCTGTTCTGCCTTTCTCAAAATTTGGTTGCTCTAGGCCTGTTCATTTGCCGATGTTGTCCTCCCATCTCTTCCTTGGTCTGCCTCTTTTTCTTCCTCCCTGGACAGTGCCTTGCAGTATTGTTTTTGAAAGTCCTTTCGATCTTGTGACATGCCCGTACCATTTAAGTTTACGCTTCTTTACGATTAATAGATGATTTTTGATAGGGACCAATGGTTTGTTGAATTCTGTTACACACCTCTTCGTTGCTTATGTGATCTTTGTAGGAAATGCCAAGGAGTCTCTGGAAGCATCTCATCTCTACCGCCTGTACTCTTCTCTCCAAATTTGCAGTCAGGGTCCACGAGTCACAGGCATATAGGAATATGGATTTGACAAGGGATCGCATTCGTCTGATCTTGGAGCTGAGTGAGATATTCTTATGTTTCCAGATGGTGTTCAGTTTAGACAGTGCTGTTATTGTCTGTGCAATCCTGCATACTACCTCTGGCTTGGACCCCTTGTCAGGTACAACGGCTCCCAAGTACTTGAAGCTTGGAGCCGTTTCCGGCTTCTGGCCATTGCCCTGATATCAGTGCTGATGCCCTTGGCGTTATTGGTCATCAGTTTGGTCTTCTCTGCTCCGATTTCCATGCCATATGCTTTAGAGGCTTGTTCAGGTGTTTTGGTAGGCTGGCAAGCTCTTGCTCTTATCCTGCTAGTCCGTCAATGTCATCTGCGAAGCGGTTTGTGATCGTTCTGCCACCAATACTGACTGATCCTTTATGGTGTTCCAGTGCATCCGCCATGATTCTCTCAAGGAAGATGTTGAAAAGCATTAGCAACAATAATCTAGGAGCAGCAGTAGTAACAACAACGACAGCATTAGAATTGAAACAGCGTCAGTAGCAGTAGAAACAGCGGCATCGAGAGTATCTGGATAATTGGCAGGATTGATAGCAAAAGCAGCAGTAGTATTGAGCCGTTGTAGTAGTAGTGTAGGAGTAGAATTGAGTCGTAATAGTTGCAGTAGTAGTGGTAGTAGCAGCATAGGTAGTAGTAGTAGTAGTAGCAGCAGCAGCAGCAGCAGCAGCAGCAGCAGCAGCAGCAGCAGCAGCAGTAATAGAAATATAGAATAGTATAGCAGCAGTAGTAGTAGCAGCAGTAGCAGCGTAGTGGCAGTAGCAGCAGCAGAAGTAGTACTAGCAGTAGAAGCAGCAGTAGAAGCAGCAGTAGCAGTAGCAGTAGTAGTAGTACAACAACATTAACAACACAGCAGCAGGAACAACAACAACGACAGCAGCGGCAGCACTAATAGCAGCACTGGTAACGCCTAAAAAAAAAATAACACCCAAAACACAGTACCACTCTCTGGCACCCGACAATAATTCTTTCTTTTGAGTGTCTGTGTAGGATGCTATCAAGCGTTATAACTGCGTTTACCGGCAGGGCAAACACTTAATTATTTATCCTGCGTGTCTGCTGTTTGCCTTACCGCTCAGGTGTGCATTGCTTTGGTCCTGCTGCTTCCTTCACAGCGTCTGACTTGCTCCTCATTTGCGGTACCTTGCACACCCACGTACACGCAAGCACACACTCACACACACACACACACACACACACACACACACACACACACACACACACACACACATGCACAGATGTTTGCATACACACATGTATGTATGTACACGTGTGCGCGCGTCCACATAATAGGCTTTGAACACGCACGCGTGCATGACTGTATGCACGCAAACTTAGGCATACACTCACTCACACAAACAAGTACACACACACACACACACACACACACACACACACACACACACACACACACACACATTACACACTCACTCACTCACTCAAACACACACACATACACACGCATACACACACACAAAGATACACAGACACACACACATAACACAACACACACACAACACACACAATACACACCATAAATACACACACACACACAACACCACACACACACACACAGACACACACACCAACATCACACAACACACCACCACCCCCCACACACACACACGCACACACCAATCACACGAGACACACACTCAAAAACTAACCCCAGCAGAGAAAGCAAATCCAATAATACGATGTAGTTTTGATTCATGTCAGGGCATCACTTTTCGTCTGGAACCTTTTCTTCGCGTTTGTAATCGTCACTTGTCAATTCGTTCTTTTCTCTTTTTTTTATTCGCTGGTAAGCAACGAGTTTTGTTTAGAAATATCTTCCTCAAAGACTTCCAAAGATCTGCCTTTTGATTTTGTTTTTTAAAGCAAGTTTGCGTACTGCATATAAACTTTAGTCCGCGAATGTACATTTCATAAGTAGGTTGATATTATTCTGTGTATATTCTTGAAGTCGCAGAATTTTGACGTCGGAGTGTGGCTACCTTAAATGTTTGGGGGAGAAACGGTCGCATACGAAAAAGTTGAGCATTGGTAAACCTCAGAACTATAGCCAGGAAATAAAACAACATCTATGTACGCTTATTTTTTTTTAGTTTTCTGAATATTAAGAACAAGTTGAGATATTTTTCAACATTTCATAAATGTAGGCTTTGGAAAGAGAACAATTATTGTTCTTTTCTTGAAGACATCAAGGCTGGAATCGTTATGACCCGACAAAAGATGGTTCAGTGAAACAGCACATGGAAAGACAGGGGCATAGCTAAAGATCTCAAAAGTAAAATTTATTGAAAACACTCTTCTGGCCTGTATTGCTGCATTGCTGTACATTAATGTTAGCTGACACTGATAAGCACAAACTGTGTACAATATCTAATATCCAATGTCTAATATCACTTAATGTGAATAGACGTTAAACTGAAGATCACATACTGTGATATGTTGGTCCCTGCAAACAGAAACACGCAATAAGATGTGATGATGACAGATCTTCAAGACAAGGTTGGGGGCAGAAGGAAAAGAGGCTTACATATTCATAATTATTGCCAATAACACCCTGACCAGCTGTTTGGGAGGGCGACAGGGCATGGTAGAACTCAGCAGAGACAGAAAAATACCGAAGTCTGTAGCAATTGTGTACACGTCCTCCATCGACAGCGATGGAGACAGATAAATGGTGAGGTAAATTGCTTTAATATGTTCATAAAAATAACCTTAAAATTTGTTAATATCAAATACAAAAATCAGGCCCAGATCAAATTGTCAAGCAGTGGGATAAGAAGATCTATAACAAAATACTACCATGCTTTGAACTGAGCATGAAAACTGTCGTCCTCCACAATTTTTCAGCAGAAGAACCTGTGCTTTCCACAAACAGGAAAATATCCTCAAAACCTGATACAACTGCCTGTATGGCGAGGTGTTTAAAAAAGCAGTACTTTCAAACAAACTTATCATCCTGCGTACTCAACGGTCTCTAGATACCCAGGCAGGGTGAGTCAAAACAGAGTGCACATTGTGGATGACAGCCGAGATGGTGACTTGCTGAAAGCCCAAAGAAACCAACAAGGAATTAACACTGAGAAAACAAAGTATAAAAAGTCAAGTCAAGTCAAGTCAAGTAACCAAGTCAAAAACACTTTAATCATTCCCTGAAGGGCAATACAAATACAATACTGACAGGCTATTGATACGAATCATAATCAAAGACACGAAATAGCTACATTTCAAGCAAGCAAGTACTGGTCCTTCTACATTCCATTTTGCAGTTTATTTCACCTTTTCTCTTTGTGACTTGGAATCTGAGAGATTAAACATTGCAGCCGTCGAAAACACAGGCCATGGTTAAAATGTACTCTTAGTCCTGATTTTCTTCTGATGTTTTCGTCCACCAGTCCATAAGATGATGGTCTGGATGCTTATATATCTTAGAAAACGTTGTGTCGGTGTGTGTGTGTGTGTGTGTGTGTTGTGTGTGTGTGTGTGTGTGTGTGTGTGGTGTGTGTGTGTGTGTGTGTGTAAGCGCGCGTGCATGTGTATGTGTGTGTGTTGTGTGTGTGACTAGGTGCACCAGTGCATATCATTATTCGTGCACTCATGCTCATACCTGTGCCAACGCGGATGTTCACTTTGCTTTTTCAAGTGTTGCGTTTTCCCAGTTCAGAACCTTTTGACTACACTCTCTAAAATGTAATATGAGAACCCATCAAAGAAGACTGTTCTAAAACACCATTCTGTTCTTAAACAATGCCGCAGTTGCGTCAATACACACGGTACACCATCTGTTGCAGACAAAAGAGAGAGAGAGAGAGAGAGAGAAGGAGAGAGAGAGAGAGAGATTCCACGGTGCATAGTCTTTGCACCTGAGACAGACTCTCAGAGTATGTGAGACCTGTTCCTTACCCCAAGCCTCTCTCAGTACGCCCACATGTCTAGAATGTACCGAATTTCTCAGGTACAGCCGCTAGCAGTTTCTCTTGGAAAGATAAGTTTTAAATCTAGGGAAACACTCAGTAGAAGACCCGAGAGTAAATAATTGTGTTTCTGCCATGGATTAATTTCATTATAGGATACCTGATTGTTTTTAGTTTTAGCAGAAATTCTTATGTGGCGTTAGAGATATGTAGGCACGCATCACATTTACATTGAGCCGGGATGTTTAAAAGGAGAAGAGAAATCGTACGATCATGAGAACGTTTACACGTTGTCAAACAATGCGTTCTAAGTCAGTTTTAGGTCTGTGATGATTAACTATGTGGTGTGCCACAGACCCAATCATTCCGTGTGCGCTACACTAGGTCAACTGTTTGGCACTTGCTTTACCAACCAAAATAAAGAGACGTTTTATGCATCCTGCTTGATATTCTGAGCCGCCCTCCCTCGCCCCTCCGCCATAACTTGCTTATCCCCAACAGAACACTGAGTGTTTAGCAAGTGAATGCACACGCTATATGACGTATGCAGTGACGTCAACATGGATTCTTCGTCGCTAACTGGACTATGGCATCAACCGCGCAAGTACTATTACATAATCATAGTCTTGAAATTAATTTTAAACTCCTTACCACGCCGTTTTCGAACTACACTCTTGAAAACACGATTCAGAATATTGCCAATAAAAAGATTTTCAGAAAGAAAAACTCAACCCAGACTGCAGACGTAAGGCGAGTACTCCCTAACTTCACAGTAAAAAAACACTCTGTTTTAGCTTATTCGCACTTTCACTCAGACAATATGAACTTTTAGATTTGTAATCGTTTGTCTTACGATTTGCAATATGCGCAATGGCAGCCCACCTGAACAGGGAAGTAATAATGTTTTTTTTTCATGAACTCGAAGTTTGCAAACGCTTAGAGATGTTCCCTTTGACGACAATCACCACTCTAATATTAACACATCACTTAGGACACAACATGCAGGTAGGTATACATTCGCTCACCGTACATTATCACAGTTTACAGTCTCACCCAGAGAAAACTGCAAAGAAGCAGAATCAGCACCAATTAGTTCTAATTAAAGAAAAAGAAACTTCAAACAGTTAATTTCGCGCAGAGAAATCTGCTGTGACATAAAGGGTATATATTTTCTTTAATCCTCAAGATGGGCTTGAACCCAGGTTCTGTAAATCATGATGGAGTGTGCTGCTGTGACCACTGAGCTAGCCAGCAATCCGCCTCACCTCTCTAGATGGATGTCTTTGAATGTCATTACGTAAAAATCATGCAGTAAAACTTGCCTTCATTCTGTCATTCCTTTTGTTTCTGTCCTTTGTTTTTTCCATGTCTGTCGTCTCTCTCTCTCCTCTCTCTCTCTCTCTCTCTCTCCTCTCCTCTCTCTCTCTCTCTCTCTCTCTCTCTCTCTCTCTCTCTCTCTCTCTCTCCTCTCTCTCTGCTCTCTCTCTCTCTCTCTCTCTCTCTCCTCTCTCTCTCTCTCTCTCTCTCTCTCTCTCTTCTTCTCTCTCTCTCTCTGTGGTTTTTATGCGGTAATGACCCATTCGCATTTGTTTGCTTTTTGCCTAAAAAGTCATTAACATTTTTGTAAGTGTCCTGATTCCGCTATGGGTTTTTTTGGGGGCACGTGGGAACTGTAATTTGCCCGATGGCGTTTATTTTATAGAGTTTTTCCCCTCTTGTATTGGTGTGTATCTTATTTTTTGGCAATGAATGTATTTGTTTGTACTGTTGTTGTTTTTTTCTTTTTTTCGATGTACAATATGTTTCTTTCTGCTGAAGGGAGGGGGGTAGAGGTAGGGGAGGTCTTATCTTATTTACTTTCTAAGATGGTTGTTGCTGTTACTCTTTGCTAGTTGCCTTGATTTTTTTTATTTTCATTTTCTTCAGAATAGCGTTTGCAGAAAACTAGGGGTTCAGCCTAATGTGCAAATACTTGGATAAATGTGTCAGTTTTATGTGTGTTTTTTTTATATTTCAACTGGAAGAGAAAAATGGATGAATTGTGATAGAGGAGGTGTGGGGGAGAGAGGGGAGGAGATATATTTCTGCTGGACAATTAGGCGTGCTTGACTTCAGCGTTTCATGAGTGGTTTCCTTTGTGTTTTATTCCTTAAAGTCTTGATTAGCTTCTGAGATATGGTTTGGTTAAGACAGACAGGAGAGAGACAGACAGATAGAGAGACAGAGATACAGAGAGACAGACAGAGATACAGAGAGACAGAGAGACAGAGACAGAGACAGAAACAGAGACAGACAGACAGAGAGAGAGAAAGACAGACACATTGGGAGACAGACAGACAGATTGGGAAACAGACAGCCACAGACAGACAGAGAAATTGTGTAATTAATACACACAGATGAGAGAGACGAGAGAGAGAGACACAGAGAGACAGAGAGACAAGCAGACAGAGAGAGACAGAGACAGGTAGAGACAGACAGACAGGATATACAGATATTTATGGTGTGATTAATACACACAGGAGAGAGAGAGAGAGAGAGAGAGAGAGAGAGAGAGAGAGAGAGAGAGAGAGAGAGAGAGAGAGAGAGAGAGAGAGAGAGAGAGAGAGAGAGGAGAGAGAGAGAGAGAGAGAGAGAGAGAGAGAGAGAGAGAGAGAGAGAGAGAGAGAGAGAGAGAGGAGAGAGAGAGAGAGAGAGAGAGAGAGAGAGAAGAGAGAGACCGATACGACCACGACAACAACGATGATGATGATGAGATGAAGATAAATGAATAGATGATGATGATGGAATGATAGATGATGACGACGACGACGACGACGACGACGACGACGACGACGACGACGACGACGAACGACGACGACGAGATGATGATGATAGATGATGATGAGATGATGATGATGATGATGATGATATGATGATGATGATGATGACGAC
>CM060328.1:36994815-37022315 GCA_030674155.1 Stramonita haemastoma | reverse complement strand
CATTGTGTCATGAGACCAACAGGTGCTGATTCGTACCCAAAAGTGGGTGTCTGATGTTCAACAGACAATTCAGTAAATCACGGAGTTGGAACATAAACCGGAGACAACACCTGACACACCTTGACGTACAAGAAGATTTGCCAAGAAGAAAAATTCAAAGAAAGACAAGAACAACAAAACAACAAGAACAACAACAACAACAACAACAAAAAGATGAACAAGGAAGAATTTGCAAAAAAAAAAACATAACAAAGAGAAAAGAAGAAGAAGAAAAAAGAAGAAGAAGAAGAAGAAGAAGAAGAAGAAGAAGAAAGAAGACAAGAAGAAAGAAGAAGAAGAAGAAGAAGAAACAAAAAACAACAACAACAACAACAACAACAACAACAACAAACAACAGCAACAACAACAGTTCCTCTGAAGAATAAGAAGAATTGCGAAAAAGAAGAAGAAATGTGAAGAAGATATGCGAAGAAAAATTTTAGAAAAAAAATTGCGAAAAAGAATTCCGAAAAGAAAAAATTGCGAAGAAAAGTGCTAGGAAGAACTGCAATGAACTAAAAAGAAGAATTGCGCAGATGAAGAGCGATGAAGAACAGTGTAGAAGGAGAATTACGAAGAAGAATTGGAAAGAATTGCGAAGGATTGCAAAGAAGAAGAGAAAAAAATGCATAGAAGAACAGCGAAAATTTGCAAAGAAGAAGAAGAAGAAGAAGAAGAAGAAGAAGAAGAAGAAGAAGAAGAAGAAGAAGAAGAAGAAGAGCAACAACAACGACAAAAACAACAATTATGAAGGATTGCGAAGAATTCGAAGAATTCCGAAGAATGCGAAGAATTCAGAAGAGAAGAAGAAGAAGAAGAAGAAGAAGAAGAAGAAGAAGAAGAAGAGAGAAGAAGAAGAAGAAGAATGCGAAAAAAAGAAGGGAAAAAAAAAATGCAAGAAGGAGAATACAGAGAAAAAGGATTCGAATAGCGAAAAAGAATAACTAAAAGAAGACATGCGAAGAAGAAGAATGCAAAGAAGAAGAATGCAAAGAATGCTAAGAATGCGAGAAGAAGAATGCGAAGAATGCGAAGAAAAGAAGAAGAAGAAGAAGAAGAAGAAGAAGAAGAAGAAGAAGAAGAAGAAGAAGAAGAAGAAGAAGAAGAAAAAAAGAAAAAAGGAGGAGGAGGAGGATGCAAAGAAGACGAAAGAAAAGAAGAAGAATGCAAAGAAGAAGAACAAGAAGAAGAAGAAAAGAAGAATGCAAAGAAGAAGAAGGCAAAGAAGAAGAAGAAGAATGCGAGAAGAAGAAGAAGAGAAGAAAAGAAGAAGAAGAAGAAGAAGAAGAAGAAGAAGAAGAAGAAGAAGAAGAAGAAGAAAAGAAGAAGAAGAAAAGAAGAAGAAGAAGAAAGAAGAAGAAAAGAAGAAAAGAAAGGAAAAGAAGAAGAAGAAGAAGAAGAAGAAGAAGAAAAGAAGAAGAAGAGAATAAAAAGGTATGGTAATGATGAGCAAAAGTAGAAGGATAATGACTGGTGATAATGATGACAACGATAACGTTATTCCAATAAGAGGAAGAGAAAGAGTTGGAAAACAATAAAAAATAATACACAATTAACAATGATGATGATGTGATGATGATGATGATGATGATGATGATGATGATGGTGATGATGATGATGATGATGATGATGATGACTCCACTACAACCACTACAATCATCATCATCATAATCATCATTATCATCATCATCATCCAACATCATCATCGTTAATAATGGGTTTTTTCAATAATGAGCATCATTTTCAGCAGCAGCAGTATCGTCCATCATCATCATAATCATCATCATCAGCATAAGCATCATCGTTGTCGTCATCGTTGTTATTGTCATCATAGTCGTCGTCCGTCGACGTCATCATCATCATTCATCATCATCATCATCATCATCATCATCATCATCATTATCAACATTATCAACATCACATTTACCTGAATACATCAGAAATCCTCTCCAAAAACATATTAGATCAATTTTATTTTCAAAAAAATCAATAATATAAAAAGTATAATAATAACACAATATCCCGAAAACATCCACTGACCACATCAACAACACCAATACTATCAAAGTCACAACACTTTGGTCCACCAAGTCACCCAATACTGACCGATCACGATCACTGGCACCCAAAACCCACGCAGTAAACCTTTACGACACGTACTCTCTCTCTCTCTATCTCTCTTTCACTCTCACTCTCTCTCTCTCTCTTTCCGTATTCCAACATTCCGCCTCTTGAAGAAGTATGCGTTTTAGGGGGGAATTTCTCTCTCTCTCTCTCTCTCTCTCTCTCTCTCTCTCTCTCCTCTCTCTCTCTCTCTCTCTCTCTCTCGCTGTGCAGCAGTACTCTTGCGGCACGAGCGGCTCGCGTGGAGGTTCCGAAGTGCTGCGCGGCAGATGCGTGAGCGCGTGCGAGTGGCGTTATCTCTCCGTCACGCTGAGGGGTGGTTTTCAGCTTTAATTTGTCAACGCTTTACTCTTTCTCTTGAAGTGTTTCAAGGCAGGAAAGTCAAGGTAGTGAGTGGTGGTGGTGGTGGTGATGGTGCCAGTGAGAAAGGGGATGGTGTGTGTGTGTGGGGGTGGGGGGATGTTGTGGGGGGTGGTGGGGGATGTGTGTGTGTGTGTGCCGGGGGTGGGGGTGGGGGGTAGGGGATGTGTGTGCGTGTGTATGTGTGTGTGTGTGTGTGTGTGTAGTGTGTGTGTGGTGTGTGTGTGTGTGTGTGTGTGTGTGTGGTGTGTGGTGTAATGTGTGTGTTGGGGGGATGTGTGTGGGGTGTGTGTGTGTATGTGTGTGTATGTGTGTGTGTGTGTGTGTGGTGTGTGTGTGTGTGTGTGTTGTGGTGTGTAGTGTTGTGTTCGGGATGTGTGTAGGGGGATGTGTAGGGGGGGACGGTGTGTGGAGAATGTGTGTGTGGAGAATGTGTGTGTTGGTGTGTGTATGTGTGGTGATTCTGTGTGTGTGTGGAGAGATGTGTGTGTAGCTATGTGTGCGTGTGTGAAGTGTGGTGGTGTGTGTGTGTGTGTGTGTGTGTGTGTGTGTGTGTTGTGTGTGTGTGTGTGTGTGTGTGGTGTGTGTGTGTGTGTGTGTGTGTGTGTGTGTGTTGTTGTGTCGTGTGTGGTGTGTCGGCTTGCGTGCGCGTCGGTGTGTGTAGATGTAGTGTGTACGTGTGTGTGTGTGTGTGTGTGTGTGTGTGTGTGTGTTGTGTGTGTTGTGTGTGTGTGTGTGTGTGTGTTGTGTGTGTGTGTGTGTGTGTGCGTGCATGTGAAGCTTGTTGGAGAGAAATAGAGGCTGGAATTTGAGGGAAATTCTCCGGATGATTTATGTTATTTGGGCTCTGGTTTGTCATTTGCTGTGACGTTATTTGTCAAAGAAGAAAATAGAGATGGAAAAAAATAGTAAGAGATAGGGAGAGAGATAGGTGGGAGGGAGGGGAAGGGAAGGAGAGGAGAGAGAGAGAGAGAGAGAGAGAGAGAGAGAGAGAGAGAGAGAGAGAGAGAGAGAGAGAGAGAGAGAGAGAGAGAGAGAGAAGAGCAGAGACAGAGAGACAGACAGACAGAGACAGACAGACAGACAGACAGACAGACAGACAGACAGACAGACAGACAGACAGACAGACAGACAGACAGACAGAAGAGAGAAGAGAGAGAGAGAGAGAGAGAGAGAGAGAAGAGAAGAGAGAGAGAGAGAGAGAGAGAGAGAGAGAGAGAGAAGAGAGAGAGAGAAGGGACACACATACAGAAACATATTACAGACACAACAGGGGCAAAACAGGAAGTGAAAATCGAGACATATCCAACAGAAGCACAGTTACAGTTGAAAAACTCGAATCAACAAAACTTGCTTCTTTTGAAATGTTTAATGAAAACGTTTTATAATCAATTCTTGAACACACCCCTTGTGGCTAATCCCCCTTTAAAATCTGCTGATTGTGTCTTTTTTTTCTTTTTTTTTTATACCACTTTATGTCACAGAAGATTTCTCTGCGTGAAATTCAGGTAGCTGTCTTCTGGATGAGTGCGCCGCCGCCACAAGTGCAGTGCACCCATTTTTTTTTCTTTTTTCCTTTAAACAATCGTATTTGTTTTCCTATCTGAGTGGCTTTTTTCTACCGATTTTGCCAGGGACAACCGTCTTGTTGCTGTGGTTCTTTTATGTGCGCTAAATAATGCTGTGTAACACACAGGACCTCGGTTTATAGTCTCATTCCGAAAGACTAAGCACCTAACTACCACTTATGGTCTAACTGATTGGTGGGGGGGGAGGGGGGGAACTTTCGGGCTCAAACGGGATTCAAACCACCGCACACACCAACTCGGACTTTTCGCTCTCTAGGCAGCGCGTTACCTCTAGACCACCATCCAACGATGTAATAATGATATATAGTAATTCTGATAATTATGGCAAAATATTTAAGTGATAAGTTAATCATGTGCATTTATGATTTTATCTTATTATTTCTAAAACTGCAGTTTAAAGTCTAGGTAATACAACTGTTATTGTCTTTCGCATCAAATATGTTCTGACGATAAGTAAAACCCCAGATTTAAAAAAAATATATATATATCACCCTGAAGTCAGAATGGGGTTTATCCAAATGGTAAGTAAAATCGGTGGAATACACAAAAAATCTCGCCATCAGTGAACCTCAGATTTCTAAGTGAGAAACGAAAAAAAAAACAACTTCTGAGTACTATTTCTCAGTATTATCGGGCAGGAAGGGGTAAGAGAGGTGAGTGAGGAAGGGGGGGGGGGGGAAGGGGGTTCGAGAGCAAAACTAAAAGCCTGGTATTTTAAGCATGAAAGAGGCACTGTCTCCAGCAAACGATGTCTTTGACTTCAGGGTTCCATTCAGCAAGATCTAGTCTCAGTCCAGACCAGTGTCGTGACCTTTTCCAATCAACCTCCCCCGCTGCCTCTGACCTTTGTCAGACAAACACACCCGGGCGAGCTAAAGTCCTTTTGAAAAGTTCCCGGGGGATTCTTTACCAGACAGGGAGTGTTTTCCATGGCCTCCTCCCCTTCTTGGCAGTTTATTTCCCTTGTCAGTGAAGTTCATTGGAGCCACGTCATGTCGATGTGTGGTCTGAGGTGAGTTCCCCGCATCCCCTTTCTGTTTTGACCCTGGAGAAATATGGGTCGTGTCACGGAAGAAAAAAAAGTTCCTGAAAATAAACTTTCTTTTTTCTTTTTTTTTGTAGGGCATCGTTAAATCTAATATGCGGCGTTAATAGACGATGAGCGTTGGGGGTCGGGTGAGGGGTATCTATGGAGACTATCTTTGTAGGTAGGAAAGTTGAAGGGTAAAGTGTTTAAGCGTGTCGTGTTCATTACCATCACTGTTATCCTCGTCACTGGGACGGGATAGTTTTGTGGTCAGAGTGATGGGCTCGTGATCTGCTGACCTTGGTTCGAATCTTGTTCAAGAGGATTTTTCCTCTAGGGTTAACATCAGTGCCGACTCCCCACCGCCGGCGCCCAAAAGTCCAGATGATACTGTAAACCAAGGTTCTGTGTGCAAACGAATGCAGAACATTTTTGAGTGCACATTAAAACCTGTTCCGCTTTTCGGAAGAGTGGGCCATTGTGTGCCGGTGGGATCGGATGACAACACTTCAAAACTGCATACACACAGGGACTGGATGTAAAAAAAAAAGCACATCAGTGATTATTCCATTATCCTCGAAAAAAAGAATAAAAAATAAGGTTAACAAAATAGAAATTGTGCACATACGTTGAATGTAGTTTTCTTGTATCAGATAATGTCAGCACTCCTTCATTTAAGACAGTGTTTGTATGAAATTACGTTTGATACCTATCTGCTGTAAAATTTTCTTATATTCTAATGCACTGTACATATATTTTTTTTAAAAACACACACAAAACAGTACTGTATAAACAGCACCCCACCAGTGAGTATCAGAAACTTGACCAGGATAATTATCTGGCCGAGTGTCTACTGTTCTTGGTAATGGACAGACGTAGAACAGGGCCACTTTGGCTTACTTTCATGACTGACCACTGACCATAGGACACGAAAAGGTATCCGGTAGAGAGAGAGAGAGAGAGAGAGAGGAGAGAGAGAGAGAGAGAGAGAGAGAGAGAGAGAGAGAGAGAGAGAGGAGAGAGGAGAGAGAGAGAGAGAGAGAGAGAGAGAGAGAGAGAGAGAGAGAGAGATGAGAGAGAGAGAAGAGAGAGAGAGAGAGAGAGAGAGAGAGAGAGATGAGAGGAGAGAGAGAGGAGAGAGAGGAGAGGGAGAACACCCTCAAGATAGCAGAAAAACCCAGCAGTGCCAGACATGGTCAGTGGGACTGTAACAGGAAAGGATGATCGGGTTGATTGGATCCATTTAGCCGAGGTGGAGAACTACCATGAGAAAGCACAGGATGGGGAGAGGAGAAGGGAAGTGAACTGTAAAAGCGGGGCATGGGGATGCTGAGATACTGATAGGCAGGGGCGTGAACAGGAGATGATGGGTGATGATATGGCGAATGTATGCTGAGAAACACGTAATTCATTATCAGACAAAATGACAGTAAAACAGAGATTGGAAATACAAGTTTTTAAAATTCAGTTAGCCTTTTTTTGTCTTTCTTTCTTTTTCTTTCTTTCTTTCTTTCTTTCTTTCTTTCTTTCTTTCTTTCTTTCTTTCTTTCTTTCTTCATTTATGTATTTATTTTTTTATGTGTTTATTTGTTTATTCTGTTATATCGGAATAAGCACTCATGTGCTTTTTAAATCCAGCCCATGCGTGTATGCTGTTTTGTAAATCTTGTCATCTGTTCCCACCGGCACACAATGGCCTATTCTTATGAAAAGCCCAAATGGGGCATAGCTGATATCCTACAGCAATATTAATTGAATAAAGATATTTGTCCCCAAAAAGCAGAAATATTTCTACACTTCATGTGAGAAAACTCTAATGTAAATAGCGTTGAAACAAAATGGTGCATCTCATTCACGATTATAAATTTGGTCAGTCTTTTTGTCTGAAGAAAGCAAAATTACAAAACATGAACATAGATCTTGGATTCAAATATTCATGAGGTAAAACAGTTGCTCCAAAGTTTAGAAAAGTTTGAACATTCCATTATAAAGGGAAATTCATCACAGTAAGTATCATACTACAATGTTTACAAAGTCAATTTTTGCGTGCAGTGCCACCGCTCGTCCCATTTTGATGGTAATGAATGAGTATATCATCTGAATCTGAATAATAAAATTATATCATGTTGCAACTCACTATTTTTAAAAAAATTGAAACTTTTTATTGTAATTTCAATATTGTTTGAATTTACTGCTTTGCTGCAATTGTTCTGACCATGACTTTCCATAATCATTTAACTCCAATGCCTTAATAGCATTACCACAGAAATTGTAATTGTTTACAAAAGACTGCGGATCCTAAACAGTCAGACGCTGTTTCTATGAACAATTTCTGGGTGGTTTTTTTTCATCCATTCATATCAGTATACCCTTTTTGTATACAAGTTATAGAGCACATTACATGTCTACGCTTGATTGAAACAGACAGCACTCATCGTTGCCAAGGTGGCCTGATAGCAGGTAGTAGTAGGGGGATGCATCTTTCTGGTCAGTTGTTGTCGTGGTGGTCTGACTGTGTTATGCTGCCTGTGGAGTGCTCCAATTTGCAGTGGGCCAAGGAATCTGGAAGGTACTGTATGGAGAGAGACAGAGTGTCAGAAGAACAAAGACAAGAACAAGAAGAGGAACAAAAACAATAGCGGAGAAGAAGAAAAAAGAAAAAACACAAAAACGAGCAAACAAACCAGATGATGGAAGAGAAAGCCAAGGAATGTGGACGCACCAGTGATGGACACGGGGCAGCAGTCATTGGCACTCAGCAGACAGCGGCCAGTACAGCTCTCCTGCTGTGTGTGTAGTGTACACTGTGCTGGACAGGCTTGCGTTGGCAGCATCAGCAGCAGAATGCAGAGGGCCTGTGCTGCATTACTATCATTCCATCCCCTTTCTTTTTGCCTTCATCCGAACTGTGCAAGAAGGGTTTCTTAGGGCTTTTTTCCTTTCCTTTTCTTTTTTTTTGGTAAGAACCAGTCCTTTTTTATGGGGTATTCCAGCTACTCTTGTTTTTTTTTCTGCATTGTAGACTCTCATTCACTGCGTGTCTATTCTCCTGTCCATATCTTGTTTTTTTCTGTTAGTGTCTGTATGTATTTGTCTGTCCTTCCATATGTCTCTGTCTCTGTCCCTGTCTGTCTGTCTGTCTGTCTCTGTCTCTGTCTCTGTCTCTCTCTCTCTCTCTCTCTCTCTCTCTCTCTCTCTCTCTCTCTCTCTCTCTCTCTCTGATTTAAATGACTTGTATAATTTTAGACATATGGACGTAGACTCATGTTTCAGTTGTTTATTATAATGTTCTCCTGCTGGCTCCTGCTGGCTCTTTGTTTATTAGCGGTTTGTTGTTGTTGTTGTTGTTGTTGTTGTTGTTGTTGTCGTCGTTGTTGTTGTTTTTTGTTTTGTTTTGTTTGGGGGGGGGTTGTGTGTTTGCTTTGTTTGTTTCTTTGTTTGTTTGTTTGGGTTTCTGTTTTTTTTGTTTTTGTTTTTTTTTTTGTTTGTTTATTTGTTTGTTTGTTTGTTTGTTTTGTTCTGTTTTTTTGTTTTGTTTTTTTCGTTTCTTTTCTTCTTCTTTAATAATCCAAATTATTTTATTGTGACTTCTGATTTTCTCTTCTGAATGAGTGCACCTTTCTCACCTTATTATATGTAGTGTACTGTCGCATTTCTCTTACCTTATTATATGCAGTGTACTTATTTCCGTATGTTGTTTGGTACTGCGTATAGTTTTATTGTTTAATATCTTTATTTTGATGTTATCCCTGAAAAGGGCGGGGACTGGATGTAAAAAAGCACATGTGTGCTTATCTATTATCCTCGAATAAAAGAATTTGCCTTGCCTTGCCTTGCCTTGCCTTGCCTTGCCTTGCCTTGCCTTCTTCTCCCTTCTCTCTCTCTCTCTCTCTCTCTCTCTCTTCTCTCTCTCTCTCTCTCTCTTCTCTCTCTCTCTCTCTCTCTCTCTCTCTCTCCTCTCTCTCTCTCTCTCTCTCTCTCTCCTTTTGCAATTTTAGTGCGCACCTTCTATCATTTTCCGTGTTGCCTATGGCTTGTATAAGACAAACACACCTACCACAGAAACTAAAGTTCTTTTTCGAAAAGTTGACCGCAGGGATGCATACAAAAGCAGGGTCTGCTGTATTTCCCTTTACTATTCTGGTAGATTTTTCCCACTTTAGAGGTGAGTTTTGTAGGCTACTGTAGGTAGGTAAGCCTTCTGGGATATAGGATGACATAAGTTTTTTCTGTATTTTTCTTGTTTGATTTTCGTTTTCTCGCCGTAACTTGAACCTGCGGCTGTACTGAATAATCAAGAAAACATGCCCTAGTTTTCAATTAAAAAAAAACCCAGTAGTAGTAACTGATTTAAAAAAACTTTGCCAATCGCTATGTCAAATCCACATAACTAAAACTATATGATATTATGTGCACACCAACAAAAAAAATCTATGCGCACATTACATCGACAATGTCTTGATGAATTTGCTTCTTTCCATTATTTTCTAGCTTTTTTCTAAGATTAACAAAGACAACTGTTTCTGTTTATTTTGGTAATATCTTATCCACCTCCTCATTACTTTAATCGTGTTTGATAACAAAAATACATTATTCTCGAGATGACTTCCTTTTTAATTAACATTCTTGTTATGTAAAACAAAAAGCACATAATGCAACATATGAACTCTCAAGAAACATACACATCAGCGTTGCTGAGGGGTACAATTTGTATGCTTCCCTAGGCCACCTTCTCTCCCATTCTAGTTCCGTGAATGAGCAATTATTGTCGTCAGTAGGGGGCTTAGCAAGTGGTGTGTACTGTATATTAGATCAGAACAGGCATCACAAAACAATCCTAAATCACCCAGCAGCAACTGCAGAGCCCCTCTGGCCGATGATCCCACTACACACGCCCCCATTGGTGAGCAGCCTGTGTGGATTTCTGACCTAGGGTGCGTCAAACGAAGTTAGGGCAAGGCTTGAGGAAAGGGGTGGGTAACATTACTGGGGATGGAACAAGAAGACAGACACACCCCAAAAGAGAAACTGCAAAAAAGGAATTGAGGATGACCTACTATGCACGTAATGCTGATAGCTATATGAGCTACCATAATAGCAGTCAGAGCAATATCAATACAACTAAAACAAAAAGTTAGCAAGACTGTTTTAACCTGAGGTGAAGAATTTGGGGAATAGAAATGCGGTGAGAGGGATGCCAACCATTGGTGAGCAACAAGGTGAACTAGTTTGCAAAATACAAAGGAGGTGAGCAATGCCTGCAAGACTTAAAAACCTAGGGAAAGGGACTCATTGAACACAAATGAAACAATACCACAGGCAAAAGTAAAATAAATAAAAAAGAAATGTCCTGCCATTCATATCATACAGCCTCATCCAGGTACATTGGTTACACAACAGACAGAAAGAAAGAAAGAAAGAAAGAAACAAACAAACAAAGAAACAAAGAAACAAAGAAAGAACGAAACATGCAAAGAATGAGAAATAGAAGAAGAGAAAGAGGCGGATGTGGAGGAGGAGAAGGAGGAGAGGAAGGGAGAGAGGAGAGGAGGAGGAGGAGGAGGAGGAGAGGAGGGAGGAGAGGAGGAGAGGAGAGGAAGGAGAGAAGAAGAAGAAGAAGAAGAAGAAGAAGAAAGAAGAAGAAGAAGAAAGAAATCAATCCCGAAGTAAATCTGAAGAAAACTTATCAGACGAATGGAAAGAAAATAGAGTATAGAGAAAAAAAACAAGAAAGGTACATATCACATGAGAAAAAAAGGGAGGATGAAAGAGAGGTAAAGATTATCAGAAGACACCATCCAACACTTGATATTCATCAGAGCAAACTGTTTTCCCTCTGTGTGTGTGTGTGCATGCATGCATGCGTGCGCGCACGCGCGCGCGTGTGTGTGTGTACAGTGCATTGAGTAAGCGGTGCAGAAGTGGTGAAGTGTTTGCCAAGCCTTGCATTACACCTCTCCCCCCCTCCCTCCCTCCCCTCCTCACTATGCTGCTTTACTTATGTTACCGATTCTGAAACCCTCTGCTACAGTTTGCCAACTTTTGGAGGATACTGATAGTTTCTCTTTCATCTGTGTCTCTGAAGAGGAGAGAGAGAGAGAGAGAGAGAGAGAGAGAGAGAGAGAGAGAGAGAGAGAGAGGAGAGAGAGAGAGAGAGAAGAGACAGAGACAGAGACAAAAGAGACAGAGAGACAGAGAGACAGAGACAGAGAGACAGAGAGAGACAGAGAGAGACAGAGAGACAGAGACAGAGACAGAGACAGAGAGAGACAGAGAGAGACAGAGAGAGAGTGTGTGTGTTTGTGTGTGTGTGTGTGTGTGTGTGTTGTGTGTGTGTGTGTGTGTGTGTGTGTGTGTGTGTGTGTGTGTGTGTGTGTGTGTGTGTGTGTGTGTGTGTGTGTCTTTGTCATCGGATGCTCTACCATAAAAATATTTATCGGTAGCCTTAGCGAATATGTGTTCCGCTGCCATTAAGCGCCTGCCGAGTCAGGCCCTGCACGTTTGACTTTGGAGTGGGAGATATTTGTCATCTTTAGAGTCTTTCATGTATATATTTATTTATTTTATTTTTTTATCATTTATTTTATATCGAGGATAATAGAATAAGCACGCTCGTGGGTTTTTACATCCAGTCCTCGTATGTATGCAGTTTTGTAAATGTCATCTGTTCCCACCGGCACACGATGGCCTACTCTTACGAAAAGCGGAACAGGATTTAACGTGTGCGCAAAATATTCTTCGGAATAGAACGTCAGGTGTGCGTCCAATGATTCAGAAAATTGGCAAGAAGAAGGCGACAAGAGAATAGAGGCCCAAGACAGATATAACAAAAAGAGGAATAGGAAAGCCGGAATTCTTAGCACAGAGTATACAAAAAATGGGGACGACTGTGATGCCTGCAAATTCTTTTGCTACCAACAGCACCATTGCATATTTTGCTTACAGCAGTGACTGTGCTGACTTAAAAATTCTATAGAGACGAGGGATGACTTTAGAATTTGCAGAATAATAACTGGCATTAAATTTAAGTGCCAATGCCCGGCAAGATGTGCTGTTGTTTGCAGACAACACGCAATCATTGGTGTCTTTTGACTCTAATGGATATAACGCAGGATTCCAATTTTGACACTCCGCAGATGCAATGATTTTGATATAACTACAGCATTTATCATCATCTTTGGGGCGGGGGTAGTTATTCCAGGTGCAAGACAAAATGAAAATATGCCATTCATTTTTTGTAGGGGTGGGAGGTGGGCAAAATTATTTGGTCATCAGGTAAAGCTAAGGGGTTCTTTGATGGTAAAAAGTTTGGATATGCAACAGTTTTTACCTACAATTAAAAGCATCCATATTTTAACTTTGGACAGGTTAAACATTCAATGCATTAACAAATTTCATGGAATATAATATTGTTGTTTTTCTTCCAGATATTCAATAAGGACGAAAATAGTAACTGAACAAAAACAAAAAACCTCGAGAAACATCACTCATTTGCCACTTCACCTATTTGCCAAATTTGCTTGTTAATGATAGCAACAAGTCATTTTTTTTAACCACAGAAAATCAAGCTTGCAGCCCCATTTTGAGAATAGAACTAAAACAGGAAACAAAGTTCCAAAACAAGCCTGTAAAAAATAATTCATGAGAACTCAAAACAGACACAGCGTGAGAGAGGAATAAACTGGCCAGCTAAACCAGCCCACACTGTCCCTTAGGCAGTGCTGCTTGCTGCCTGATGCCACACCCCCCATCCTATTTCTGTCACTTGAATGCAAAATCGTGTGAGGAAAAATGGAAAACGAGCAATCTGGATTTTGAGAATGTGGGTGTGTCTTTTTTTGGTATTTTGGGGCTATTTTGTTTGAGCTGTGTGATAAAAGAAAAGGACTGAACTGAGAGGCCTGAAAAAGGTTTGAGGTAAAAACTCAGAGTGCAAGACATTTCCAACCAGATCTTTACCGTTTTCTACTTCGTCTGTATTTGCCTTTTGAGACTGTAGGCACAAACCTTACATCCACGGTGTTGTTGAGGGTTTTTTTTTTTGCTATTTTGTTTTGCTATTGTTGTTATTATTGATGATAATGACAATAGTAGTTGTGTCCTTGTTAATTTGGTGAGTAATGAGCTTACTATTCACTGTTCATATTATTAACATTTTGAAACTAAAACAATCCTTTATCTGTCTTTCATTGTTTTTTTTTCAATAGTTTATTCATGTTATTTCATCTTTTTTGCCCTTTACGAAACTATGTGGAAAGAGTTTCTATGAAAATTCACGCCAAGGTGCTGACAGGAACTATAGAATAGAAACTGGACAGCTAGGAAAGGTACACCATTTATCTGTTTATCTATTATTTTTATATCAAGGATAATGGAATAGACACTCATATGCGTTTTACGTCTAGTCCCTGTGTGTATACAGTGTTGTCAATTTTTTCATCCGTTCCCACCAGCACACAATGACCAACTCATCCGAAAAGCGGAACGGGTTTTAACGTGCGCGCAAGATGTTCTGCGTGCGCTCGCACACGGGGCCTTGGTTTATAGTCTCATCCGATGAACTTTTAGGGGGAGGGGAGTCGGCACTGATGTTTACTCCAGAGGAAAAATTCTCTTGAACGAGATTCGACCCCGGGTCAGCAGATCATACACGACCTCAACACTGACCACCGGACCAGGTTTTTTATTTTATTTATTTTATATTTTATTCTTTTATATCGAGGATAATAGGATAAGCACTCTTGTGCTTTTTTTGCATCCAGTCCCCGTGTGTATGCAGTTTTGTAAATGTCATCTGTTCCCACCGGCACACGATGGCCTACTCTTTCGAAAAGCAGGAACAGGATTTAACGTGTGCGCAAGATGTTCTGCGTGCACTCACACACGGAGCCTCTGTTTACAGTCTCATCCGAAGGACTTTTGGAGGAGAGTGGATTCTGCACTAATGCTGACTCCAGGAGAAAAATATCCTCGAACAGGAATCGAACCCTGGTCATCAAATTGCCAGCGCAATGTTCTGACCACTAGCTATCCCGTCCCCGTGATTCCACTTGCAGCCTACAGAGCTGACCGTGCACATCTTGGCTTGACAGGTCATTCTAGAGCCCTGGCTGCATATTGACATGCCTTGTTTGGCAGGGGGAGAAGCAGCGGTAAACAGTGTTGCCTTCTGCATCGGAAAGAATAGGAGATAGGAAAACACTGAAATAGGAGACACAAAAACTGGGAAAAATTGTGAGCAGGAGAGTGAGAGTCTGCTGCTTCTTCTTCATTTTCTTCTTCTTCTTCTTCTTCTTCTTCTTCTTCTTCTTCTTCTTCTCTTCTTCTCTTCAATTTTTCTTCGCAATTCTTCGCAATTCTTTGTCTTCGCAATTCTTCGCATTTGTCTTGTTTTCGTTGTTGTTGTTGTTTTGTTGTTGTTGTTGTTCTTCTTGCTTCTCTCTTCTTCTTCTTCTTCTTCTTCTTCTTCTTCTTCTTCTTCTTCTTCGCATTCTTCTACGCATTCTTCTTTCACATTCTTCATCTTCTTTGCATTCTTCTTCTTTTTCTTCACATTCTTCTACGCATTCTTCTTCGCATTCTTCTTCTTTGCATTCTTCTTCTTCGCGTTCTTCTTTTTTTGCATTCTTCTTTGCATTCTTCTCTTCGCATTCTTCTTCTTTGCATTCTTCTTCTTTACATTCCTCTTCTTTGCATTCTTCTTCTTCGCATTCTTCTTTTTCTTCGCAATTCCTCTTAGCAACTCTTTTTTCTTTGCAATTCTTCTTCGGAGTTCTTCTTATTCTTCACAATCCTTCCTAGAAATTCCTCTTTGCAAATCTTCTTCTCAATTCTTCTTTGCAATTCTTCTCGCAACTCTTCTTTGCAATTCTTCTACTTTGCAATTTTTCTTTCTAAATCTCCTACTTTTCAATTCTTCTTCGCACTTCTTCTCGTTCTTCGCATTCTTCTTTATGAAATCACTAACAATAAAATGCAGGTAGATTTTTAAGGCAAAGTTCTATTTGGTGATGCCTACTGTGGCTTTTTGAACAGTGATTTTTGTTTTATTTTCAGATATTTGCAGCCTTGATAGTTACTTTCGTTTAGACCATGTCATGCTAGGATTATTCGTGACTCTTATCCTTTTTCTTAAAAATATGTTACCTTATGATTCAACTCCATAAGCCAAGTAGGGAATGAATCTAACACAACTTTCTTAACATTGTCAATACAGTTTGAAAACAAATAAACAATAACAACGTATCAATAATCCTAACAATCATTTACAAGTCAAAAGAAGAAAAAGAAAGGGAATATTATTTTCATTCCATGCAGAACTGGTAATGTCCATCTCAGTGTGACAGATAATTCTAGTCATGACTCCACTGCCGACATGGCTTATTACAGGGACTTGACAGCTGGTAAACAACAGATAATGGAACATGTTGAAGCAACAGACAGGCAGGGGAGAAGCAAAACAAGTCGAACAAACAGGTTGAATTACAATGTTCGGCGGTTTGCAAAGTCTTGGTTTAGGCTACAGCACAGATCCGGTCATTGCCGTGTTGTGATAGTTGTCATTATATTTTAGTTTGGTGGTAAAGGATAATAAAACATCATTTACAGGTGGCGTTTTGACAAAGAAAAGAAACTTCTCTGAAATTGTAATTTTTCCCTGTTGTGTGTGTGTGTGTGTGTGTGTGTGTGTGTGTGTGTGTGTGTGTGTGTGTGTGTGTGTGGTTGTGTGTGTGTGTTGTGTGTGTTGTCTGTTGTCTGTTGTTGTCTGTCTGTGTGTCTGTCTGTCTGTTGTGCTGTGCTGTGCTGCTGGCTGGCTGGCTGGCTGGCTCTCTCTCTCTCTCTCTCTCTCTCTCTTCTCTCTCTCTCTCTCTCTCTCTCTCTCTCCTCTCCTTTCTCAAGAAAGAAAGAAAGAAAGACAGACAGACAGACAGACAGACAGACAGACAGACAGACAGACAGACAGACAGAAGAAAGAAGAAGAAAGAAAGAAAGAAAGAAAGAGGAAGAGAGAATGATGTACAGACAGGCTGGCAGATAGACAGTAAGACAGACAGATAGACATACAGATAGACAGTAAGACAGACAGAGACTGAAATGTCAAGATTTTAACAAAGAGAAGCAAATAAGGAAACAGAGACAGACAGACGCCAGACAGATTAAAAACAGAGACAGCGACAGAGAGACAGAGAACTAAAGAGAGAAACAAAACTTGGAGTTCATCCAGGCAGCAACCCAGGACACCGGAAGTGTGTCATTGATGAACTTCCTGCTTATGGAGGCAAAACCCTAAACAAGGAAAGAGCAATGTACCGGTTATAGCCAACAGAACACAAACACGAATTACAGTGGAGGGGTGGAGGGGTGTGGAGGGGGGGGGGATTGTTCCTAGGCAAGAGTTCCAAGATTCACAGCAGGGTGAGACTTTGTGTATGCGACTATTTTTACCCATAATGACGGAAGCTGCATTCTCATTTCGAGGATGATGTCCAACCACAACACTTGTGTACATGTGATGGGGGAGGGGGGGGGGGGGTATTATTGTCTTCTTTTTCCTTACCGGAATGGGTTTTTAACATGTGCACAAGATCCCCTTTGCGTGTTCGCACACAGGACGTTGATTTATAGTCTCACCTGAATACGTAAGGAGGAGTGGAGTCCTTACTAATGTTTGCCCTGGGCCAAAAGCTGTGTCACTTATTGATGTCAGCTCATTGCCAAGGCCTACACTAAAATGTTATGTTGTAAAATGCTGTTTTGAGATTGCCTTCAGCCATAAAAAAAACTCTTAACATAACAATCTGCACTCTTCTTCAAAGGAGAAAAAATTCCTCTAAAGTCAGAGTATGGCTGCCTACATAGTGAGATATTTCAAAACAGTCATACACGCAAACTGATCTCATTCAGTGTGCAATTTTAATCTGAAAGTGATTTTAAGGTGGGATGAGTGAGTGAGTCAGAGTGCACATATTGGGTGACCCCCAGAGTGTTGAGCGGGGAAACACACAACAACAACAACAACAACAACATTACTAATGTTAACTCAAGGGGGGGGGGGGGGGGAATCTGTGGGTCGGTGGTCTAGGTGGTAAAGCGCCTTGCCTAAAAAGCAAAAAGTCCGGGTCAGAGTGTGCGGTGGTTCGTACCCCGTTTGGGCCCAAAACTTTTTCCTCATCCATTAGACCATGAGTGGTGGTCTGGGCGCTAGTCTTTCGGATTAAACGATAAACCGAGGTCCCGTGTATTACACATCACTACTTAACGCACGTAAAAGAACCCACGGCAACAAGGAGGTTGACCCTGGCAAAATTCTGTAGAAAATGCCACTCTGATATGGAAAGAATATACAGTTGCATACAGGAAAAAGAAAAAAAAATGGGTAGACGATGCACTTGTGGTGACGCGCTCCACCCCGGGGAGAGCAGCCCGAATTTCACGCAGAGAAATATGCCGTGACATAAAGTGGTACAAAACACAAAAATCCCCTCGAACGGGTGCCTTGGTTGTGGCTCAAACTCAGGCGGTCACATCACGAGCACAACACTCCCAACAACTCTGGTATCCCTCTCCCTAGAAAATAATCTAACGATGGTTTCTGTCGGTCTTGATACACGTGTGGCTTTTACCTCTCAAAACTTTGCAGACTAAGATGATGGGCATTGACAGCGTGGGTTTCCGAGGGCACTGAATATTTTAGGTGTTGAAGTTTAGGCAACCTGTGTCATAGTCGTTCATAACCTCACGTGCCTCTGCTAATTGGGAACATGATAACAGCCAGCATGTCTCCTGGGTTGATTAATGATTAAAGTTGTTTTTTTTATATCGGATGCTTCAAATAAACAGATTATGATTATGAAGAATGAACTCTAACACAAATTAACCCCTTGGGCTAAAATCGTGTTCAACGATTTTGTATCCGGTGAAGTTAGTTGATCTCTCTGTTAATCTTTGTCCCTGCGTCTGTCTGTCTGTCTGTCTGGCTGTCTGGCTGGCTGGCTGGCTGCCTGTCTGCCTGTCTGCCTGTCTGTCTGTCTGTCTGTCTGTCTCTCTGTCTCTGTCTCTGTCTCTGTCTCTCTCTCTCTCTCTCTCCTCTCTCTCTTCTCTCTCTCTCTCTCTCTCTCTCTCTCTCTCTCTCTCTCTCTCTCTCTGTGTGTGTGTGTGTGTGTGTGTGTGTGTGTGTGTGTGTGTGTGTGTGTGTGTGTGTGTGTGTGTGTGTAACACATGAATTGCTCTGAGGGCAATGTTACTCCCAACACAATTAGAAGCCGATCAGCGTCACAACCAGCTTAACTGGATCATTTTGTTTCTAAAAATATCAGATGAACATTTATAACTCCATATCAAAGAATAGTAAAGAAAAAGACAGTAGATCTTTCATTTACAAATATAATTCACCTTTATATCCTCTGTAGGGTCAGGTGTGTGGCTCAGTTTGTTTGTCTTTCTCTGGTCAGTGTTTCTAGGTGTATAAATGATTAGACTTTGCATATGCAACCATTTTTGCCCACCATTAAGGTAACTGAATTCCTACTTAAGAGATGATGACTGTCTATATTTTATCATCTATTCCCACAGGAATGCAATGGTCTACTCTGCTTTAAAAAAAAAGAAGGTAGAGAGGTGTTGTTTAACTTTGTGTGAGAGGTGTCCTTACTGCATTTGCACACTGGACCCCGGTTTATAGTTTCACCCATAGATTGTTGGGGAAGTGGAGTCGGTACGACTATTAATATCAGGGAAAATAGACTGAAACTCAGACTGTCTTTTCACAAACTCCATTGCTTTAGACTGATACCACCCACCCCCACCCCCCTACTCTCAGCTCAGTTTGTGCGAAACCGTCGAATTAAGAGTAACAGATTGTAGTTGTTTTTACCATATTGAACAGCTTACACTGCCTGCAGATTTTGTCTCTAACATGAGTACAACATTTGTAGCTTCACCGACCCAAAGTTTTTGTTTCATAAGCTTGTATGTGTCTGAGAATAAGGATATCAGTTTAGAGTGTACCGTCGGAGATTTGTCTTATTTTATTCGTCAATATCTAGTCTGAACACTGCAATCTATTTCAAAACATTTGTCTCTCATTATCTTGAAATGCAACATAGTATGTCAAAGTAAGATGTTGAAACTATGTAAGGCTAACACATTTCATACCTACACATTGCCATTTTTAAGCAGAAACAGTGAAAACTGTTTTCAGTACAGTTGCCTGGATATTTTCAGTAAAACTTATTCCTATCAAAACAACATCTACAAAGAAACTGTTACTCTTGTTTCTGAAGAGGTTTTTTCATACATTTTTTGTGCTTTGTGCTTTGCCATTAGCCTGGCCTTTTCCACAAGGCGTACGACTAACACTCCAAATGGATTAAATGACAACTGTTAGAATCTTGTGGCAAAGTTACGACTATAGCTGCATGTCTCTTAAACTTCACCCCAACTTTGTTTTGTTGTATGCCAAAGGGGTTTTGAAACTGTTTGCAAACACTTTCTACCCATGACATGCTTCATGTATTAAAGTCCTTCGGATGAGACACTAAACCGAGGTCCCGTGTGTGCAAACGCACGCAAAACGTCTTGCACAAACGTTAAAACCCGTTCCGCTTTGTGGAAGTGTAGGCTATTATATGCCGGTGGGAACGGCTGACAAAATTTAGACAATTGCATACACACGGAACCTGGATGTAAAGAAAAGCACATGAGTGCTTATCTCATTATCCTCGAAATAAAATAATAAAACAAAATAAAGAAAGAAAATAAATAAAAGAGATCATACGATTAAAACACACCCCTAACCATCACAAACTGTCATCATGTCAAAAACGTACCCCAACCTTTGGCCAAGCGCCTACTATTTTGGTAATGGGCAGACAGACAGACATACAACAGGGCCGGTGTGGCCACTTTCGTGACTGACCATTGACCAGAGGGCATGAAAAGGGGACTGACACAGAGAGATGGACACACACACAACACAGCCAGGATACCAGAAAAAAGTTGGGCAGTACCAGTGATGGTGAATAGGACACTAGCAGCCAAGGATCGGGTTGATTGGATTCACTTTGCTTAATGGAAGACTAACAGGTCAGTGAGTGGAAGGGGATGGATACAAGGGCTGAAGTGGAGAAGGACTATGCTAAAAATCTAGTGGTCAGAATAAAGAACAAAGATCGGAGAAGCAATAACAACATTTATGCTTAGAAAGTGTCGGATGCAAAATAGACAAATAACAACTAAAAGGAAAATTTTGTAATTTGGGGTTTAGTTTTGTTTTTATTTCACAGGTTGGCTAATCTTTTAGCCTGAAGAGAAATATGAAATAACCGATTATTTGCTCTGCTAAGTACTTCGGGGGTGTATATTTACCTGTTTATTCTTTAAAGAAAATTTTGTAAAAGGAAGAAATCAAAACAGAAAAAAATCTCATCAAAGGAATATGATCAGATTCTTGAAGAAGGAGAGAGGGTGACTAAAAAGAGAGAGAGAGAGAGAGAGAGAGAGAGAGAGAGAGAGAGAGAGAGAGAGAGAGAGAGACAGAAGAACAGAGACAGAGAGAGAGAGAGAGAGAGAGAGAGAGAGAGAAATGTAGGCTTAAAATGTAAAGTTTATTGATATAACAAGTTGTGTTCTAGAACACGGTGCAACATACAAGATATGGATAGCTCGAGGAAGTATTTTTATTCGATCTTTAGGTGCTATGCATTCTTTTCAATTTTCTTCTTCTTTAAACAAATTCGTTATTTATCTTTATTCATTTCACAGACTCGGATAAACAGGCAGACAGAAACACAAACAAACAGACAGATGGACAGACTGACAAACTGACAAGCAGACACAGAGACAAACAAGCAGACACAAATTAATGAAGAGTAAGACCCTAAAGGATACCGGCACAGTCAGGAATCAGAACGATTAGATGATACTGCTCAACCAGAGACTGAACAGGGGCAGATAAACTCATTCCAGCTGACTGAGCCCAGTAGTTTGCACAGTGCTTCAACAGATCAGAGGGATTCCGTTAAAGAGGCAGAAGGGGAAGAGAAAGTCGAAGAATGCGAAGAAGAAGAATGCGAAGAAGAATGCAAAGAAGAAGAATGCGAAGAAGAAGAATGCGAAGAAGAAGAAGAATGCGAAGAAGAAGAATGCGAAGAAGAAGAAGAATGCGAAGAAGAAGAATGCGAAGAAGAAGAAGAATGCGAGAAGAAGAATGCGAAGAAGAAGAATGCGAAGAAGAAGAATGCGAAGAATGCGAAGAAGAAGAAGAAGAAGAAGAAGAAGAAGAAGAAGAAGAAGAAGAAGAAGAAGAAGAAGAAGAAGAAGAAGAAGAAGAAGAATGCGAAGAAGAAGAATTGGGAAGAAGAAGAAGAAGAAGAAGAAGAAGAAGAAGAAGAAGAAGAAGAAGAAGAAGAAGAAGAAGAAGAAGAATGCGAAGAAGAAGAATTGGGAAGAAGAAGAAGAAAAAGAAGAAGAAGAAGAAGAAGAAGAAGAAGAAGAAGAAGAAGAAGAAAGAAGAAGAAGAAGAAGAAGAAGAAGAAGAAGAAGAAGAAAGGAAAAGAAGAAGAAGAAGGAAAAGAAGAAGAAGAAGAAGAAGAAGAAGAAGAAGAAGAAGAAGAAGAAGAAGAAGAAGAAGAAGAAGAAGAAGAAGAAGAACAAGAGGAAGAATTGGGAAGAAGAAGAAGAATTGGGAAGAAGAAGAAGAATTGGGAAGAAGAAGAAGAAGAAGAAGAAGAAGAAGAAGAAGAAGAAGAAGAAGAAGAAGAAGAAGAGAAGAAGGAGAAGAAGAAGAAGAAGAAGAAGAAGAAGAAGAAGAAGAAGAAGGAGGAGAAGAAGAAGAAGAAGAAGAAGAAGAAGAAGAAGAAGAAGAAGAAGAAGAAGAAGAAAGAAGAAGAAAAAAAAAAAAGAAGAAAAAGAAGAAGAAAGAAGAGGAAGAATTGGGAAGAAGAAGAAGAATTGGGAAGAAGAAGAAGAAGAAGAAGAACAACAACAACAACAACAACGACGACGACGACGACGACAACAACAACAACGACGACAACAACAACAACAGCAACAACAACAAGTAAAACAAAATAAAAAAAAACATGAAGAATACAAACAAACAAAAATGTAAAAACAAGATTGCAAAGAAAAAAGGGGCAGAAATAGATAGACGAGAAGGAGGGGGAAGAAGAAGAAGAACGGAGAATAGGTGAATGAGGTTAAGAGATAGGATGAAGTAAGGAGAAAAAGGATGCAAAAGATAGAGGAGCCAGAAAAGGAGTACAGACGATGTGGACATAAGGCAGTGATCAGTATTCAGAAGACAGAGGCCAGTCCTCCTGCTTCCTACATTGTATTGGACAGGCTTGGCAGCAGCAGCAGCAGCAGCAGCAGCCGCAGCAGCAGCAGAAGCAGCAGCAGCAGCAGCAGCAGCAGCAGAAGCAGCAGCAGCAGAATGCAAGGTCTAGTGCTGGATTACTACCGCCTCTTTGTCTTTGCTTCTATTTAATGAACGATTTTCTTCCATTTGGAACCTACCCATATTTGAGATGCTTGGGGTTTTTTGCTTTTGCTTGTGCTTGTGCTTGCTTTCCGATTTTATTTTGTCACAGTGGCTAAATCTTCTTTTTTCTGCTTCTGTGTCTGTATATAGCACAGCTGCCAAGGATTAAACTCTGACATGAAGAGTGACAGCAAGGCAGTTTGCATACATATACTTACTATCACGGTAAACAATATTCGCGTGGCAAACAATAAATCTTAACCCCATGGGAGTTACGGTAAACAAGAAAGTTTTGCTGTAAATAACACCTAATATATGTGCGGATATCCCCCGTTTCAAGTTACCCCTCTTTCCCCCACTACCATACCTATTCCACTCCACCTATTACCCACAGCTACCCCAACCCCCCCTCCCTCCCCTTATTTATCCCTCTTCAAACTACCGCACTCCCTTTCTTACCCTCCCCCCCCAGCATCTACTACCCCTCCTTACCCTATTCCCCAGCATCTACTACCCCTCCTTACTAAACGCTTATTCCTATTATCTTAGCTCTTAAATTAATACACACAACAAAAGAAAAACAGAACTATCATGGAAAGATAGACAACACATCTCCTCCAAAGATAGGAGGATTAGAAGTTAGAGTTGATCCCCATAGAGATCTGAAATTCCTAACTCACAGTTTAAGTTATTGCAAATAAAGTTTTACAACATATTATGAAACTAACAATTCCAAACTTTAAAGGTGTCTTTTCCCTGTACCATTTCAGAAAAAGAAAAAAAAAGCAAATTCTAAATCTTTGGTATCACCCTGTCCATGTACCTGTCCCTGTTTCAGACAGGTAAACAGCATAATCTACAAATTTATATAAAAATGGATGCTTCATTTTCAACAGAAATAAACCTTTATCTAAACTTCTGGGTGATTTCAAACATTAAAAAGGAATATAACTGTTTATGATAGCCTATAAAGGGAGGTAAAATTGTCATAAGATAGACTGAAATGTTTTATCACGCATAGAATGTATCAAAAATGCTAAATACAGTTGAGTAACATCCTTTATGCAGCATAAATTAACACATATAAAAAGAACTTACACCTTGAAGAGAGTTGTCACTGCCAAATTTGACAGGGTGTGTCAATAAATCCATGACATCTCGGGTGTGGCCTGGTTTCATTTGCCTACAGGATGAAATAATTAATGTAATTACTTTTCAAGTTGACAGTGGTAGATGCTTGAAAGAATTAGGAGGTCTTGATCTTAAATTGGAGGTGGAAGTTGTTAAAGTCAATGAAACTAAATGAGATGACAGACTTAATATGACCTTCATGGTCTGTTGTGCTACAAACAGCTTAAAACAACAATGAAAATGTTATTAATAAAAATGATGATAATAGTAATATGGACTTTATATAGTTCTATATCTTGTAAAAACACATCAAAGTGCGAGCATTTAACCTATTCTTACACATGCAGCCAAATCACAAATTAAATTTTAGTAGGTAGGGGTAGTGGGAGGGAGAAAGATAGGTAAAGGGGTGGGGGGAGACAGATAAGGGAAGGGTAGTGAGAGAGAGAGAGAGAGATAGGTAAACAGAGTGGGAAGGAGGGAGATTGGGAAGGAGGGAGGGAGGGAGTTAAGGGGGAGAGAGGGAGTCTTAGCTTGGGGAGAGGTGAAAAGTAAGGGGAGGAGGGTGGGGTCAGGAGAGGGTAGGTTAGGATGGAGCAGCACGACTAATCCCTAGTAATTACAGGGCTAATTTATCTCTCACAGGAGGAAAATCAATATTTGTCATATTGTCTGTGTAGCTAGCTGTTTTGTTATAAGAGTGGCATATTATACAGCAGTTTCCCAGTGACAATTTTCTCCAAATTGTGAATACTTGTAGTACATATGTACCTTCTTTATATGTGTTCATATTTGCAAACACGCCAAAGGTGCATAATATAGCATTGATTCTACTTTATAAGTGTTTGAGTTTGGGGAGAGAAGAGATAGAACAAGGGAGGCAGGGAGGGGAGGTCAGTTAAGAGGGGAGGTAGGGGTAATTTAGGGTGGAAAGGGGGTAGAATTGGGGGGGGGTAGTAAGGGGTGATGGAGGAGGTCGGGAGAGGGAGGAGGCAGGTTTTTGGGGAGGAAAGAGGTGAAAAGATAAGAAGAGGGAAGGGATAGGTAGTTTAATAATTTATTTGTTCTTTTATATTGAGGATAATGGAATAAGCACTCATGTGCTTTTTAACACCCAGTCCCCATGCGTATGTGGCTTTGTAAATTTTGTCATCTTTTCTCACCAGCGCACAATGGCATACTCTTTCAAAAAGCGAAACAGGTTCTAACATGTGCACAAAATGTTCCCTGTGTGTTCACACAAGGGCCTTGGTTTATAACCTTGGTTTATAGTCTTAACGAAGGACTTTTGGGGAGAGTGGTGTCTGCACTGATGTTAACTCCAGGGGGGAAAATCTCCTTGAACGGGATTCAAACCCATGTTGTCAGATTGCGAGCACAATTTTTTTAACCACTAGGCTATCCTGTCCTCCAGAGGGGGATGGGACAGGTTGGAAAAAGGAGGTAGGTAAGGGGGAGGGGAGGGGAGGGAAAGGCAGGTATGTTAGTGGAAGGTTTACAATTGTCATGGTCTATAATAAGGGGGCTATATATCTTTAAATATCATATTAAGTGGGAAACAGATGGCCAATATAGTGTTTCCCATGCCACTATTTTAGGGGAGTGTCCAAAGTATGTGTATGCCAAGAATCATGATTTCACCTTCATTTGCTGGTTTTGCCCAGTATCCTTGTACTCACGGCTGGACTAATATATGATATTCTCTCTCTCTCTCTCTCTCTCTCTCTCTCTCTCTCTCTCTCTCTCTCTCTCTCTCTCTCTCTCTCTCTCTCTCTCTCTCTCTCTCTCTCTCTCTCTCTCTCCTCTCTCTCTCTCTCTCTCTCTCTCTCTGACTCCGTTAAACATGATAAACTTTTGAACTGTATAAAAAGTCAGGGGATAAAGGGAAAGTTCCTTGCTTCACTCTCAGCCATGTATAGCTCTTTATTATCTTGTATCCGAATGAATAGCCAATTGTCAGATTTTTTTGAATGTCCAGTAGGAGTCAGGCAAGGTTGTGTTCTGAGCCCCACGTTGTTTTCAGTATTTATCAACCAGCTAGCTAATGATGTGAATGAAAAAGGAAAACACGGAGTTCAGCTATTACCCAATATCATAGATATTTTCATTTTGTTGTTTGCAGATGATGTTGCATTATTTTCAACAACCCCAGGGGGTTTGCAGCATCAATTAAACATTTTGAAAGACTGCTGTAATGATTTACAGTTAAGCGTTAACATTAATAAAACTAAGGTGATGGTCTTTAGGAAAGGGGATATCTGTCTAAACAGGAACAATGGTATTACAATGGTATTAGGTTAGAAATTGTAAATCAGTATTGCTATTTAGGGTTCAGTTTTACAACAAAGGTTAGCTGTAAATTAGGTACAGAGCATTTAGTTACGAAGGGAAGGAAGGCGGTGGTTCAGTTAAACAAAGTCTTTCACAGGTATAAAGAGATGAATGCTAGTACTTTCTGCAAGATTTTCGATACTAAGATTCAGCCAATTTTATTGTATTCATCAGAAATATGGGGCACAAACAGACTAGAACATATTGAAAAAATTTATTTGATGGCATGTAAAAGATTTTTAGGAGTACCTGTAAGAACGCCCAATAAGATGGTATATGGAGATTTAGGTAGATATCCACTTTATGTCAACTCATGTACAAGAACCATTAGATACTGGTTAAAACTATTGCAAATGGATCAGAATAGAATACCATATAATGCTTACTGCATGCTGTTAGAGTTAGATAGAAATGGTAAATACTGCTGGATTTCCAAAATAAGAGAAATTTTGTGTGAAACAGGTTTTAACATAGTTTGGATGCAACAAGGTGTTGGGGATGTAAAACTTTTCTTACGTATGTTCAAACAAAGATTAATAGATATGTTCATTCAAGAATGGGAGGGGACTATAAGAGATAAAGAGAGGTATGAAAATTACAGATCATTTAAAAGTATTTTTGTAAAAGAGGAGTATATAAACTCTATTGATGTCTACTGCTTTCGAGTCGCAATAACTCAAGCCAGATTTAATGTTCTACCCCTTAATAATAATGTATATAGATATAGTGAGAATATTCGAGAAAAAATGTGTCCCTTCTGTAAAACGAAAGTTGAAAATGAAGCCCACTTTTTATGGGAATGTTACGTATACCATGACTTGAGAGAAAGATTCTTAAGTAAATGTATTAACGTACCATTGCACGATCTGTTCAGTGGAACAAATGATGAGTACAGGCACAGTTTGTCTAGATATGTTTTTCATTCTATCAATAAAAGAAAGAAAATGCTAATTCAGGATGTATTTTGAAAACTTTTATGATTCGTTACGTAATTGATATGCATGATTTCCACAATTTTCCCTAGAAATTATGTTTCTGTGATTTGGTTTTGTTTCATGTTAGATTCATAATCATGATTTAGAATAATGTGTGTTTTTCTTCTTTTGATCAGCACGAATCTATACCTTTTGTGCATTTGCCTTGCCTATGATACGAATGAACCCTTTGTTCCATCCCAAGCCCAAGAAATGTATTGTGGTCCATGGCCAATGTACATTAAATCAGTTCAGTGTTCAGTGTTCTCTCTCTCTCTCTCTCTCTCTCTCTCCTCTCTCTCTCTCTCTCTCTCTCTCTCTCTCTCTCTCTCTCTCTCTCTCTCTCTCTCTCTCTCTCTCTCTCTCTCTCTCTTTGCAAGCATACTCACACGTGCCCACACGAGCATGTATTTGTGTACATTTCGGTGAGTCAACGCAAGTGA
>CM060328.1:36979815-36987315 GCA_030674155.1 Stramonita haemastoma | reverse complement strand
GCACTGTTTCTGTCAGTCCTGAAACCTTCACTGCCTTTATTGCTGAACTACAGACGACAGCAATGGTGATCCATGAACAGTATGGGATGAGGAGACTGCAGACCTGTGAGAAAGTGCTGTGCATCAGGCAATACTTGCCAAACTCGTAATTTTAAAGCACGTGTCTCTGCAATTGAAAACTTTTCGACCTGGACGCCCCCCCCCCCCCTCCCCCAACAGACAATTTGCAGGAACATTTCCTAAGATGGGAATATAGAGTATTGGTGTAATTTTAAAAATTGCAGGTTTGCATGTGTCATACTGTGAAGAAGTGAAATCTAACTTTTGAAACTATTTGTTTCTCATTGTCTCCCAATTTCAGTAGTTTCAAAGCTGTAAGAGATAGAAATTACACACAAAATGAATAATTATATAAATGTGTTCATGTAATTTTTACATTTACTTTGGTGTTCTATATAAAATGAAGAACATTGAAAGTTTTACTGCTATTAGAATGAAGTGGAAAAGTAGAAATACATGTAGCACTGTTTCTGTCAGTCCTGAAACCTTCATTGCCTTTATTGCTGAACTACAGACGACAGCAGTGGTGATGTATGAACAGCCTGGGATGCAGAGACTGCAGACCTGTGAGAAAGTGCTGTGCATCAGGCAATACTTGCCAAACGCATTCACTAAGCATGTGTCTCTGCAATTGAAAACTTTTTGTCCTTGACCCCCTCCCGCCCCAACTGACAATTTGCAGGAACATTTCCTAAGATGGGAAGAAAGAGTATTGGTGTAATTTTAAAAATTGCAGGTTTGCATGTGTCATACTGTGAAGAAGTGAAATCTAACTTCTGAAACTATTTGTTGACCAATTAAAAGAGAGCTAAAAGGTTTGGAAAAACTTGAATCTGAAATTTCATGATACGTTGACAAATATAGTTTACAAAAGTCTTTACACAAATGCTACCTAAACATAGTCATCATAAAAGTTGAAAGAGAGTGTGTATCAGCTAAAAACACTATATTTTTTGTATGTCACAGCAAAAACAAAAAAACGAAACAAAATAATGGGTAGGTTCATGAATCAGATACGCAAAGAAAAGCACTTTTTAAATGAAACCGAACTGGAAAATGCAAACATTAAATGGCAGAAAATGAGCGTCGATCGAACGTGTGTTCCACCACAAAAAAATTTCCCTTAATTTCCATGCGTCAGAAACTAGTTCCTGCCCAACGCCTGCTATGATGACACTGGGACTGCACGCGATTTCAGATCCCCAGAGTCTTCCGTTGTTTATTGTGTTTGGTGTGATGTTTGACAAGCCACTGTTTGTTGCTAGAACTGTCCTGTTTCCCCTGTGTGGTGATGCTGTGATAGGGAAAGAGCAGCACACAGGCTGATAGGCACGGCTCCGATTAGAGATTCGGTACAAAAAGACCCGATAAACGAAGAGAAACAGCCATATTTCGCTGTTATGTGCTATTACATTTTTTTCAAAAGCATGCTGTCCTGTCTGTGGTGTGGTTTTAAAATAAACAGATTCATACTGCAAGTTTTAGATTTTCCTGTCACAGAGAGAAATAATTATTTTATCACTGCAGAAACACATTGCTGTAAAATAAGAGCAACTGGAATTGTTCTGCTTCTTAGACATCATTCACAGTAGGACAAAATTGTTACATTATCATAAAACTGGTTGATTTTTTTCTTGAACTATATTGTCTTTTACAACCATGTGATCATATTACTTTTTTATTAGATAAGTATCTTTACATTGATTTTACTCATAACTCCAGAAATTTCTTTTGAAATAAAGAGATGTCATCATTTCTTACAACCAACGAATAGAAAAAAAGAAAAAGACAAACAAGCCAACCAATGTCCAAAAAACAAAAAAATCATGTTTTTTTACATTTGGCATTGTACACATTTATCGAGTTGGACTTGTATCAAATCAGTCAGTTTAGCGTGACTGGATTACTGACCATGGAATGGACATAGAACGCAAACTTACTGTAGGGCAGGAAAAGGTACAAATAAAGAGCAAGGCAGAGACAGAGACAGAGAGAGATAGAGAGAGAGAGACAGAGACCGGGGGAGAGAGATACAGAGAGACAGAGAGAAAGAGAAGAAGGCACACACACAACACCACCACCACCAACAACAACAACAACAACAACAATCAGAAAAAAACCCAGAGAGACATGCAGACAAACAGACAGACAGCTAGACAGACAGGCAAGTCAAACAGACCGGAAGCCAGATAAACACACAGACCAACAGGCAGACAGACATTGGGAAGAAGGGCCGGCATTAAGAGACAAGAAGAGGATGAGGTTGATAGGGTTTGCTTTGGCAAATGGACAAGTAAGGCGGAAGGGCAACAGGAAAGTGGAGTGAGGATTACACCAAAGCCACGTCACTCAGCCCACAGAACAGACACAGGCACAGGGGAAGAGGACTTTGGGTGGGCGAGGGTTTATTTTATTTATTTATTTATTTTATTCTATTATATCGAGGATATTGAACTAAGCACTCGTGTGCGTTTTTTCATCCAGTCCCCGTGTGTATGCAGTTTTGTAAATATTGTCATCTGTTCCTACCGGCACACAATGGCCTATTCTTATGAAAAGCAGAACAGGATTTAACGTGTGTGCAAGATATTCTGCGTGCGTTGGCACACGGTGCCTGAATTTACAGTCTCATCCGAAGGACTGTTGGGGAGAGTGGAGTCAGCACTGATTTTAACTCCAGGGGAAAAATCCCCTCGACTGGGAATCGAACTCGGGTAGTCAAATTGCGAGCGCAATGTTCTGACCACTAGGTTATCCCGTCCCCCTTGGGGTTGGGGCTATGAGGGCTACTACATAAATACCAACAAAGGCGTGGTAAAGCGATTAAAAATGTCAACGATCTTGAGGTAAAAGTAAAGAACAGAATTATGTCATAAAAGAAAGGGGCTATCCCAAAGATAAAATGTGGTTACCTAAACGGTGGGGAAGAAAAAACGGTGACATATGCAAAGATCTTTACCATCGGTGAAGCTCAGAGCCTTAGTTGAGGGAAAAAAGATGAAAAAAAGAGATCAAGTTAAAGTTTTTAACAAAAATGGCATTGGTAATGATAATACCTATATCTATTGGCATTGCAGCGTCCAGCAAACTAGTTACTTAATAAGACAATTACATCAAACACATGGTAGTTCAGAAACTACTTTTCAATGTGGACATGCATGTGTGCTCACATACACAAACACTCTGTCTTCTCTCTGTCTCTGTCTGTCTATCTGTCTCTCTATCTGTCTGTCTGTATGTCTGTCTGTCTGTGTATGTGTCTGTCTGTCTGTCTGTCTGTCTGTCTGTCTGTCTGTCTGTCTGTCTGTCTGTCTGTCTGTCTGTCTGTCTGTCTGTCTGTCTGTCTGTCTCTCTCTCTCTCTCTCTCTCTCTCTCTCTCTCTCTCTCTCTCTCTCTCTCTCTCTCTCTCTCTCTCCTTCTTCTTCTTTTCAAAAATGGTTACTTCATAAGAAATCGTTTATATATATATATATACAATGACCATTGCAGACCTAAAACACCATGATACACACTCTTGTTAAAATCTTCACAAAGATAGAAACAGTAACCTGCCGCTGTAAGCTAAATGTTCAGCAAAATGAAATAAGTTAAAAACTTGCATTTTTAATTTCAATAAAAATCACATAATAATAACAGAAAAAAATCATACAAATGTCATAAGCCTGACAAACAAAGAAGAGTTGAAAAACTGAAAATAAAGTGCTATACATTAAACAACAACAACAAAAGCACGTAAATAAAACACAATTCTTTTTCCACAAAAAGAAACAAAACAACAACGCCCATTTCAATGCTCTGAATCAGAAAGCACTCCCTAGCTGTGCACAACACGGACTATTGTGATGTTCCAGCTGCACGTGATCATTATCAGAGGCCCCAGAGTCTTCCTGTGTTTATTTGACCCGGTATGCTGATTGACAAGGGACTTGTTTGTGTCTGTTAGACTGCCTTGTTTCCTGCATGCAATGATGATTGCTGCTTTGTGGGTGCTGGCTGGCTAGCTGGCTGGTTGGCTGGCTGGCAGAAAGAAAGATAGGCACTGTTCCAATCCACTGTCGGGAACTCTTAGCTTTTTCAGACCTATTTGCACCTGGGGCGCAGGTATTGCTGTATTTGCTATATCCTGCCCTGAGGAAATGACATAACGCTATGAGTTTGGTGCGTTAGACATACAGATTGTTTGTTGCCCCTCAGCTGGCTTGTTTTTTGACGGAAAGGAGCAATCTCTTTGTCAATGGAGGAACACTCTACTGTAGAAAAAAAAAGAACTGTGACCGTTGCTTAAAATCTTGTTGCAAGGACACAGAGGTGCAACCATATACTAAAACACAAGTTGTAAATATCTCACATTGTTTATTACATTTTAGTGAGACTTAACAAAATAGATATGATAATAGTATCTTTGAATTACTTCACTGCCATGAACAACTTTTAACAATAAGGGTTGCAAAATCATTCTATGAATTAGCGTATAGAAAGAGAGACGTTCACAACTCACTGTATATCAATATGAATAATGTTAAATAGAATTACACCTTACACCTCTCCTAATATATAATTATACTTTCTAAAACTGGGTCTTTCAGGACACAGGACGCTCCATACTGTCTGTCCAGCTTTCACTGTCCAGCACAGTTAGGGTTAAATTTAGCCATAGCCTGAATGGCGAAATACCATAGGGACGGACACAGCTCAGAATGAATTTATTACTTGAAGGTCAAAGCATAAACTAAATAAAGTATTTGAGAGAGAGAGGGGAAAAAGAGAGAGAGAGAGAGAGTGAAAGAGAGAGAGACAGACAGACAGAGAGACAGACAGACAGAGAGACAGAACGACAGACAGAACGACACAGAGAAAGAGAGACAGAGAGAGACAGAGAGAAGCATACAAAGCCACAACACATCAGAAGATGTAGAAACAAAGCAACTGAGGATAGAGATAAATAAAAGGCACTTACAGACCACGAGTAGCCGCCGCGGTAGTCGAGTGGTTAGGGCGTTGGACTCGTAATCTAAAGGTTGCGGGTTCGATCCCAGCTGTCGGCTATGGCGTTGTGCCCTTGGAAAAGGCACTTTACGGCTATTTTCTCACCCCACCCAGGTGTAAAAGGGGTACCAACCTTGTGTTGGGGGGTTAACCCTGCGATAGACTGGCGTCCTATCCAGGGTGGAGTCTATGACTCAGTCGCTTAGCGCCACAGAAACCGGGATAAGCACCGGCCTGATGAGCCTTAGGCTCGGGACAGACTTCAACTTTTTTTTTTTTTTAACAGACCACGAGTATGTAAGAATATTATTTTGCATAATCTTTGGCAAAATAAAAGCTAAGATGGGTGAAGAAGAACAAGAGCAAAACAACAGTAGAGGGCGTCAGAGTAAGCCACGTTAACTGCGAAAACAGTTTTAAGATTTGCTTCAGGACTGAGAATATATATATATATATATATATATATATATATATATATATATATTTTTTTTTTTTTTTTTTTTTTTTTTTTTTCCTTTCACATCCAGAATAATGGAATAAGAACTCATGTGCTTTTTACATCCAGTCTCCGTGTGTATGTAGCTTTGTCGATTTTGTCATCTGGTCCCATCTACACTCAACGGCCTACTCTTTCTTACAGTGGAACAGGTTTTAACTTGCGTTCGAGACAGAGGCAGTAAGACCCGCAGAGCTAACAAGCAAGGAACTAAAACCCAACGGAAGAAAGTAAAGCAAAAAATGACTGAAATGGAGCTTATTTTCACAAATAAATAGACATGCAATTAAAAAATAATAGAATAGCGCATCTTTACCAGTAATGCAACCAGCATTGGTTTGAATCTATCACCAATTATTTTCCCGAGAAAACTTATGTGAAGAATGACTTCAGATTTAGAATAAAACTCTCTCTCTCTCTCTCTCTCTCTCTCTCTCTCTCTCTCTCTCTCTCTCTCTCTCTCTCTCTCTCTCTCTCTCTCTCTCTCTCTCTCTCTCTCTCTCTCTCTCTCTCTCTCTCTCTCTCTCTCTCTCTCTCGTCCCGTCAGGGGGGGACGGATAGCCTAGTGGTCAGAGCATAACGCTGGCAATTTGACGACCCGGGTTCAATTCCGGTTGAGGAGATTTTTCTTCTGGAGTTAACATCAGTGCTGTCTCCACTCTTCCCAAAAGTCCTTCGGATAAGACATTAAACCGAGGCCCCGTGAGCGAACGCACGCAGAAAATCTTGCGCACACGTTAAATCTTTTTCCGCTTTTCGTAAGAGTAGGCCATCATGAGCCGGTGGGAACAGATGACATTTACAAAACTGCATACACACGGGGATTGGATTAAAAAAGCACATGAGTGCTTATCTCATTATCCTTGATATAAAAGAATAAATCAAATCAAATCAAACCTCTATCTCTATCTCTCTAGGACTGGATGTGAAAAAGCGCATGGGGGCTTAGTCATTATCCTCGAAATAAAAGAAATCGATTTGATTTGATTTGGTCTCTCTCTTTCTCTCATCCACACACACATACACGCGCGCGCGCACACACACACACACACACACACATGCACACACACACATACACACAAAGATGAATAGAAGGAGAGGTAGTTAAACTGTATTATAAAAGTAGGATGATGAGCGTCAAGCAGGAAATGAGAAAAGCGTTCAAGTCGAAGAAAATAAACGTGCGATAAAGAAAAGTGTGTTTGTGGAATAAAACAAATAAAAACAAAATATTACAGACAGTTCCTTAAGGGCTCGGTCACAAGATAATTGCTAACTGTACAAAGAATGCACAGGAAGTGGATATCAAAAACGCCATGCTCGTGTGAAAAAAATGGCTGTGTTGTGTGGATGATAACTTCTGGAAAGAAAGGCGTCTTTATACCACAATGAAACGAAATAATATAGAATCGGAGTGTATCCAAATTAAAATGAAAATAGAACAAACAAACTATGAGTGCAAGGACATAATTTATCACCTCAAAAAATATAAAGGGAAATGAGGTGGAAAATGTACACACAAAACTAGACAATGATGCTAACAAAACTTGCCTAATCCAAAAGTATTATCCACAGCCAAGAAATCCATGAAAGGTTGAGTAATACCACAGGCACCCTACACATTTCTTTAGCAAAACATTCACCTAATGACGAAAAGAATAAACACCCCCCTCCATAGATTTCTGTTCATTTGATGTCCATATTTTACAGTATGTAATGAAGCCATGTTCAAAATGTGTGTGCAAAATTATCATAATCGATTTTTGGTCAAATGAACAAAAATGTGAAATGTTATTGCTTTTATGGGGGAAATGACGTCCTTAATAAGATTTTGGAATTCCTTGTGTTTATAGTTTTTAGGCTATCGTTTTTGCATTTTTTTGGCTTTTTTATATAACAGCACTGCACTTTACGATATTGTATTGCGTAGTGTATTGTACTTTTGTGTTGTATTGTAT
>CM060328.1:36964815-36972315 GCA_030674155.1 Stramonita haemastoma | reverse complement strand
ATGGAGGGCAATCAGTCTTGTTTTAATGAAGCAGGCCATAAGGAAACGGAAGGAAAGAGACATTTGGAGGAAAACAGAAAGTATGTCTCATTATGTTAAAAGTACAAACAAACCTGCGGAAACGCAAACACGGAAGCACGCTCACGACAATACACCCACATATCTATTTAATTGTTCTTTCATTTCGAGGATAATGGAAAAAACACTCATGTACTTTTTTTTACATCCTGTCCCCGTGTGTATGCAGTTCTTTAAATGTTATTATCTGTTCCCACTGTCACACAATGGCCTACTCTGAAAAAAGTGGAACGGGTTTTAACGTGTGCTGAAGATTTTCTGCGTGTATTTGCAGTCGGGACCTCGGTTTATAGTCTAATCAGAAGAACTTTGGGGGTACTGGAGTTGGTACTGATGTTAAATCCAGAGAAAAAATCATATAAAACGTACACACATTTAGCGCATATGATGAGAACCCATGGCAACGAGAGACTTCTTGGCAAAATATGATAAAATAAAAACCAAAAGGATCAACAACAAAAAACAAGCGGAAAGCAATTACTTTCATAAAAACATAACCCAACACACTCAAACAGGAACATTATAAAAGCTGACTGGCACTGCCTTAGAACAGTAATCAATGTATTGCAATGTAAAACAACAGTTTACATTATATACAATACAATATCACACACACACATAATCATGCATATATGAATATATACCTACACACACACACACACACACACATATATATATATATATATATATATTTATATATATATATACATATAATTCATATATATATTCATATATATATTCATATATATATATATATATATATATATATATACATACATATCTGTGTGTGGTGTGTGTGTGTGTGTGTGTGTGTGTGTTGTGTGTGTGTGTGTGTGTGTGTGTTATGGAGAGATGGAGAGTGAGTGAAAGAGAGACAGAGACAAGGAGAGAGACAGGTAGAGAGAAATTCTTTACATAATAATTATGTGCACATACTTGCATACACTTCTCAAGAACATTTTTTCCTTTTCTGTGTTTGGTTTTAAAGAGACAGAGAGAAACAGAGTAAGAGAGACAGAGACAGAAAGAGAGAAATAGAGACAGACAGACAGACAGAGAGGGGGGGCATACAGACAGACAGACAGACAGACAGACAGACAGACAGACGGACAGACAGACAGACAAAACATAAAATAAAATCCACGCAAGAGACAAGCAGACAAACGGACAGAAGATGAAACCCATGTTGTTTATAACCTTGCTGCCCCTTACACAGGCAGTGCACTGCAGCAGGGCTGTTGCTTTAAGTGATTATTTTGATCCAGCATGCAGATACAGCATCTGCTCAACTCACTGACATAGCTGATAACGATCAGGAATCAGGAGGGGTGGGTGGGGATGGGGAGGGGGAGGTAGCACCCGCAGATCTGTTTGGCTTCTTTAAAAACTACTAATAGCAATAACACATGTGCAATAACACATGTGCATATTCATAAATGCTATACAAATTCGTCACTGTGAACACATTTATACAAGGTATGTCTGAATGTCATTTATGATTTTCTTCCTCTCTTCTACTTTTTTATTGTAAAATTTCTATATTTATGACTTTATTCAAATAGTTACTCTTGTATTTTAAATCTTCAATTTGGGGTTAATGAACTAATATATTTATTTTCGAAGAAAATGAATTAGCACTCATGTGGGGGGGGGGGGGGGGAGTTCATCCAGTTCCATGCGTTTGCAGTTTTGTCGGATTTTGTAATCTGCTTCTGCTTTGATGACTCATTGGGAAACAGCACAGAATATTTTCTGGCCTTCTCTCTTTGAAAAGTTGAACCTAGCACAGCTCATCCCTCTCCAAATGTAGGATGCATTCTATAATTATGTGTTTATCGTAGAACATCTTGCGCAGATGTCAAATTCTGTTCCGCTTTTCGTAATAGTAGGCCAAAGTGTGCCAGTAAGAACAAATGACAATATTTACAAAAACTGCCTTCACACGGGGACTGGGTGTAGAAAAGCACATGAGTGCTTATTCCATTATCCTCGATATAAAAAAGAAAAAGAATATCAATTTAGAACCAACTAAGCGCTGACATATATTATGGGATCTTTAACGTGCATAACAAAACTCCTGAACGCATACACACGCACACCCACCCACGCAGGCACGCACGCGCGCGCACACACACACACACACACACACACACACACACACACACACACACAAGTAACACACACACACACACACACACACACACACACACACACACACACACACACACACACACACCTAAGGTACAGGCAGAAATGCTCTTTGAATTGACCCTCCGGGGGTCATGCAAATCCACAAACAAAACTTAATTCATCAGACACCAGTACCGGGATTCGAGCCAACAATTTCATGAAACCACAGAACTGGAACTTAACCTCTAACCACCCAACTGTAGCATCTGCAGTGGGTATTTCACCGCCCTTTTAATCTGTTGATCCAAAAAGATTATTTTCTCGTCAAGTAGAGACAAAGGGGATACACACACATTCGCGCGCGCATACACTCTAGCAGCTATAAAACGACAGTTAGTCACCTGGGTGTTTCAATGTATGTACGAGGCTAGATAAAAAAGGAAAACGGGATGTAATACAGGTTGAACCTGTGCATGCACCAGGCAGTAGCATGTGCAGGACATCTGTTATTGTGATAAAGCAACTGCACCAGATTTCAGATTCCGATTATCTTCGGCTGCTTGTTTGTCAGAGCCTTGTGTTTGACAGGTGGATGTGTGCCGTTTGTTGTTGGTGGAAAGGATTATGGAATGGTCTGAGATCGAGATTGAGAAAGAGAGAGAGATAGAGAGAGAGATAGAGAGAGACATTGAGATAGAGGGATATAGATATAGAAAGACAGAATCAGATACAGAGAGACAGAGAGAGGTAGAGAGAGAGAGAGATTGGTAAAAGACTTCAAGGCAATAATGCTTATTTTAGACTCTTTAACTCAACCTGTACACAATAGAATTGTGTGAATGAAGCAGTTGGCTAACGGTGCAAGCCAGATATTTAAGTCGAACGATTTATCATTGATTCTCTACAGATATGAAAGATGAATACTTTAAGATAAATTAAGAAACAAACAGGCAAAAACTGAGCACCTAAAAAGAAAAACGTCACCAGAAAATGTGATGGTGCTTCCCACACAAAACAGGACATAAGCAAAAACACAAAAGGGAGAACAGGAAAACATGTAGGCAGGTAGAATCTGTAGTTCTCATTTGTCGGACATGGGACGCTCTCCTGACACATCATGCCATTGATCATGACCCCTTGTCTGAGACCATACTGCAGGGTACAGTGGACGATCACCGTTATTGCAACAAACAAAACAAATCATGGATGTACAGTATTAGTTCTATGTTTGTTGTTGTTACGCATTCCCAAGCTGAACAACTTAAGGGTAACCAACAATATGGCACTCAGACTCAGTCATCCCAGTGAGGATAACTGTGAGATGGTACATGAACACTGGATGAGAATTCATATGCATGAGTCTGTTCAAGAACATCACTATATAGGAAACCATACTATTCATTCTGATATTTTTTGCTTGTATAAAGAAGGGGCATGTTTTTGTGCAAAGAGCCTGTCATAGCTGAAAATAGTCTTATTCATTATAAAATTTTGCAACACGGCAATATGTATTGTGATGATGATCTTTGGCGTTTACGTCAATGGAGGACACACCGTTTTGTCAGGTGCCAGGGACAATGTTTACGAATGGGCAAGACATAACCTACCACCTTGCTTGCCCCTAACATACTACAGTGCTTTGAACAGTAGCGTCCACACACACCAACAAACAATGAAAAAACAAACAAGTCAATAACTATGTTGAAAAAGAAACTCCTGGGACTTTGGCTATTTTGGGTGAGTGAATGAGAGCGAGTAATTTGAAGTCTGCTGAATTTTTCATTAAACTGTATGCCGGCTTGTTCCCTTTTTTAATTGGAAGTTGAGTGATGATTACAGTCTACCGTAGGACCTCTAGTTTAATTAGTCTGGGGTCTGTCGCTTCTAGGAATCTTGACAGTATCTCTGAAGTCTTTTTGACACTCACTACACTTTAAGCCCAGTGTTTATATATATATATATATTATATATTATATATATAATATATATATATATATATATATATATATATATATATATATATATATATATATAAAATATATGCACACAAAATATATATATGAGCGTGTGTGTGCGCTTATGTCAGTGAATATTTATTTATAGATATATAGATTTATATACATGTATATACATACACATATGTAATATCATATAAGTATTATATTATATATTATATTATTATATATATAATAATATATTATATATATATTATAATATATATTTATTTATATTTATATATATGAGCGTGCGTGCGCTTATGTCAGTGAATATATACATATCTATCTACCTATCTGTTTGTCTATCTATTTTACCTATCTATCTATCTCTCTTTTATTTTATACATATATGTGTGTATATTATACATACGTACATATTCATAAATATATATATCCTATGTGTATTTATTTTTTACGACAAAGAGTGGTGAAGGAAAACAAGTGCGCAGGTAACCATTACAACTCCTTTATCATTGCAAGAATGCTTCCAAAGATTTGAATTTTACAGAAAACAAAGAAAGGCAAACAAAAAAAGTTAAAATGCTTTAAATGTAATATTTGGTGGCAGCTTTGGAGGCCCTTTAGCAGTAAGGACCATTTGATTTGCCCGACATGACTCAAGTTTTTGACTCCTGGATGATGACGCAACGACGGCGATGACGAAAATGACAATGGCAGTTGTTGTTTTTGTTGTTGTTGTTTTTTTTTTTATAAAAGTCTTTTAACAACTGCATGAAGCCGCGATAATGCTTTATGGAAAAAAAACATGGTTGACACGACAAGAAATGTATTATGCATTTTCCTTACTGTTAAAACTCACGATTACAGATTTTCACTATCTACGCTGAAAAAAAACAACAACAATAAGGCAACCACGACGGTCGTTTAGGACGGGTTGAGAGAGAGAGAGAGAGAGATGAGAGAGAGAGACGAGAGGAGGAAGAGAGAGAGAGAGAGAAGAGAGAGAGAGAGAGAGAGAGAGAGAGAGAGAGAGAGAGAGAGAGAAGAGAGAGAGACATAATATAGACAGTCAGCTGCGTCAAAATAATACAGAAGAAACGTGTGTGGCTGATAAAAGTTGAAAGAAAAGATTGGCAGAGATACAAAAAAAATAAACCACATCAAAATGCAATATTCACGATATTGAACTAGAAACTGCATAAAGAGATCGGTCAAAAAGGGAGAGCAGTCAAAAAGGGAAAGCAAGCCATGTATCAGCAGACGACTTTTTTATGTTTGGAAATAACTTTTGCGTCTGTTCACACATCATTAAGTGCGGACATACACCTTCGGGTGCACCGCTGAGGAAAATGAAACCAAAAAGGGGTGTGCTGCATTTATTTTTGGCAGCGAAATCCTTTAGTTGCAATTATTCTGGCTAAGAGAAAACAAATCAATAGTTGGGGTGAGGATAGCCTAGTGGTTAGAGCGCTCTGTTCGTCATCAGGTGGAGCGGGTTCAAACCACCGCCAATGCACCCCATCGTGGGGAATATTTTTTCCTCTGGAGCTAGCACTAGGGCCAACCTTAATTCCTCCAAAGTTTTCTCTGCATAAAGTCATAAACCAATAGCCCGTGTAATAACGCATGCAATACATTTTGTGCACACGTTAGAGATTTTTCAAAGCAGTATGCACGCTGGTCTGTTTAGACATCATTCCCAAAGACAGAATGTGGCTGCCTTCATCGTCGGCAAAATAGGTTGTGTGCGCAAACCTTCACCATTAGTGACTCTCTGAGCTATTGCTGAGGAACAGAATACCCAAACAAGCACAATATTATCGAAACACAAACAAAAACCCGCCAAAAAATCCTACACATACACATACATGTCTATCTATCTATCTGTCTAGCTAGCTAGCTAGCTAGCTATCATTCTATCTATCTATCTCTCTGTCTATCTGTTTATGTATCTATCTTATCTATTTGTGAATGTGTCTATCTACTTCTCTACCTATCTATCTATCTATCTATCTGTCTGTCTATCTATCTATCTATCTATCTATCTATCTATCTATCTATCTATGTACCTATGTATCTATCTATCTATCTATCTATCTATGTATCTATGTATCTATCTATCTATCTATCTATCTACCTACTTACCTACCTACCTACTTATCTATCTATCTATGTATCTATCTATCTATGTATCTATGTATCTATGTATCTATCTGTCTGTCTGTCTGTCTGTCTGTCTGTCTACACACACACACAAATATATATTATATATATATACACATAGATATATATATATATATATATACATATTGACGGACACAGACAACCAGGGTCAGAGTTGATGATTATTCACACCTATAACATTGACGTTATATTCAAACAAGTATCTGACAAATGCGTAACAAATAAGTATCAGCATCAGTCTCTTGACCTGAAAGGTCTTTGGAGGGTAGGGGAAAGGATATGTGAGACTTTCTTTGGTCGACCAACAAAATAGACATCAAGCCAGTCACGTTGACTTTATGTCACAGGGGTCACATGTAGTGGACTTAAGATGTCATGGCGTGTTCCTTCAGTTGGCTTTCTCACTGCTCTCTCCTTCACGCCTCTGACCTCTCGGTAACCTCTGTCATTTGCATGCCAATAGTTCGAGCTCTAGTTCCCCAAGCTAAGCAGCATCTAGCGTGGTTACCAAATGGATGGGTGACTATTTGCGCGCCTTAGTTTCAGTACAGTCTTCCAGTTCACCAGCTTGTAAATGGGTTACCTGCCCTCTTTAGGGTCAGGGAAGAAAAAGCAGCGAGGGAGAGGAGAACGGGCGCTGCCCTCAATATGCTGGCCCCTAAAGAAACTGAGATCTCGGACGCCTCGCTCCCTACGACCACATAGGATATTGGGCCACCATTACCTTTTTATCTTTACCATATATATATCTATATATATATATTTATATATAATCTATATCTATATATATATATCTATATATAGAGAGAGAGACATAGATATAGATATACATAGAATTATACATGAATATATATACCGGTATATGTATGTATATAATATATAATATATATATATATATATATATATATATATATATATAATCTTTACCATATAATGTTATGTATGTATGTGTGTATGTAGGTAGGTATGTATATATATATGTATATATATATATATATGTATATAATTATATATATCTCTGTGTGTGTGTGTGTGTGTGTGTGTGTGTGTGTGTGTGTGTGTGTGTGTGTGTGTGTGTGTGTGTGTGTGTGTGTGTTTGCAATATATAAATATATACAAGCAAATGACAACAAAATAGAAAACCAGTATG
>CM060328.1:36942315-36962315 GCA_030674155.1 Stramonita haemastoma | reverse complement strand
CTGTTTGTTTGTTGGTTTGGTTGTGGGTTGTTTTTTTTTACCGTATATTCACTTATTTGAAATACTAATAAAATTGCTTTTTTAAAAAAACATTGCTTGAGCAATAAAAAAACACTAAATTATTGTCTACTTTTCTACCTTAATTCATACTGGGACATAATCGCAACCAAAAACAGAGAATCATAAAAAATCACATTACATCTTCTTTTTTTTCTTTTTTTTTTTTTTTTTACCTTATTCTTCCTTTTGATGAATTAACTTTTATAATATTGTGTTTTTGTATTTGTTTGTTTGTTTGTTTGTTCTTTAACGTCTTCACTTCTGGCCTAGAGCTCCAAGGTTTACCACTAGTAAGATATATTGCGTGTACAACCATTTTACCTACCATTAACTTAGCTGCAATCTGACTTAAGGATAATATATATATATATATATATATATATATATATATATATATATATATATATATATATATATATATATATATATATATTATGTGTGTTGTAGTTGTGTGTGTATGTTATGATGTGTATTATTGTTATGTGTGTGGTGTGTGTGTGTGGTGTGTGTGTATATATTATCTGTATTGATATGTATATATATATATGTACGATACATATAATATATGATCATATACATTCGTACAAACACATAATTATGATTGTGCATGTGTATGCGTTTATATCAATTACATAATGGAATTCAATTTTTCACTTTAAAAGCTAGCGAGTTTGAACAGTCACACAAAGATATACTTTTACTTCCAAAACTGGATAACGAGTAAGACATGGCGCATGACGAGTTGAATTAACACCTAATTAGTTCATCATGCAATGCAAATAAGGGAGTGATTGCTTAAAAAAAAAACTGCATTATTTTCAGAGTGTGTGCGTGACCAAGGCCTTTCTTCAGCTGAAGTAAAGTGATGGAAGCTGACATTGGTTGATATTTGAAGACCCATTAAGCTGTCACATTGAATTTTCTGGCATTGGCCTGTCCCTGCTTTTTGCTCTCTGTCTGTCTGTGTTTCTGTGTGTGTGTTGTGTTGTGTTGTGTGTGTGTGTGTGTGGTGTGTGTGTGTGTGTGTGTGTGTGTGTGTGTGCGTGTGTGTGTGTGTGGTGTGTGTGTGTGTGTGTGTGTGTGTGTGTGTGTGTGTGTGTGTGTGTGTGTGTGTGTATGTGTAGTGTTGTGTGTGTGTGTGTGTGTTTATGTTGTGTGTGTGTGTGTGTGTGTGTGTGTTATTGCTGAGTTGTGAATGCGTGCGCATGTGTGTATTTAGTTTGTGTGTGAGTGTGTGTGTGTGGTGGTGTGTGTGGTGTGTGTGATGTGTGTGTGTGTTGTGTGTGTGTGTGTACGGTGTGCGTTTGGGTTTATGTGTATACATGTGCATTCATGCTTCACATGTATACAGTCATGTATGTAAGCATCAGTTCATGCGTATATTTTGTATGTATCCGAATGTAACAAATCAGGCAAGCAAAGTAGAGAACATCATTCTTGTGACTGCCGGCAACTTTTGCAATAACACCATATTTTCACTTGCCGTGCTAAAATACTGGCAAATGCACAGAAAGACAGATGAACAATCGCGCATGCATGCTGAGACTGACACGCAAACATAAAGACAAGCATACAGGCAAAAACTTTTTTTGTTAATCTCAATGAACAATCTAGCATGGACAAAACAGAAGAGGAGGCTTTATCCCTCCACTGATTGAAATGAAGAGGGTTTGGGCCAAAATTTTATATGAATGCTTGTGAGAGATTTTCATTTGATTCGTTTGTCTGCGGATCTAAAAGACAGCTGAATGCGCCAATAATAGGGATCTTAAGAGAATTTATATCTTTTCTGCCCATGAGACCAGCCAGTTTAGGAATCTGTCAAACCGCTGAATGGCTGGAATGGTGTGGTTATTTTTGTTCCTTTGGCGTACGGCGTGGAATTTCTGTTTTAGAGATAATAAAGTATTTTGAGTTTGTATAAGATAACAAGCCTAGAAGTTATCCAAGAAGCAGAACGCAGGGGAGTTTTTCTCTCTGTGTGCACTTTTATGTTTAAACTTATGATGGGCACAGATTTTAATATTTTATATAGAAGATCGGGATAATGTGATCAAAAACGTCTCGATGAATAAAGATGGACACCTAGCATATTTTACCAATCCCTATATCCGTCCTGAATCGAAGTTTATGATCTGTACTCGTTTTCAGAAGAGAATAAGCATGTTTATCTCCAACAAGGGATTTATTCTAAGATAGTACAGTTTTAAATCATTCCATATCAATTATATTTATGTATTAGAGTAATTTTCTGTGGAGTTTTAGAGAGTTGCATCTCCATCTGATTCGAAAGATTTCCAATTTTGCATCTGAAATTTATTTCTTAAAGAAGAAAACTTGTTGAGATTGGGTCATGATTGGTTGATCAAGCACAGAGAGCAAATGTGGCTTTTTAAATGCTTCAAAACTAGCTTTAGACTCTGAGTGTCCGATGAATTTAAATAATGATGACAAGTTCATTTGGGAGTCTGGTGATATAAAATGAATCGAAAAGATAAAAAAAACAATCGGGCAGAGGTAATGATTTTGTGGCTTCCTTTATTATGAGTGCTTTAATTAAATTGATAATAAATGCTCTTCAATAAAGACGACGATTTTTTTTTTCGCAAGGGTTTATAAAATGCATGTGGCATCAGCTGTGTTATTTTCGTTTAAATCATAATATGTAATATATATATATATATAAGGTGTTCCATAACCTATGAAGTCGTAGGAGAACAAGATGTCAGAGACCTCAGCTTCTCTAGGGGCCAGCATATTGAGGGCAGCGCCCATCTCCTCTCCCTCGCTGCTTTACCTTTCCTGACCCTAAAGAGGGCAGGTATCCATTTACAGCTGGGTTAACTGGATGACTGTACTGAAGCCAAGGTGTACAAACGGTCACCCATCCACTTGGTAACCTGACTTAATGCTGTTTAACCGTAGCTTGAGGAAAGCGAGTGCTCTGACCACAGTTATCCCGTCCCCAAGCATATATGATTGTAACAAAAATAAACAAATCACAAAAAGACAAAAAAACAATAAAAAAGATACTAATTTCCATTTTTTCTATTTCTATTTCTATTAATTCTTTTATATCGAGGATAATGGAATAAGCACTCATGTGCTTTTTCACATCCAGTCCCCGTGTGTATGCAGTTTTAAATTAATCTTGTCATCTGTTCCCACCGGCACACAATGGCCTACTCGTGCGAAAAGCGGAACAGGGTTTAACCTGTGTGCAGAATGTTCTGCGTGCGTTCGCACACAGGGCCTCGGTTTATAGTCTCATCCGAAGGACGTTTGGGAGGAGTGGAGTCAGCACTGATGTTAACTCCAGGGGAAAAATCCCTCCAACGGGAGTCGAACTCGGGTCGTCAAATTGCGAGCGTGATGTTCTGACCATTAGGCTATCCGTCCCCATGTTCAGAATTGAAATAGAGTAGAAAAAATGGAAAATATGTTTCTGACCATGTTCTGACCATTAGGCTATCCGATCACGATGCATGTAGCCCATTTCATTACTAATGCCATATGAGATCGCTTTAAAACTTAAAACAAAACTAAAACTTACAAGGCAAATCTCAATGCATGACTATCAAAACTGTCAAAATAAACACTACACACTGAGTTATGATCCAAATGACAAATAAAAAACATAAACTAGCAATATAATCAAGGGGTGTGAAAGACCGTTTGGTTTCCATCCTGTGGATTCGGAAAGTCATGAATGTCTGGAGAATTAAGAGTAGGGATTATTTTAATGATTTTCCAGGCCTAGTTAAAGTGCAGACTTGCCAGTGTCTTCGTTTTGTTTGTGTATATACACATGCAGAAGACCAAATATGCACCTAAAAGATCCTGCCATTCGGGTCAGAGTTTGGTGGGATTTGGAAACCTGAAGATACCCAGCATGCATCCAGTGCAAATGGCTATAAGTTATATATATATATATTTTTTTATTCTTTTATATAGAGGATAATAGAATAACACTAATGTGCTTTTTTCCCCTCCAGTCTCCGTGTGTATGCAGTTGTGTAAATATTGTCACTGTTCCCACCTGCACAACGTCTACTCTTACGAAAGCGAAACAAGATTAACGTGTGCGCAAGATGTTCTGTAAATCAAACTGTGTGAGCTGAGGCCAGTGGACAATCCTTCTGCTAAAGGGAAAGCAAGGCACTATACATCCCACGCAATATGTGAACACTGAGAGCAGAGAAGATGAAGTAGAAATAAGTATAGCGTTCTAGACAGCAAAGACGATTGTTTACGCATTTTTCATACATGTGTGTGTGTGTGTGTGTGTGTGTGTGTGTGTGTGTGTGTGTGTGTGTGTGTGTGTGTGTGTGTGTTTGTGTTCGTGCGTACGTCGTGCGTGTGTGTGTGTGCGTGCGTGCGTGCGTGCATGTGAGTGTGTTTATGTGTGTGTGCTCTTGCCTGGATTTATGTGTATGTGATAGACAGACAGACACACAGACAGACAACAACAGACAAACAGACAGACGAATCTTCCTCCTCCTCCTCCTCCTCCGATAGAGATCCCCAGAGGCAGCACACACAGAGCACACAGGATTCCAGACATAGGGAAGCGAATGCAGACAAACAAGTGCAGACAATCACCTGTCAAGCTGCAGGCCAGGTAAAACAAACAGAGGAAACTGCGGGAGGTAGGATGCTCCTGACGATGCAGTGTCACAATAGCAGACGATTTGCACGTGCCGATGTCTGATGTATACTAAATAAACACAGCGGGGTGTTACATCTCGGTTTAGGAACCAACCCACGTGGTGATGTCATTCGTTGCCACTTTGTCACGAAACATTAATAGAAGGGTTTACCGCTTTTGCGCCATTTCTAGGTTTGCTAATATTATATCAAGGATTCGTGTTGTTGTAGTTCTTTGTGATGGTAGAGAGAAAAATTCAATAGAACAACTACTATTTTTGGTTCCTTTTAAAGACACTTAACCTTGAGGCGGATAGCAAAACAAATCCACAAGCAAACAAAATTTATATTCAAGAGGTTACTAGTTGCATAGACAAGCAACCTGTTGTTATTTAAGATGATCGCTACCTTAACATAACCTAATAAAATCACACAGAAGTAGGTCAGCACATTATCAGAATCAGAATCAAAACAGTCCATTAGTGGATATTGCAGGTCCGAAACATTTCGGTTCTTTTTCATAAACGTGCATTGGATGTCATCTTGTTTTACAATTCGCAATGCTTTGGTTTTATGAGGAATTTCTTTTTATTTAAGATGAAAAGAAATGTTGCTTTAGCTGTATTAAACAGTGCATCCAATAGCTGAAGATTAAAGAAACACATGCCGAGATTTTTTTCTGTTTCTTAGTTGTTGTTTTTATTACGTTAAACCAGCTTACTTTTAAAGATGTCATTTCCTCAATATCTGGCTCAATGGTTCAAAGACTGTTATTGTGTATTTGGGTGCTGAAATGTGGAGGCCTGTTTGTTCATATATAAACAGACTAAGTACGACCTAAGTTCTCTTTAACAACAGTGACAGTACTGCTACTGCTGTTGTTACTACTACTACTACTACTACTACTACTACTACTACTACTACTACTACTATACTACTACTATACTACTACTACTACTACTACTACTACTCCTACTACTACTACTACTACTACTCCTACTACTACTACTACTACTACTCCTACTACTCCTCATACTACTACTACTACTACTACTACTACTACTACTACTACTACTACTACTACTACTACTACTACTACTGCTGCTGCTGCTGCTGCTGCTGCTGCCTGCTGCTGCTGCTTCTACAACTGCTAGTGCTTCTATCACAATCACGTCCTAGACAGCAACGGCACTCATCCTCCCCCTCATGATCATTATCTTTGTCGCCATCATCATCATCATGATTACATTGCCTTGAGAGATGAAAGTATCCAGACTCTTAGAATGATGTATCGTCTGACAAAGCAGCTTCGTGCACTCTCCCGGGAATGCAATTCAAGGTCTGTACAAGATAAGTGGAATAACGTATATAGGCGCATGCGCACGCACAATCCCCCCCCCCCCCCGCCCCGCACACACACACACGCGTACGCACAAACACACGCAAGTACGCACACACACGCGCACGCACACCACCCACACACACACACGCACACATACACACACGCATCCACGCATGCTACACACACGCATCAACGTATGCACACAGTCACGCACACATACACACACATACAAGTGTGCGCGCACATACACAAACACGCGCGCGTACACACACACGTACACACACGCGCACACACGCATACACACAAGCATAGACACACAAAACACATACACACACACTTACACACATACACTTACACACACACTTACCACTTACACACACACCACACACACACACACAGACACCACAACAGACACACAGACACACAGACACACAACACACCACACACACACACACACACACACACACCACACACACACACACACACACACACACACACACACACACACACACACACACACACACACACAACACAACACACACAACAAACAACACACACACACCACACACACACACACACACACACACACACAACGCATTTAACATAGTTCAGACTAAATGCCAATTAAAGAGAAAACGAAAATCGATTAAGAACAAAACGAAAAGCCAGCAGGAAGACTGCGTTAATAAACTACTGCCAGGATAAAAGCATGTCTGATGAGGTTGGGAGTGGACTCCGGCATCTGGGCGTGTGTAGGGAACATTTTTTCTGTCTTGTTTGAGTGAGAGACAGACAGACAGACAGACAGACAGACAGACAGACAGACAGACAGACCAGCAGGTTGATAGAGAGAGATTGAGAGAGACAGACAGAGAGACAGAGAGATATAGATTCAGAGAGACAGACAGACAGATAGAGAGATTGATACAGACAGATAGACAGACAGCGAGTGAGAGAAAAGAGAAAGAGACTGACTATCAAATAAATACAAACACAAAAAAACATGAGACAGACAGACGACAGACAGACAGAGAAAGACAGACAAAGACAAACAGAGGCAGATGAACATCGTTAAAATAACAGAGAGACGCAGATAAACAACAACAACAACAACAACAACAACAAATAGACATGCAGAGAGATATAAGTTGGGTTGGAAATTAAAAAAAAAAAAAACAAAAACAAAGAAAAACCCAACACGCAGTCTTCGCTGTTGCTACCCCGACTGGCCCTACAGAGGCAGTGCACTGCAGCAGGGCTGTTGCTTTAAGTGATTATTTGGATCCTGTATGTAGATACAGCATCTGCTCAACTCACTGACATAGCTGATAACGATCAGGAATCGACACAAAAAGCATCAACCACCAGCAGCTTGGCTTAACTATGTGTATAACATATCCCTGTATCTCATCTTGAATTTAACATGTAAGAAATGGTTAGACCATACCAGCATTTAGCATTTTTCATAGACGCTGTGACAAAAATAAGAGTATTTTATTATACTACATTTGACTCTTTTTCGTTTTGTACATTTCACACCACTTTAAGTCAGAGCAGATTTCTCTACGTGAATTTTGGGCTGCTTTCCTCGGGGGAGAGCGCGTTGCCACAAGTGCATCACCACCCTTATCTCTTTTTTCTTTTCCTGTATGCACTGCATTTGCTATATAGCATCTATCATCAAAGTAGACAACGTTTTCGAGGCACCTATGCTGAAAAAGAACACGAAGAAAGTCCCCATCAAAACCTTGAAAGGAAGATGCATAACCCAGAATCATAAAGCCTTTGCTTGGTTGCCACAAAGAAAACTATCAAATTGTACTTTTTGTCATTTGAAAAGGAAAACTGTGTTCCACAACATATATTTCCCATCTAATGTTGATGCATTCAGGAATAATTCATTTGCCACACCCTTAGTAACAGCAGTAACAGCAATGGTAGCAGCAGCAGCAGAAAGAAGAAGAAGAAGCAGCAGCAGCAGTAGTAGTAATAGTAGTAGTAGTTAGAGTAGTAGTAGTAGTAGTTAGTATAGTAGTAGTAGTATAGTAGTAGTAGTAGTAGATGATGAGATGATGAGATGATGGAGTAAATAGAAGAATAATAATAATAATAATAATAATAATAATAATAATAATAATAATAATAATAAATTAAAAAAATAATAATATAATATAACAGAGAGATGAGAAACGAGAAAAATTGTATCATTATTCTTCTAAAAAAAAAGGATAGAATTGCGAGCACATTATAAAATACTGTTAATGATTAAAATATAAAAAAAACTAAAACAAAAATCAGCCAAAAATAAAAACAAACTAAAACAAATGATTTAGTAAACTTAACAGTTATATTCAAGAATACTATTTATATGGCCATAAAACTTGTCTTCATGTCTAACATAGTAGACATAAAATGTGTAGTCCCTTGAAATTCTGCTTCACAGCTGTTTGTACAGCAAGAGGATTGCTTTACACGGTACGGCAATAACCCTTTCTCCAGTTCTAATTGTGCAGCTATAATTATAGTAAAGTAAGAGAACTACTTTATACGGCATAAAACTTTGTAGCTACGCCTTATTTTGTAAGCATAAAGTGTTGTGTGTTGACACTACTCCAGACCCCTTCCTGTCGCAAAAGACCAGCTTTGCACGGCCAGAAAGCTTATCTCCATTTTGACTTTGCAACCATAATGTGTAGCATATTGGCACGACTGCAGACCTGCTATTGTAGCACGAAAACTATTTTATATAGCCATGAAACTTTTTTCTCCATTAATTAATAATAATAATAATAATAATAATAATAATAATAATAATAATAATAATAATAATAATAATAATAATAATAATAATAATAATATACATGGAATTTGTATAGCACTATATCTTGCAAAAACAAATCAAAGCGCTTGCATTCGACCTACACGACACACAATCAGCAATTATTTACAGTTTTGACAAATTCGAATGTACACACACACACACACACATACACGCATGCACACACACACGCACGCACGCACGCACGCAGCACGCGCGCGCACGCACACACACCTACAAACGTTATGCACTTTGGCAGGTGGATGTTGAAGGCAGGGACAGGTAAGAGATGGAAGCGGAAGGAGAAAACTTAGGTTTGAATAAGTGTGTCTTGAGGTTGGATTTAAAAGTGTCATAAGTAGGCTTTTGTCGGAGGGAGAGAGGAAGGTGTTCCACATCGATGGACCAGAAACAGAGAAAGAGCGGCGGCTCTTTCTATTAATTCTTTCTCTCTATTAATTCTGACTTTATTCCCATAAAGTGTAGCAGCATGTTGACAAGAGACTATTTTCCATTAGCATGAGAACTCTTAAAATGGCCATAAACCCTATCTCCATTTCTGACTTTGTAGTAATAAAGTGTAGCATGTTGACATTACCCCCGAACTAGTTTCTATAGCAAGACAACTGCTTTAAACGAACATCAAATTTGTCTCCATTAATTCTATCTTTGTAGCCATAAAGTGTAGCATATTGATACTAATCAGAACTATTTCCTATAGCGTGAGAACTCTTAAAATGGTCATAAACCCTGTCTCTATTAATTCTGACTTGTTGCCATAAAGTGGAGCATGTTGACAATACTCCATACCATTTTCTACTGTTCCTCAGAAGTACCGGAGAAAGCGACTGCCTATTTTAGCAGAAGTGGACTGATGGAGTGGTGGCCATAAATGCCAAGGAAAAGGGCCACAGTATTGATTGCTACCATTGCCACTAGTAATGCCTCAGAAGACAGCGGCACTGAACACACAGAGATCAGGAGAAAAAATACTGAGGGTACATACCATACACTTCTGTGTAGCCAGAGTTGTGGACTGACCATTCTCAATGCAAGTGTCTGTACACACATATTTTACTTCTACTGCTGTTGACTTTGGAAAGAAGAAATCGGCAGACTGTTCTATTGTATTTCTTTCAGACCTTTCAGCGTGGTACCAAGTCTTTAGTGATAAATCTTGTTGTTCTTACATGGGTCTTCTTCCATTTTTGTTAATATATTTTTTTCTGTTATGATGCTTTTTTTTATCTGGAGCATATCTGTGAATAGAAAAAAGTTTGGAACGCGATTGAAATGCTGTCCTATACTTTCAAGTTTGGGTGTCATAGCGGGCTTCCAAATAATGTCTTTTAGTCTTGATTCATTGTGTCATAGCATGTAAAATATTCCGTCTTTATTATAAGATGTACTACTTCAACGATGACTCAAAATACGTTTGCATTTCATACCAACCATTATAAAAGAGAAAGGTGTATGCTTGTCTACTTGTGGCAATGAGGTTGTAAACATCAGTGCATTTATATTTTTTGTTTTTAATTATGATAGACAACTTGGAAGTGGCCAAACGTTACTATCACGTCATTTTCGTCGCTTTTTTGTTAACATTGGTATAAAGTTAAATAATAATAATAATATGTGATAAATGATATAATAATAATAATAATAATAATAATATAATTAATAATACAATAATAATAATAAAATAATAATAATAATAATAATATAATTAATCTAATAACAATAACAATAACAATAATAATAATAACAATAATTTTTTTTTATTACATGAATTTATCTAGCCTATGTCTTGTAAAACAACAACCAAAAACAAATTAAAGCGCGTGATTTGACATTTACAACACACAAGCAATCAATAACAATTATAGTTTTTGCAATTCAAATGTACACACACACACGCATAATTCAGGTAATATGGATAATTACTCCTCTAATCTTTAATGAAAGCATATTTTGAAAACTACGATGCTTCACCACCATCATAACAGCGGTTGGTGTCCAATTCTGAAGATCTCACCCTTGCAAATTCATCGGTGATATCCTAGGTGCCTCTGCGACAACGCAGAAAAACAATGAATATTATTATACATTTTTTGTTTATTTCATGACTGGTTATCCGACGATAAAGACACGGTTTACTCTAATCGTATGACTAAATATCCAGCACAAAATCTTTTTACACTTAAGACCCAACACCCTTTTTATGTCTGAGAGATCTATCAACCCGGCAGAACGAATGGCATAGATAGCCTGACTCAATGCTTTAATACGCATTACTCAATGTTATGTAGGACCGATCTTCCAGCCTACCCACTCCGGCAACCCGTGTCCTCACGCTTCACCCCTTCTGTTTAGAGGCTCAAGAGCGCATCTTGTACGCTCTGTTACTGGCAGGGGGAGTGGATACAGTCATTGATCTGGGGTGTCAGGAGAAAGCTGATCAGGAAGATCAATGTATGGAGCTCCAAGACACATTCCCTCTCGTCCTCTATGTTTGTTTTTCTCCTCTGCCTGTCTTTCGATATCTCTCTCCTTGCTTTTCTTTTTTTTGTGTCTGTGATTCTTTGTCTCTTTGTATCTTTCTGTGTATGTTTGGTTGTCTTACTTTTTTGTCTGTATCTCTGTCTGTATCTCTGCCTCTGTCTGTTCTGTCTGTCTCTTCTGTCTTCTGTCTGTCTGTCTGTCTGTGTTTGTCTGTCTGTCTGTCTGTCTGTCTGTCTGTCTGTCTGTCTGTCTGTCTTCTCTCTCTCTCTCTCTCTCTCTTCTTCTTCTATCTATCTCTACTCTCTCCTTCTCTCTCTCTTCTTCTCTCATCTCTCTCGTCTACTCTCTCTCTCTCTCCTCTCTCTCTTCTCTCTGTCTCTTCTGTCCCTGTGTTGTGTTGTGTGTTGTGTGTGTGTGGTGTTGTGCTGTGTGTGTTGTTGTTGTGTTGTTTGTTTTGTGTGTGTGTGTGTGTGTGTGTTGTGTGTGTGTGTGTGTAGAAATAACTAAGTTCAAAGCATCCTATCATTCCTATCTTTTCTGTCAGTATAAATATGACTTTAAATGTTGCTAGCATAACACAGGTGCACATTCAGGTGTCGGACAATTGCCCCCTTGGTAGAAATGCTGCTTGTGTGTGAGCTTATATGTTGCATGCAGGCTTAGTTTGTGTGTGTGTGTGTGTGTCTATCTGCTCTGTGTTATGTGTGTGTGTGTGGTGTGTGTGTGTGTGTGTGTGGTGTGTGTGTTGTGTGTTGTGTGTTGTGTGTGTGTGTGTGTGTGTGTGTGTGTGTGTGTGTGTGTGTGTGTGTGTGTGTGTGTAGAAATAACTAAGTTCAAAGCAATCCTATCATTCCTATCTTATTTCTGTCAGTATAAATATGACTTTAAATGTTGCTTGCATAACACAGGTGCACATTCAGGTGTGCGGACAATTGCCCCCTTGGGTAGAAATGCTGCTTGTGTGTGAGCATTATATGTGTGCATGCAGGCTTAGTTGTGTGTGTGTGTGTGTGTGTGTGTGTGTCTATCTGTCTGTGTGTTGTGTGTATGTGTGTGTGTGTGTGGTGTGTGGTGTGTGTGTGTTGTGTGTGTGTGTGTGTGTGTGTTTGTGTGTGTGTCTTTGCTCTCAAGTGAACGATTTTCGAATCTTTTTTCCAGTAAGTAAAAATACGTAATGTTTCAATATCTATTCAAGCAGAAAGAAGAATGTAACATCCATTATTAGTCAATGTGAAAAATCAGAAAAGAAACAAGAAAATGACTGAAATGTAGTTGGAAAAAGATAATGACAATACTGTTTTAAAAAAATGCAGTTTGATATGCAGGGTATTGAACCAGAGACACTAATAATATAAAGAAACAACACACAAAACAGAACAAAAAAAAATCTAGTATGTCATCTTATTTTGTGGTTCGGAAAGTTTCTTTTATGTCTGTTCACATGCATCCTAAAAGTGTTGGCAGACATCCATCAAGTTGCATTGCTGGGAGGAAAATCAGCAAAGGAAAGGTTGTATTGCACATGTTTTAGGTTCCTAAAATCAAGTGGGATGCATGTGTACATGTGTGTGTGTGTGCATGGTGCGTGGTAGTGTGTGTGTGTGTGTGTGTGTGTGTGTGTGTGTGTGTGTGTGTGTGTGTGTGTGTGAGTGTGTGTATGTGTGTGTGAGAGTGTGTGTGGTGTGTGCGTGCGTGCATGCGTGCATGTGTGCGTGAGTGTCTCTGTCTGTGTCTGTGTGTATGTCTGTCTGTCTGTGTGTTTGCGTGAGTGTATGTGTCTATATTCTGCTTCCATTAACTATTTTTAAAACTTTTTTTTCAATGATGACACTCCCAATACGTAAAACATTCATATGAAACAAAGTCAAAAATGTCACATCGGTTATTGAGTGCCTGAGAAAATCAAAGCCACAAAAAGTAAAATTACAATAAAAAATAGACTGAAAAGATATTGGAACTATGGAGACAAAAATCAATGTAATAAACAGGATATGAAACCCGAGACAGGATAAAGAAACGGAGCTGGGAAAAGGAGGCAAACAATGTCTAAACAATCCCCTTTTTTGTTTTTCTGCTGTTTTCTATGTCTATCCACACAGCCTCAGGTTTAGGCAGCACACCCAGTTGCATTGCTTGGGGTTACTTCAGCCAAGAAAAGGCTGTAGCCCATTGACAGGTGTGTGGAGTTGGAAAGGCCAGTGTGTGTGTGTGTGTGTGTGTGTGTGTGTGTGTGTGTGTGTGTGTGTGTGTGTGTGTGTGTGTATGTGTATGTGTGTGTATGAGTGTGTGTGTTGTGTGTGTTGTGTATGTGTGTGTGTGTCTGTGTAGTATGTCTGTGTGTGTGTGAGAGAGAGAGAGAAAGAGAGAGAGAAGTATGAGTGTATGAGTGTGTTTAGGAGTGTATGAATGTGTGTGAGTGTATTTGTGTGTGTGTATTATATATATATATATATTATATATATAATATATATATATTATATATATATATAATATAAATGACACTGGGAAAGGCAGATTTTCTTTTCAGACTTCTGTATAAACACCAAATGAAAGATCTTTTGGAAAAGGTTCAAAATTCTTTCAATTGTCATGTAAACTTTTTTTTTCAACATAAAACATTAAAAAAAACTATTTACATCTACATCAGCATGATAACGAAATTAACCAATTTCAGTTTGATCTAATAGCAACCCAAAACAAAGAGGCGACAATTCTTTAAAAATTAGCATTGAAAATATTAATGCAGAGGTGCAATCTCACTGGTAAGTGCTTTTGCTTGACTTGATGAGACTTGGTAAATGCAGTGTGAAAAAATACAGACACATGAGGGGTATGATCCCCTTGGTATGTCATACAGGATCGCATCACTAATGGACCATATTAACGGGTTCTGGCTGCAGTACATAAACGCAAGCTGAAGTGGTACGGGGACGTCTGGACTGGCCAAGACTGTACCTACAGGGAACAGTAAAAGAAGAGAGACGAGGAAGCAGACAGAGGAAACGATGGTAAGGACCACATCAGAGAGTAGACTGGCTTTGAGTGGAACAATTTGCTCAAGAAAGCAGTTGTCCGCAGGAAATAGAGGAAGCTGGTTGCAAAATCTTCACCCCCAAGATCGCAGGACTATGGAATAAGTTAAGGTGAAAGGTGAAACCTTAGTGGGGAGAGTACTGAGCTTGTGATCAGACAGCCCAGACTTCAACTGCTACAAAGAGCCCCCCTCCCCGTCCCTCCTCCCCCTTTTTGAGGGGACTTTTCTCTGGAGTTAACATAATGACCGACTCCACTCCCCAAAAAGTCCTTCGGATGAGACCATAACATTATAACCATGGTCCCGTGTACGAGTGCACGCAGTGCATCTTGTGCACACATGTCCAAACCCGTTCTGTCTTTTGGAAGAGTAGGCTACTGTGTACAAGTAGGACTGGACGTCATTTGTTTTTTAAAGCGCATGTACACTGGTGTACTGGTTAAACACCATCCCCGAAGTTTATTGAGGCTATCTTAATGGTTGACACATGGTCATATCTACACAAACTCACCATTGAAGAACCTGTATCTCTAGCTGAACAACGAAAACGACACAGACACTTCTGTAATAACAGTAAATGCTAAACAACGTCTAACAATAAGATATTGCTTGACACAAAAAACCCAATAAAATGGCGGTTATAAAGGACCAGTAAAGCAGAGTGAAGACACCCAGCCAGAGGCGCCAATCCATCACGTATGGCCTCTGCAGCTATCCAGCAGCCGGCAGATTCCCTCTCCTCTGGTGACCAGATCGATGGGGACTCGTGCTAAGTGTCTGATTCCTTGTTCCTCAGCACCAGACACAGAGGTAGGTTCCCACTGTAGGGAGACGTGCCTGTGTGAAGGAGGCTGGCATGGTTAGTCTGTCAAAAGATGCTTGTCTTCAACGCTCAAAAAGGTTACCCCGTTTTGCCTATCTCTAGGTTACCCTGTTTCACCTATCTCTCTTGTTTCTGAATTTATGATATAGTTGCTTTTGCCGTTCGAAGATATTGATAGAGAAAGCTTGATCTATAAACCATATGGCTAAAAAGTATTTTCTATCGTTTTTAGCTGTGTGCTAACTTTTATAGGATTGTTAGATCAAGTTCGATTTTTAGTATGGCATTGTATGGCATACCACTCAATCATGGCAAGTTTGTTTTTTTTGGTGAAAGTCGGGCTGCTGTTTTTGAGAGGAAGCGTGCCATTTATAAAGAAATTCCTGTGCGTGTATATTTTTTTCAAGCATTTTCTAAGCACAATTGAATATAAAATATCAAAAGCTGCTTTTCCTTGTTAGATCTCATTTTAAAACTGAACAAAATTAAACTCTACCATCCGCATGGTCTCTTTCTTCGCTTTGTCTTGTTTTGTCCCCACTTCCGTATGTGGGACATTGTTGAATATCCGTGTCTCTCTTTATAACCGATATACGGGTTATCAAGTCTTCGTCACTCATCTTTAATCGAATTGAACACCCCTTCCTTCTCACTACTGTAATGCTGAACGTTGTCGTGTGCTTGCCAGCTATTTTTTCCTGCAACAGCCTATGTCAGTTGGGAATTATCAGAAATGCTGAGATTGAAATTATTCTCGGTCAAACCAATATGTGCACAACTAGTTTTGCACGGAGAGAAAATGCCATCTCTCTCTCTCTCTCTCTCTCTCTCTCTCTCTCTCCTCCTCCTCTCTCTCTCTCTCTCTCTCTCTCTCTCTCTCTCTCTCTCTCTCTCTCTCTCTCTCTCTCTCTCTCTCCTCTCTCTCTCTCTCTCTCTCTCCCTCTCTCTCTCTCTCTAGTTTATTATTGCTAGGCAAAGAACGACAGTGCCAATGCAAGGCCAGACAATATCAATGCAAACAAGGCAAGACAAAGGACCATGAATGCTACAGTCCGTATAATTATAAACAGTACAAAGTATAATATGCATTATATTTCTAGTTGCACTTTTTATCATAATTGTACGTTACAGAGAAGGTCGAAACATTTGCAAAAAAAAAAACCCAGTACCTAACAAATCCATATGCATAAAACAAAGGAAACATTATTTTTAAAAACAAAAGAGACATGCGTTTTTTTCTGAGTAAAATAACTGTGCTGTTCAAGATGCCTGTATTAGAAAAAAATATTGCATGAAGTGATCGGCAATGGTGGAGATACAAATCAACGTCTGCATGACTACTTTTCCATGAAACGTTTTGCGGAAAAATGTCCTTGCCTCATCACAAGCATTGTTACAAATACAAACAGTAAGAATCCCACATAATGAATCTTTGAGCGGTAGATGACATTGGTTTAATCATTTTAAAATGATTCCTATTCTCAAAGCAATGATTGCTTTAGATCTTGATTGAGGAAGAAGCCTCTGCATTAATAACATGATTGCCTGCAGGGCATTTGAAAGATACGAAAGTCATGTAGGAGGGGAGGGGGAGGATGTTAGGTGGAGAAAGATGAGGGAAGGGGGGTAACAAGGGACTAGTTCACATGACATACAAGTTATACTGTTTCTCTTTTTTTTTTAATTTCGGTATAAAGATGGCATAATTAAAAATAAATGTTTTTTATTTACTTGTTTATATATACAGAGACAGACAGACAGACAGACAAACAGAGAGACAGACAGAGACAGAGAAAGAGTCAATTTCAAGGTTTGCAGAAGCACAACTACGTATACAAAGGGGAGGGGGTAGTTGAGTGTGTTGTGTGTGGTGTGTGTTGTGTGTGTGTGTTGTGTGTGTGTGTCTGTCGTCTGTCTGTCTGTCTGTCTGTCTGTCTGTCTGTCTGTCTGTCTGTCTATTTGTCTACGTTCTGTGTGTGTTTATGTGTGTCTGTGTATGTGTCTATGTGTATACTGTGTGAAAGAGACAGACAGACACAGACAGACAGACAGACAGACAGACAGACAGAGAGAAGAGAGAAAGAGAGAGAGGAGAGAGAGAGAGAGAGAGAGAGACAGACAGACAGACAGACAGACAGACAGACAGACAGACAGACAGACAGACAGACAGACAGACAGACAGACAGATATAGAGACAGAGACGAGACAAAGAGATAGAGAGAGAGTTTCAGTTTCAAAACAGTTGACTTAAAATAATTATGAAGCAATTACATTATAAGAGTACCAGTCAATTATTCTTCATTTCTACTTGTTAAACCTGCTATTCACAAACCTTCACAGAGCAGAGCATAGCAATTATATTTTCACAGTTTCAAAATGAGCAAAAGAGTGATTGCAATATAAAAAAAAAGACGGCATTTCTGTGTGCGTGCGTGCGCGCATGAGCGCGCGCGTGAGTGTGTGTGTCTTTGTGTGTGTTTGTGTGTGTGTGTGTGTGTGTGCGTGCGTGCGCGCGCGCGCGCGCGCGTGTGTGTGTGGTGTGTGTGTGTGTGGTGTGTGGTGTGGTGTGCGAGCGTGCGTGACCATGATCTGTCTCTTTTCAGTGGGGATGAACTCATTTAAGCTGACATTTGTTAATATTGAAAGACCCATTAAAGCTGTCAGACAGCATTGCATGCTGAGAACTGCCAGCCCTTTTTTGCTGTTTCTCTCTCTCTCTCTCTGTCTCTCTTCCTCTTTGTCTCTGTCTCTGTCTCTGTGTCTCTGTGTCTCTGTGTCTCTGTGTCTCTGTCTTTGTCTCTGTCTCTCTGTCTCTGTCTCTTTCTCTGTCTCTCTCTCCCCCTCTCTCTCCCTCCCCCCCTCTCTCTCTGTCTCTGTCTCTGTCTCTGTCTCTGTCTCTGTCTCTGTCTCTCTCTCTCTCTCTCCTCTCTCTCTCTCTCTCTCTCTCTCTCTCTCTCTCTCTCTCTCTCTCTCTCTCTCTCTCTCTCTCAAATATCGGGAGGGCAGTCAGGATTATACTATTACTGTTGCGATAGCTTGACTCTATAATAAGAACAACCAGGTTTTCAATTGCCATCCCAAAAATCTTGTTCAAACAATCAGAAAAGAAAAAGAAAAAAACAGACTGACAAACATAAAAACAGACACGCAAGAAAACAGGCAGACAGGCAAACAAACCAGCGAAGGCAAATACCAATGAACAATCTAGCACAGGCACACACAAGTGAGGCTTAGCCCTGGATTGACGAAGACAAAGACGACTTGAGGTGATGATTACATCCAACTTTGTCAGTGATTTTGATGTGATTTGCTTGTCAGAGGGACAAAAGGGATATTGGAATGCACCAATCACAGAGAACTTAATAGAATCAATATTTGTGTGTGTGTGTGTTGTGTTGTGAGAAAAAAACTTGAAATGGAATCTGTCAAAACACTAAATGGCTGAAGAGATAGGGTTTTTTTTTTATCCTTTGCTGGGTAGGAAGCCAAAGGAGTTTTAATTTGGTTTTTAGTGGGTTTGTTTTGTTTTGTTTTTGTTTTGTTTTGGTTTGTTTTTTTTGGGAGGGTGGGATTCAAAGTAGAAAGGAGGTTTGACATTTCTAAGAGGTTGAAAAATAGAATACGATTCTGATTCTTAAAGAAATCCAATCAAAATGATTTTGTTTAAACATTTAGCAATATCAAAAGCAATGGGAAAAACTGACAGTTTAATAATATGAACAATAAGGGGGAAAAACATCCAAATTAAATAAATAAGGTGCTTCTATTTATACGGTGTTTTTTGTGTAAACTTGATGAAATAAGATGCTTGATATAACCCCTTCAAGCCTATCATTTGACAGGTCATTTTAGACAACTATGGCATCAACTGGCTATTTATTTTTAAATCTTAAATAAAAGCAGGAAGTCGAAGTCGAAAAGCGGAGAGCTCAGAAGAAAGTGACGAAAAAAAGAAGAAATTGAATAATAATTAAACAAACATAACTCGGCTGACCTTATAATTATGGTATATCAGGCCTTGTCTTTATTCAAGACGTAAACTGCCTGGAAAAAATCAAAACATCCTTTTAAATTTAAATGTCAAAGAAGAAAACTTTTTTTTTTTTTTTTTTTTTCATAAAATTACGAAATTTATGACACAGAAGAAGGAAATGGAGAACTAAAATAGAAGTGGAAGAATAAAACTATTTAAGAAGTAAAAAGCATCTTTTGCTCTTTGCTAATGCATGTTTGCATAGCCGCCGCTGTGGCCTAGTGGTTAGGGTGTTGTACTCGTAATCTAAAGGTTGCGGGTTCGATCCCAGCTATTCCGCTATGGCGTTGTGCCCTTGGAAAAGGCACTTTACGGCTATTTTCTCACCCCACCCAGGTGTAAAAGGGGTACCAACCTTGTGTTGGGGGTTAATCCTGCGATAGACTGGCGTCCTATCCAGGGGGAAGTCTATGACTCTCAGTCGCTTAACGCCACAGAAACCGGGATAAGCACCGGCCTGATGAGCCTTATGGCTCGGGACAGACTTTAACTTTTTTTTAATGCATGTTTGCGCATAAAGCGGACGCACATATGTGTGTGTGTATGTGTGTATGCGTGATGTGTGTGTGTGTGTGTGTGTGTGTGTGTGTGTGTGTGTGTGTGTGTGAAAGTCAAAGTCAAAGTCAAAGTCAAACTTTTATTTCCAGATGGTACATTGAGTAAGCAGTCCAATTGCTTTTTTTCATCAAGCCATCCATCTAAAAAATAAAAATAAAAATAAAAAAATTTAAAAAATAATAA
>CM060328.1:36924815-36937315 GCA_030674155.1 Stramonita haemastoma | reverse complement strand
ACTGACAAGCTCCTGGCACCTTCATGGGGAATACCTATTCAAATTTTGAGCAATTTAGAGAGCAGGCACGTAAACAGTTCTCGTCTATTGTTTTGTGGAATAGTATAACTGAAACACGCTATAAAGGTAAAGGTAAAGATGTCCCATAACCTATGTGGTCGTCGGGAAGCGAGGCGTCAGAGACCTCAGCTTATCTAAAGGCCAGCATATTGAGGATGGCGCCCATCTCCTCTCCATCGCTGCCTTACCTTCCCCGACCCTAAAGAGGGAAGGTACCCATTTACAGCTGGGTTACTTGGGGGACTGTGCTAAAACCAAGACGCGCAAACGGTCACCCATCCACTTGGTAACCACGCTCGATGCTGCTTAACCTTAGCTTGGGGAAAGTGAGTGCTCTGACCACTGAGCTACAACGTCCGCAACACACTATGCCTATGTGAAATCAGATATTTACCACGTCTGTCAAGCAGCACCTGCAAACAGTTTAATATTTCTGGGCAGAGAATCGGGTGTTGTGCACTCAGGACTGGCACAATAAGGGCCAGAGGAGCAAGTAATGCGCAGCACCCTTTGAAAATACAGGCTGTACTCCCCCCCCCCCCCCCCCCCCAAAAAAAAAGAAAAAAAGTTGTCATAATATGTTTCAAGAGGCTGTATCTTATCTTTTTTCACCTTGTTGCTTACCTTTTCTATGTCCATCTTCATCTGCACCCCTTTCACCTATCCTATAGTCTCGCGGACCATAGGGGTACCACTGAAGATTTTGCTGTCAGCTTCCTCCACTCCCCACGGTCCTACGCCCTCCGTAGCAGATCGCTCCACCCAAGGCCTGTCCACTCTCTGATGTTGTCCTCTCATCGTTTCCTCTGTCTGCCTCTTTGTCTCCCTCCTTTTTCCCCGCAGGACAGCCTTGGCCGGTCCAGATGTTCGTGTGACATGCCTGTACCACTTTAGCTTGCGTTTCTCACTGAAGTCAGGAGCTCTTCATATGGTCTGATGGCATTTTGTTTATCGTCATAAAAGTTCTCCGACTATGACAATGTTAACATACATAACATGCCAAAGTCCTTTCACGTGTGTTCAAATGTGTGGGTACACACGGTTTATGTTGTGATGAAGGTTTGAATGGAGGTACTTAAGTCGCAGGATATGTTTCATGATTCCTTTGAGCGGAAAAAGAAAGTGTGTCTGTTCAGTAAGCTTTTAAAATTATTTAGTAAATATCCCCTGCAGTTGCAAGAAATGTTTGGAATTCTTTTCATTAAACTGCTGAAGGAGCTACTCTATCTTGTTAAGTTCATCATTTGTTGGAAGCACTTTTGTTTCCAATGGCAAGCCATAGTTCACATTTATCTTTGTTAACATTTTTGTAAAAGGCATTTGCTTTAAGTTTTGAAGAGCCGCTATGGATATTCTGGCCTCTTTGCAGTGCCACTGTGTCCAAATAAATCCTCAGCCCTCCAGGTCTTTTAGCTGTAAGAGTTGTTTGTTTAAGTAAGTTGATTAGCATACTTTTGCAATGAACTGTCTTTATTTATCTCACTTGTCTATTTTGTTTAAAAATCTACTTCATAAAAACATTTTTAGAAATCCCAGATCAGCACAAAACTGGGCAGAAAAACCCAGCCAGCTGCCTTCTTCACCAATGCATGCAATGAAATGAAAGCAAGGGAACTGGGTATTGCAGTGCAATCACTTGTCCTCAGAAATGGATGTCGAATTACTTTACGTAGCACACGTACTACGTCTGTTTTTGTTAAACTGATAATGTCAAAGCTGGTCAGCTTTTATTGGTTATTTTCTGCCACACACTGTTTGACTACAGTTCCAACAGTTTGCTCTGTGGGATCTCCATTGGCCCAAAGTGGAGACATGTAGTTTTTCGTTCCTCGGCTAGAACTCCGAGGTTCACCAATGTTGAGATTTTGCGTATGCTACCGTTTTTTGTCCACTATGAAGGTAGCCGCATTATGACTTCAGGGTGTGGCATAAAAAAAAACAACAACTATGCAGACATTAAAAAATAGGTTTCTTGTTAATGGCACTGTTTTGTGGGAATGCGGTTCCCCCAGGGAAAGCATCCCAAACATCATGCACAGAAATCTCCCATGACTGAAAAGAAGAATACAACCAAAGATGCTTTCACTCTATGAACACATTCCGCCCTACAAACCAGTCTTCCTTCCTCCCATCCATCTGTCCTTCCTCTGCTCACAACTTCTGTCTATCCACCCCTCCCTCCTCTGCTCCTCTTCCCTGTACAGGCCAAACAAGCCCTCCATCCTGTGTGGTGTTGCACTGACAGAAGGAATGGATACAGTCATTGATCTGGGGAATCAGGGGAAAGCTGATCAGGAGGATCGAAGTATGCAGCCCCAGGACATAAATAATGTTTGTCTGTTTATCTCTGCATATCTTTTGTCAGTACGTTGATCTTTATCTGTGTCCTACTGTGTATATCTTCTGTCAATAATTATATTTATATTTTTTTCTCTCTCTGTCTGTCTCTCGATCTCGGTCAATCTTTCTGTCTTTCTACAACCCTTCTGCTTCCTTTTCTACGGCTATCTCTTTCGTTTTGTGTTGTTGTTTTTTTGCGCTGTGTCTTTCTTTCTTTCTTTGTACTTATTCTGCCTGTTTTGTATATGTTTTGTGCCTTTGTCTTTTGTCTCTGTTTCTATCTTTTTCTAGCGTATATCTACTTGTGTGCGTGTGTGTGTGTGTGCGTGTGTGTGTGGTGCGTGTGTGGTGTGTGTGTGTGTGTGTGTGTGTGTGTGTGTGCGAGCGTGCGTGCGTGTGCGTGTGTGTGTGTGTATAATGTATATGTGTGTGTGTTTTGTGTGTTTGTGTGTATGTTTGTGTGTTTGCGATTGTGTGTGCATGCGTGTGTGCGTGCGTCTGTGTGTGTGCGTGTGTGGTCTGTGTGTGTGTGCGTACGTGCTTGCATCTGTGTGTGTGTCTGTATCTGTGTGTGTATGTGTGTGTGAGCCCATGTGTGTGTGTGTGTGTGTGTGTCTGTCTGTCTGTCTGTCTGTCTGTCTGTCTGTCTCTCTGTCTGTCTGTCTGTGCATGAGCGCTTCATTTCGTGCATGCAAATTCCCCTTTTAGAAAGCAAAATTTTCCAAATAAATCTTACACCAAAAAAAAAAGGCTGATAATGGCTAAAGCACATTTACATAAGGTACAGAGATCAACAAAGTCGGGTGTACGTTGTCTTAGAAAAGCGCACGAGAAAAGAAAGAGGTAGAAGAACATTGGATAGAAAAAGAAGCGTGGAAATACAACCCCCAAAGAAACAGGATAAAATCCCCAATATTGAACTAACAACAGCGTGAAAAGACCAGGCAAAAGAAGCTAGAGAGCAGGGTCTCCATCGATGTTTTTCCTGTGTTTGTTCAGATCTTTTACATCTATCTACATGCTATTTGATGAGCAGAGAAAATCCTCGGGTGCACTGCTGTGAAATATTGAACGCAAAGAAATTCCAGCTCTTGTGCGTTTTTTTTTGTTTCCGATATCCGTTGGTTGTTATCACAATCGATATAAGAACACGTAGACAACGCATACATACTCTCGCGCGCTTGTGTGTGGGCGCGCGCACACGCATATACATGCATAAACACATACACACATTCTCATGGAGACGGGAAAGCCTAGTGGTCAGAACATTGCCCTGGCAATTTGACGACCCAAGTTCGATCCCCGTTGGAGGGGATTTTTCCCCTGGAGTTAACATCAGTGCTGAATCCACTCTCCCCAAAAGTGTTTCGGATGAGACTGTAAACCGAGGCCCCGTGTGCGAACGCACGCAGTACAGCTTGCGCACACGTTAAATCCTGTTCTGCTTTTCGTAAGAGTAGGCCATTATGTGCCGGTAGGAACAGATGACAATATTTACACACCTGCATACACACAGGGACCGGATGAAAAAAAAGCACATAATTGCTGATTCTGTTATCCTCGATATAAAAGAATAAATAAAATAAATAAATAGATACACACACACGACCACACACACACACACACACACACACACACACACACACAACACGTCTTACCACCACCACCACCACCACCACCACCACCACCACCACCACCACCACCACCACTACCACCACTACCACCTCCACCACCACCACCACCACCACCACCACTACCACCACCACCATCACCAAGACTATAACATTGGCAGAGAAACTGAACACGTGAATGATTCGTCCCTGTTATTTCACGGCAACACAGTGCTGTATTGAAACAATCGGCTGACAATGCACCCCCAAACATGCCGGCGTCAGTAGGTCCATGGCAAGTGTCAGGGACGAGTTTCCTGCAGCTGCAGTGCAGATGGCAAAGTCTGTTCTCTCCACTGTCTGTCTTTCTGCCTGCCCTGGGCCATCTGTCTCTGCATGCCTGACCTTTCCCCAGCTTCTGCCAGGCCTACATCCACATGCAGAAAGACATACTGTGCGCTTCACCTTACTGGAGAAACGAGAAACATACCTTGGGGAACTCCGGACAATGTTTTAGCACTTTCTGACCTAAGAGGTGGTTATATTGACGTAAAATAGTCGAATATGTCACAAAGACATCTTTTAAATGGATCGGAGAAATTCAAAACCTTATAAGAAACATGGTGTTGGCTCCACCAAAAATTTTGTTATTTATCAATTGAAGCTTCTTCTTCTCCTTCTTCTTCTTCTTCCTCTAACACCTAGACAGCAACTTATTATTGTCTGACATAATGAATGAAATGTGTTGCACTGCCGTCAAGCTTCTTAAAATATCAGGTCTAGCACGTCTGCCTTCGGCATTGGAGAGAAGTGTTATTTTTATCATATTATCCGATGTGCAGAAACTCTCCATTCTAAGACGACTCTTAACTCTTTGAAAAAGCCTAATGTATTAGGTAAAGGCAAAAGTACCCCATAACCTGTGTGGTCGTAGGGGAGAGAGGCGTCAGAGACCTCAGCTTCTCTAGGGGCCAGCATATTGAGGGCGGCGCCCGTCTCTTTTCCCTCGCTGCTTTACCTTCCCTGACCCTAAAGAGGACAGGTACCCATTTACAGCTGGGTGAACTGTACTGAAGCCATGCGCGCAAACGGTCACCCATCCAATTGGTAGCCACGCTCTAGGCTGCTTAACCTTGGTTGGGGGAAAGCGAGCACTCTGACCACTGAGCTATCCCGTCCCCAGTATTAAAACTGCCTAAATAAATGTATCAAAACTGCCTAATTGTTCTTATATTTTCAAGCTTCCAAACTTCAAAATGAAACATATCACTTGATCTTTTTTATGGCCTGCTATTTCTCCCATTTTGAAGCAGTCAACAATGTTATATATGCGTGCGGTGGCACTGTAGTTAACACAGAACGGAAAAGAAGCATGTCGTTTAAACTCTTCAGATAGGACAGATTTCATTTTCGGCTGTTTCAATCAAGCAGAAAGACGCGTTAATTCTGCAATAATTCTTCGAAAGAGTGTATTCAACTGTGTCATTGTTGCTGCCAAGACGAACTAATCATATGGAAATAGCTGATATGGTTTGAAATGAATTTCTGTCGAAGTCGTCTTTGTCTCCATCAATTCAATGTTAATCCCCTCTTCTGCTGTGAACCCATGTCCCATTGATCATTAAACGTTTTGCCGTTCTATTACCTTGTCTGTTTGTTGATTTATTTGCCTATGATAACTTACAACATGTCTTGATTTCAGAGATCCAAGCTACTTCAACGAAAGGAACTGTCGGGCTATTAGCTTTACCTCTCTTTTGTATTGAACTGAAAATGTATGCTCATACAAGCACCACTAGACACACACACACACACACACACACACACACACACACACACACACACACACACACACACACACACACACACACACACACACACACACACACACTTTTTTTTTGGTCTAAAATCCCTAAATGTGAATAGACGTTAAACTGAAGATACATACATACACACACACACATACATACACACAGAGAGCAAGACGGAGAAAGCAGACGGGATGAGTTCGCAGACAGACTGAAATAGAAAGAGTGAGAGACACTGAAATTGAATAATGTATGGCAATAAGGGAGTAATGATTAAAAAGAGAGAAAGAGGGGCAGGGGTGGGGGAAAGCAACGATATTGAGGCAGAGACATAGAGGTGAAGATGCAAAGAAAATCAGACAGTGATAGAGAAACAGAGAGAGAGAGAGACAGACAGAGAGACAGAGATAGAGAGAGAGATTTCAGACTTCAGACTTTTACTGTACATCGGCCTTAGGCTATAATACAAAAGCGAATTGGGCGTAGGGAATGGGCTCATGACAAGTGTTGTAAACATACTACTTCCAACAAAATTATAGTGAAAGTTGGAGAGAGAGAGAGAGAGAGAGAGAGAGAGAGAGAGAGAGAGAGAGAGAGAGAGAGAGAGAGAGAGAGAGAGAGAGAGAGAGAGAGAGAGGGGGGAGATATTGATTGATTGATTGATTGATTGATTGATTGATTGATTGATTGATTGATTGATTGATTGATTGATCGATTGATTGATTGATTGATTGATTGATTCTTTTATATCGAGGATAATGGAGTCCCCGTTCCCGTGTGTATGCAGTTTTATAAATGACATCTGTTCCAACCGGCACATGATGGCCTACTCTTACGAAAAGCGGAAGAGGATTAAACGTGTGAGCAAGATGTTCTGCGTGCGTTCGCACATGGGGCCTCGGTTTAAAGTCTCATCCTTCGGATGAGACTTTAAACCGAGGCCCCATGTGCGAACGCACGCAGAGAGAGAGAGAGAGAGAGAGAGAGAGAGAGAGAGAGAGAGAGAGAGAGAGAGAGAGAGAGAGAGAGAGAGAGAGAGAGAGAGAGAGAGAGAGAGAGAGAGAGAGAGAGAGAGAGATGAGAAGGATAGGGCCGGGAAAGGGACAGACACAGACACAGACACAGACATAGATACAGAGACAGACAGACAGACGGACAAGCAAACCATTAGGCAGACAGAGAAACAGACAGGACAGACAGAAGAGAGCAAAAAGTGCAAACAGCCCCAATGGCAGAAATTCAGTGTGACAGCTTTAATGGGTCTTCAAATATCAACCAATGTCAGCTTAAATCACTTCACTTCAGCTGAAGAAAGACAGGCCTTGGTCACGCACACACTCTGAAAATAATGCAGTTTTTGAAGCAGTCATCTTTTCACTCTTAATCACACATTATGATTTCATTCAGGATTTTATCGATTTCTCACATATCATACCAAACGAGATCTTGTCAGCTAACCGAAGAGATTAAAGATGGGGACGGGATAGCCTAGTGGTCAGAACATTGCACGCGCAATTTGACGGCCCAGGTTCGATTCCCGTTCGAGGGGATTTTTCCCCTGGAGTTAACGTCAACGCAGACTCCACACTCCTTATGAGTCCTTTGGATGAGACTATAAACCGAGGCCCTGTATGCGAACGCACGCAGAACATCGTGCGCACAGGTTAAATCCTGTTCCACTTTTCGAAAGAGTAGGCCATTGTGTGCTGGTGAGAACTGATGACAAAATTTACTAAACTGCATACAAATGGGAACTGCTTCCCCGATGACTGCTTAGATTTGGTAATGTACGTCTGGAATGCTTGTAGAATATTCTGAATTCAGGGTCTCTTAATCAGTGACATGACACACACACACGCATATACATACACACACATACACACACACGTACACACACAACATACACACAACACACACGCTCGCTCTCTGTCTCTTCTCTGTCTCTGTCTCTGTCTCTCTTCTCTCTCTCTCTCTCTCTCTCTCTCTCTCTCATCTCTCTTTCTCTTCTCTGTCTCTGTCTCTGTCGTCTGTCTGTCTGTCTGTCTGTCTGTCTGTCTGTCTGTCTGTCTGTCTGTCTGTCTGTCTGTCCTCTCTCTCTCTCTCTCTCTCTCTCTCTCTCTCTCTCTCTCTCTCTCTCTCTCTCTCTCTCTCTCTCTCTCTCTCTTCTGTACTTGCCACACGATAGGCAATTCAAGCACTCCCACTCACCCTACTGCATGAAAAAACCATCCACGGCATCACAACACTTATCTACGTCCTCTCTGAAAACACCCCACTCCTGGCTTCCACTTTCTCTTCTCTCTGAAGCTAAGTGCCCTGCTGTCCTCACCCAATAACTCAGCTTCCCTTCAGTATTTTGGGGTCTCTCTTTACAACATCCTTCTGGCATCTTTCATGATATTTTGAAACATGGAATCCGCCTAAGAGAGAAATATCAAAGCTGCTTAATGTGACAGGCGATTTTCTGAACATTTCTTGAGCACTTGTGTATATCATGAATGCCATCAGGATATATGAAGAGCTCCAGATTTCAAGGGGAATAAACGCAAACTGGAGTGGTGCAGGCACCTCCCACATACATCTGGACTGGCCAAGACTGTCCTGCAGGGAACCGTACAAGGAGGGAGACGAAGAGGCTGACAGAGGAAACGATGGGAAGACATCTGGGAGTGGACTGGCTTTGAGTCGAACAACATACTTACGGAAAGTTGAGAACTGCGTGAGTGGAGGAAGCTGGTTACAAAATCTTCAGTAGTGGTTCAACGGTCTACTAGACTACGGGAACGTAAAGGTGTGAATGAAAGTTTTGCTGAAAAGATTTATTTTTCTCAAGCCATTTTTTATGACATTAATTATGAAAGTTTCGTTTTCATTTCTCACATGTTGGTGTCAAACGGGTTTAGATAGCTACAGGTTACAGAAGTGGTGTGTTGTTTTGATTTGTTGGGGGGGGGGGGGAAGATTTTTCAGCTTCTTTATTCTAGGCAGACAGATAAAACCACCTGGCCTGTAACACATATCAGTATTACTGGGTGTTGTGTAGGTCGTTCCAATTTATGACATAACCATGCACCTGTAAATGGCGCTGTGTTTTATTTTCCATGAATATTGAGGCCGCTAAGGCCCGTTATTAGACATATTCCTTTTAGCTTCTGGTTTTCCCTTTTACGAAAATAGCAGCCATTTAATCTGTTTGCCTAGTACACAACCTATATCAAAATCTACGATTTACGTTAGTGTTAAAAGGCACTACATTGTGTAACTAAAGCCATTATAGCGTTGTGTTTTCCCAAGAATTATGATGAACTAGATCTGGTTTTGTTGCGAGCATCTTAAGATATTGTATGCGTTTTCATTTATTTTATTATATATCTATTTATACCACTTTTTGCCTCAGCAGATTTCTCTGTGTGAAATTCGGGCTGCTCTCCCCGGGAAGACTGCGTCGCCACAAGTGCAGCGCTACCCATGTTTTTTTTCTTTTTCCTGGTTGCAATTGTATTTGTTTCCCTTCTCAAAGTGACTTTTTTCTACAGAATTTTGCCAGGGACAAGCCTCTTGCTACCGTAGGTTCTTTTACGTGCGCTAGATAAGGATATGTAACACACGGAACCTCGGTTTATCGTCTCATTCGAAAGACAAGCACCCAGACCACCTTTCATGGGCTAATGGATAGGGGGGAAGTTCATGGCTCAAACGGGATTCAAACCACCGCACAATCCGAACCGGACTTTTCGCTTTCTAAACAGGCGCGTTACCTCTAGCTAGACCACCGATCCACCCATTTTTTTTGTGCATAAAACTGCATCGATACACTGCTCCTATATCCAAGAACTCTGCATGCTTTTATTTGTCTGCCATTCAAGTAGCCCACAGCTGCACAGGACAGCTGTCAAATGCATGTGGGCGTGTGTGTTTGTTTATTTCTTGGCGTGTTTCTTATTATTCTGTTTGCTTCTGTGGATTGCTGGTTGGCTGGCTGGTTGGTTGGTTGGGTGGGTGGGTGGGTGGTGTGGGTGGGTGGGTGGTGGGTGGGTGGGTGGGTGGTTGGTGGTTGTTGGTTGGTGCTGGTGTGGTTTTGGTTGCTGTTGTTTGGTTGGTGGAGTGCGTGGCTGCTCGATGGGTGTGGTTGGATGTAGTGAGAGCAGCAGTAGGTAGTAGTAGTAGTGTAGTTAGGTCAGCAGCAGCAGCAGCGAGCAGCAGCAGCAGCGAAGCAGCAGTAAGTAGTAGTAGTAGTAGTAGTAGTAGTAGTTAGTAGTAGTAGTAGTAGTAGTAGTAGTAGTAGTTGTTGTTGTTGTTGTTGTTGTTGTTGTTGTTGTTGTTGTTGTTGATGTTGTTGTTGCTGTTGTAGTAGTAGTTTTTGTTGTAGTAGTAGTAGAATAAGTAGGAGGAGTAGCAGTAGCAATACTAGAAGGAGTAATAGAAGTTGTAGCAACAGCAGCAACAGCAGCAACAGTAGTAATAACGGAGGGAAGTTATCAAAACATCGTATCTCTTTTCCGCAGTATACAGGAAATAGTTAATATCAAAATTAACTTCATATTTACTCTTGAATTTAATTTCATAACGTTGTTTAATTAGGTATCAATAATCAATATGCAGCACGCCAACTACGCAAGAAATTTGCTTAACAGACAGTCAGTCACTAACCACATAACCTATCACGGTTTAAAATCATGAATACCGTCTGCTTATTTTTGTCACAGTGTGACTAAATATTTAATGACATTGAAGAAGAAAAAAAAAAGGATCGTGTACACACATATCTGACCTTAAGCATAGAGAGCAAAAGAAAAAATAGCAAATCTGAATATCTTTCGACCTTGAAAAGTTTTAGCAGCTATATTTCAACAATAAGCATAAACATTTTAGCTCACACTTGATAAAACGGGACATGCTAAACATACCCGGTCGAGGAGATCTTTCTCCTGGAGTTAACATCAGTGCTCACTCCACTCTCCCCAAAAAGTCTTCGGATGAGACTATAAACCGAGGCCCCGTGTGTGAACGAACGCAAAACATCTTGCGCACACGTTAAATCCTGTTCCGCTTTTCGTAAGAGTAGGCCGTCGTGTGCTGGTGGGAACAGATGACATTTACAAAAACTGCATACACACGGGAATGGATATAAAAAAGCATGTAAATGCGTATTTCATTATCATCTATATAAAAGAATAATCAATCAATCATCAATCAATCGATCAATCAATCAATAAAATACCCTAATTTCTGCTGTCCACTCCTGTAAATCCCGATATTTTGCAGCGTGTGCACGCAGCTGCCCGCTCTTAATGCAGAGAGGGATTTCAGCTGGGGATCAGCTGTAGGGATTTGTCCGGCAGCCTGAAGTGGTCAGCGTCAAATCCCTGCAGAGACTGAGTGTCCAAGACCAGCCAGAGAGACGCAGAGAGCAGAGATGTGAAGAGTACAGGCTTGTTGGAACTCTCCCCAGAGGCACTATACAGCCTGTAGTGAGCGTGAGGGAATTCCCAGCACCAGTCCGTTGACAGAGGATGGACACTGGGAATGCTGACAGACAATTCGTTACTGGGATTAGCTGGTAAGTCACCATAGGCACTGGTACAGTCTGTTCCCAACCAGTGTGAAACACAAACTTTACGAGGGAAATCAATTAAATGGCTGTACATTTCTTAAAGTTCCTTAAAATCTGAACAGAAAAGAAAAGCGAAAAAAAAACCAATTGGACACAACAACAGAAAACTTGCCATGGAGAATGGCACATTTTTGTACATATGTTCTCTCTACTTGTGATATTTGAAGATATTTTAAAGTACTGGCAGTTGCTTTGAAAATACTGTCTCACTGTCCCACAGTGCCCTACAGATAACGTTCTGCTCAAACCAGTAATTATCTTCCTTTATGCAACATGCAAACAATGTACTTTACTTACAGGCAAGTAAAACTCTGTTTAAAAAAAAATATTTAAAAAGTTACATCAGTGGGTTTTTTATAAGCAAACAAAAATGTATGCCGAAAAATAAGCACAATGTTTGGACATTTTATAAGATTAATGGCACCAAATAAGCACTAAAAGCATTGCGTCTCTTCAATCAAAATAGAAAGATACTATACGCAATATTGGATCTTTCTCTTTTACATGTTTTTCGTATTTCACCTGATGAAGGAATGGACTGTCAACTGAAATAAGCGCAGGGTCAACTGTTGCTTTCTCTTGCTATCTACATACCTCTCAGGAGGTTTGGACACAGCATTTGTTTTTCTGCCGCTTGGTTTCCTTTACAACAATGTTGACAGATTTACCAAAGAAAATCATATTTCAAAAAACAAACAAAACAGACACACATGAGAGAGAAGCGAAAGAGATCACGAAATCCAGAAAGGGGCATAAGGAAAGTCAGATACAGAGAAAGAGACAGAGCTAAGGAAAGAGATTGAAAAAATAGAGACGAAAGGAAAGAGGGGGGGGGGGAGGTGACATGATTAGTTGAAGGGGAAAGAGAAGGAGGAAACAGCAGGACTATTTTTTTCTAAACTGTGTGTGTATGCGTGCTTGTGTGCTTGCATAAAATTTAATGCTCACGTATGTGCACTTGCACACGCTTGCACTAGTTTGTATGTAAATGCATGTGTGTGAGTGCGTGCACAGGCGCGTACCTGCGTGTTGTGTGTTTGTGAGCGTGTATCTGTGTGTGTTGTGTGT
>CM060328.1:36917315-36922315 GCA_030674155.1 Stramonita haemastoma | reverse complement strand
TCGTCAACATTAGTACAAAAATACGAGAGAACTAAAACAGGGTTATTCACAATATAATCAGTGTGTACGCGCGCGTACCCTGCTACACGCTTACCACAAAAGCGCGACGCTTTTAATCAAATGCTCTCCCCCTGATAAAGAACACCGTTGCCTTCTTTGGGATGACTAAAATTCATAAAACTCACTCGTCATGGGAGGTAATTGTCCGCATGCGCAAAAGTTCCGAATTATCTCCCATGGCAAAACGCCGGCCGCCTTCTTTGGGCTACTAAAATTCATAACTCGCTACTTCAGGGGAGCTAATTTGAGAAACTCGCTTAAAACTGATTCACTTGTGAATTCTGCTTCCCAAACCTTGCCAAATGACACCTTCTTCTTCTTCTTTTTTAAAAACTTTTTTTAAGTTCATTTTTGGTTATCATAGTTTATACAATTGAAAAATATTAACGGTTTTTGTTGCACTTAGATATAGAAAAGTTAAGAAGTCTAACTTGACCTGCAGCTAAGAGAGAGTAACAAGAGGATTCGAAGATTGAGTGTAGTCAGAAGGATTGACAGAAGATTGAGTCAAAAGGTCCATAGGATTTTGTTCACAGTCAAACATATCAATTTATTTTAATTCTTTTCTTTTATAACAGAACAAAATTCAAATTATCTTTCTGAGTGTTTAGGTATCCCGTCCTTCTCATCTTAGTGTCGCCATTTTTTGTTTACACAATTCGTTTTCTTACAGAAGAGCATCGTCTTTCTTCCCCCTTTCCACTATCCATCTTGCTCTAGTTCTTAAAAGAACCCCGTCAATTCTTTTCTCTCTTTTATCTTTTAACTGTTCCTTCTTTGAATCTATACACTTGTTATCTTCCTCATTTTTTCCTCTTTTTTCAAGGTGTTGAATGTCTCTTATCAATGCTTCTTCTTCTTTGTTCCCTGATCAGGGCAAGGGCCGGATGAAAAAAAAAGTATGAAATACTTACTCTGTAACCCTTGAAAAATAAAGATTATTCATTATTCATTCTTTCTTTCTTTCTCTTCCTTCTTCTTCTTCTTCTTCTTCTTCTTCTTCTTCTTCTTCTTCTTCTTCTTCTTCTTCTTCTTCTTCTTCTTCTTCGCATTCTTCTTCTTCGCATTCTTCGCATTCTTCTTCTTCTTCTTCTTCTCTTCTTCTTCTTCTTCTTCTTCTTTCTTCTTCTTCTTCTTCTTCTTTCTTCTTCTTCTTCTTCAAATTCTTCAAATTCTTCTTCAAATTCTTCTTCAAATTCTTCTTCTTCAAATTCTTCTTCAAATTCTTCTTTCCTCATCACTTCGTTCCTTCTCCTTTATCCACACCACACACCAGTTCTCTCAGCAGCAGCATCTTCATTTCTCTCTCCACTCCTGCTCTCCACATGCATGCTTCCTTCTCTTTGCTCTCCTGAGCAGCAGACAGCACTGGGCCTGCAGCAGCAGGGGGTAGTGTTTACCAGCTGTCTGTTTCTGCAACAGGTCCTGTTAGCGCTGAGGCAAAAAGCTGAAATTATCTGTCACACCCCGATGGACAGGCGGAGTCAGCAGCTCTGTGGAGAGTTTGGGTCAATAACGTTTAATGTCTGCTTTCTGGGTAAGGTTCCAAATGTGCTTTGTCATGAGTACAGGTTTTTGGGGTTTGCTTTTTTGGGAGTTTGTTTTGGTTTGTGTTTTTTTTTAAACTGTGATAAATTTTAGTTAAAGGAAGTTATTATCTTTCAACAATCGAGAAAGATATAATTTTGAATATCGTGCACAGTTTGAACAAGAATGTCTAATGAAACATACACAGGCACACTTACGCCCGTACACTGCGCTTGCGTGCACGCACGCACCACACAACACACACAATTATAAAGAACACACACACACACACACACACCACACACACACACACACACCACACCACACACACAACCACAACACACCACACACACACACACACACACACACAAAACAACACAGACACACAGTGCAATTTCTTAAAAGATTACAACTATCTCTTATTCTCTGTATGCAATAAACTCTCAAAGTGAAAAGAGAAAAACATGGAATAATAATGTTACCGGTTTGTTTGCATTTTTCTTTGTGTATTTTTTGTTGTTTTTTCTCCATTGTTTCAATATGTTATTTACATTATTTATGGCATATGCTTTTCGTAATCATTTCATGATTCCGTTTTGTGTGCATTCTTTATTCGCCCTTTGCTTTTTGTTTTGTTTGTTTTGCAGTCTTTACTTTTGGGTGGGAAAGTAAATGCAAGACATAAACATTCTCAACTTTACGAAAATGATATGTTATGCTACTTAATCATATAACAATTACAGTACGTGGAGAGGGGGATAAGGATAAGCACAGAAAGAGAAAAGAGAGAGACAGACAGAGACAGAGACAGAAGACAGAGACACAGACAGACATAGACAGACATGACAGACAGACAAACAGACAGACAGACAAAAGACAGACAGAGACAGACAGACAAGGATACAGAGGTAGACACACAGAAAAACAGACGGGTGGGTAGGCAGGCAAACAAAGGACAGGATAATGAAACAAGCCAAGAACAAACAGAGAAACCGAAAACTTTCTAAAGACACACTTTTTTTAAAAGTACCATAACACATTTCATCAACAGACACAAAACACACCCGCACCTACTACCATACCGTCGTCACTTTACCACGCAGTACAAGCAGAAGGTATCAAGTTGATTTTGCTGCTACCAGAGTACTACTGCTTTGAAACTAGCCCTCCCACCTTCTTTGGCATCTTTCTTTCTGCTCCTCACTCACCGTACTTGTGTAATTAATATAATATATGCTTTTCATCCTGTCTTGTTCTCCTGAGGCAAGACTGGGCAGGGCAGTGTTTACCAGCTGTCTGCGGCTGCAGCTGCAGCAGTCAGGCAGGCAGGTCCTGAGAGCTGTGAGGATGGGGAAAGCTAGAATGACCTGCCTGTCATGCCAAGATCCGCATGGTCAGACCAGGTCAGGCCTGTTAGTGGAGAGCTGGATCGATCACGTGTTTGTGTTCTGATTTCTTGATGCCTGTTTTTTTTAAAATCTGTTTGTTTGCTTGGAGAATTTTATTGGGTTTTGGTTTTTTTTTAGTAATTGAACGTTGATGTCTGTTGTCGTGAAAATGTGTATTTGAATGAATATGACTGAAAAGTAACAATAGAACGTGAATATTTTGAATAAAGACAGATATATGCACATATTTTTACACACCACACACCACACACACACACACACACACCAACCACAGACACAACACAGACACAACTATCACACACACACACACACACAACACTCCACACACAACACAACACAGGACACACACACACCTCCTCACATCCACACACATACACACACACACTCCACACTCACACATACTCTCACACACATACACACACATGTGCGCACTGCGCCGTCGTACTGCATGGGTGCGTAATGTTCAAAAAGCGCCCTTATTGTTCAAGAGCTGGAGCTTAAGGCTAATAAATGATGAGATTTTTGTGTATGTGTCTAATTTCCTTCAACAGCAAGTCAGCACAATGCCACTTTAGGATTGAAATTTCTAAACACACACTATGCATGCAATGTTTTTCGGTTTTGTAATATAAGTTTCGTAATCTGTTCCTTCTAACAGCACAAAATGCCTTTCCATTTCAAAAGGCAAACGGTTATGAAGAATGTGCGAGATGTTGTGTGTGTGTGGTTTGCACGCTGAACATCAGTGTATTATCCCATCTAAAGGACTTTTGGGGGAGTGGGGTATAACACCACGGGAAAACCTCCTTCCAACGGGGTCTCCATGGTGGCTTCAACCCCTGTCTTCAGTTTGTGAGTTCAACGCTCTTCTCACAAGCTTATCCTGCCTGCTCCGAACTTGTTTTTTTACTCTCTTGTGTGTATTTTTCTAAACCTAGTCTGTTGGAATTCATGATTGTACAAAACAAAGCTAAAGAGGTTTTTTGGGTATTAGAAATGAGCAATCAGCTAGATTCCATGTGCAATTGAGAGAGTCCACGTTGTGTTTGTATTTCGAATCAGTAGCCTAGTTTGTTTTTTTTGTTTTTTTAATATCAACTTCAAGAAAACTTTTCCAACTCATTAACAGGATCTTTGTTTCATATATCAACACTTCATGACAAAATTGTTTTCTATATAATTTGTATAACTGACGTCGTTTGCGTAAAGAGATATCGTCTCGTGTAAAGCTACATCACTGATGCTCTGTAAGAAATCATAATGTAAATATAATTCGAATGGAAAATAAGTTTTTCACTTGACTGTGAGCTGAAGTATATATTTAAAACAGCTGAAAATATTTCCTATGAGCTTTCTAAGGAAACGTACTTGCAGTCTGACTACAATGTATATAAACAAAAGGTGTAGACTATGCTAGTTACACATATTTCTTCTTCTAGTTCTTATATCACTAGTATTGTCATTTGAAGAAAAAGCTGTTGCGCAAATGGTTGATTTGCAGAGTGAGTGAGTGAGTGAGTGAGTGAGTGAGTGAGATGAGTGAGTGAGTGATGAGTGAGTGAGTGAGTGAGTGAGTGAGTGAGTGAGTGAGTGAGTGAGGAGTGATGGACTCATTGGTTTACTGACTAATCGGTTGATTGATTGATTAATTGATTGATTTTCCTTCATGTATACATTTTGTTTTGCCAGGCATTTGCAGTGGAAGAACAGACACAATCTCCTTTTAATCGCTGCCTGTTTTCGATGTGTAACTATCGATTTGCATCCTAAAACATGTCCTTTGCCGGCAAAAAAATAAATATGCTTTAACAACGGCAGACAGGAAACAGATAAAGAACTCAGTGTGCTGACAAAAAGCATGCTAAAGGAAACCTTTTCTATTTACATCTCAGCTTCACTAATTAACTTTGTATGACACTTTTTGGTGATGTATTTTGTTTTTTATCCATGGCAATGACTTGACATGAAAAAATGTGTAAACCTTTAAGCAAAATAACAAAAGGC
>CM060328.1:36899815-36912315 GCA_030674155.1 Stramonita haemastoma | reverse complement strand
CTCTCTTCTCTGCATCCACAGTGGTGCCTGTAGTGTCTGGTCTTCTACTGACCTTGTAACTTTGCAGGGGGTCTGCCTGCTGTTCTGAGCTGAGGTATACTAACTTCTGAACTTCTTTGGGTGTATGACTATTGCTTTTGTTCCTGGTTGTATTTTTCTACATCTCTCTGTCTCTCTCTGTCTCTCTCTGTCTCTCTCTGTCTCTGTCTCTGTCTCTGTCTCTGTCTCGTCTCTCTCTCTCTCTCTCTCTCTCTCTCTCTCTCTCTCTCTCTCTCTCTCTCTCTCTCTCTCTCAAAACTCCAAATGTTCCAGATCAGTTGACCTACAGACTGACTTGAATCTCTTCAAAAAGGTATACAGAAGATTAAATCAGTATTGTACAGATAAATTAGTTCTTGACTGTATTCCGTGGGTTGCAAACACAGGAACTCAACCAGCATGTTCCAGAGGCTTGGCTAGTGTATTGTCATGCTGGTATCCAAGTGTCTGTGCAGCTTGCCATTTCTTGGAGGAAGCTCAAGACTAAACTTGAAAGGTTTCGTTTGTATGGCACACTGTTCTCTTTTTCTTAATATCACGTTACAGACTATGTTTGCATGTAGATTAGATTGTCAGTAGCCATTGTGACAAACTGCATGTTGCAGTTAATGTCTGCTCTAGTTCCAATGATGATATTTCCAAATAACTGTTCCATAGTTTTTTTCTTACTATAGAGATGTTGTTTTTTTAATTTGACTAAAAACAGAAAAGTCCTTGAACTTTAGGCCAGTGCAGATAGCAAACCAATGACTTATTGCATGTTGACCAATCAGGGGTCAACAAAGACAGAGAGTGTGAAGGGGGGTGGGGGGTCAGGTCAGTATCTAATGACATTGCCTTGGGGACAGTAGTGTTGTTTTTGCAAGTCATCTCATCCCTTTCTGCCTGCAGTGTTTGCTTTTGACTGGCCACATTCTTTTGTTTTATAACTTGCACACTATATTTTTTCTTATGTTTTCTGGGTCCATATTGCATAATCATATCCTCTATAAACTACTCCTCTCTTGACGGTTTCTATTACTTGTGTATTTGTGTCTATAGTTATTATCTGTATGGCAAACTGTTTCAAAGATTCAAGACTTACAAACTGCAATGGCATGTTGCCTAGACTGTCAGTAGATGCTTTAGATACTTGCATGTTGCAGTAAATGTCTGCTCTAGTTCTGATGCTGACATTCTCAGACTATTGTTGAATAGTTCTCCTTGAAAACAATGTTTTTCTTAATCTTAAGAAAACAGAAAATAAAAGTATTCCTTAAACACTCGCCCAGTGCATATAGCAGGCCAAGGGCTCATGACAAGTAAGCCAAACAAGAGTCCACAATGAGGAGAGTGAGACACAGGGGAGGGATGGAGAGGTCCTCCACTAAGGGCACTACCTTGGGGATTGTAGTGTTGTTTTTGCAAGTCTCCTTGTTTCTTTCCTCTTGCAATGTTTGCTTTTAATGTTTGTCACAGTTTTGGTAAGATTGTTTGTTTTTTAAATAATGTTTTAGATAATTTTTAGCTAAAGCTCTTAGGTTCAGCAATGGTAAAGTTTTGCACATGTGACCATATAGTGACCACTGCATAGGATAAAACTTATCATTTCCTTCGGAAATCTGAAAACTGAACCAAAAAGAGTGTTGTTTTGCGTTTAAAAATGTAACAGTTTCTAAACACTGGAACTGTGTTCGCTTCTAGTCCTGACTGTCGGCAAGCATGTTTGCTTGCTATAGGTTGCTGTAAATGTCTACACTACTTCAGGTTCACTTTTTTAGATTTTTATTAATCGCTCCATATTGTTGTCTTCCATTTTATGTCTTTTCTCTCCTAGTGATATTAGACATTCCGTATTTATTTTTCCTTAAGAAAGGCTTTTACTTTAGGTATAAAAACCAAAAACAAATAGTCATTGAACCCTGGGGCAGTGCTCACAGCAAACTGCATGCTGACCCAACAGGAGTCAGCAAGGACAGGGAGGGTAACAGAGAGGAGGAGGGGTGGACAGGTCAGTAGCTAATGACATTGCCCTGGGGACAGCACGTGCTGTTTTTGCAAGTCATCTTGTTCCTTTCCTCCCGTCATGTTTGCTTTTGGCATGCTGCAGTTTTGTTTTTGCATTCTGCGTTTTAATATTTCCCTTGTTCTTTATTTTCTTCATGTTGCTTCTAGTCCCTATCTTTCTTTCCAAATTTCTGTGTCCTTGGCTTGCTAACCTGTGCTTATACCCAGCTCTCTCTCTCTCTCTCTCTCTCTCTCTCTCTCTCTCTCTCTCTCTCTCTCTCTCTCTCTCTCTCTCTCTCTCTCTCTCTCTCTCTCTCTCTCTCTCTCTCTGTCTTCCCGCCTCTCTCTCTCATTCTCTCTCTCTCTGCAAAAGATGGGAACAGATGACAATATTTACAAAACTGCATACACACGGGAACCGGATGAAAAAAAGCACATGGTTGCTTATTTTGTTATCCTCGATATAAAAGAATAAATAAAAATAAAAGAAAAAATAAATAAAAGAAAAAGAAGCAAAATGTTTTGTATCCACAATTCCATTTCGTCATTGTTTTCTTTTATTTAGTCCATTAAATAACGCTCCATCCACCTTCGAACTTTGCTCTTCTTGTTTCCTTTCTCGTTTAAAAAACAAAACGTATTGACAATAGTTCAGGGAAAAGGTTGGAGAATTTTTTCTAGCGTTTTTTTCCTTTCTTTATCTCCTTCGATCACACATTAATTTGTTTTTTTTTGTTGGGTAGGGATCATGATGATACCCACTGAGCTTAACGAAAGAAGGGGTTTACTTTTGTTTTGCATTTGTTGTTTGTTTTCTTAGATAGCTTACGTGGCTTCAGGCTTTACATATTGGTGTGTGTTGGAGGATGAGGTGGAGAGGTGGTTAAAAGATATTATTTCTCGTCTGTGCGTGTGCGTGTGTGTGTGTGTGTGTGTGTGTGTGTGTGTTGTGTGTGTGTGTGTGTGTGTGTTGTATGTATGTATGTGTGTGTATTTGTGTGTCTGAGCGCGCCGACGAGTGATGTGTGTGTGTGTGGTGTGTGTGTATATGTTTGTGGGTGTGGGTGTAGGTGTGTGTGGTTGTGTGTGTGTCTGGGGGGGGGTGTAGTTGTGTATGTGTGTGTGCATGTGTATGTGTGTGTGTGTGTCTTTCTGTCTGTCTGTCTGTCTGTGTCTCTGTGTTTGTGTATTTGACATTCATCAATTCATCTTTTTTACTGTGTGTTTATGTTTTTAGTCTCAAAGAATAGGATTCTGTGGTCAGAACTCACTAGGCACAGTCCCCTTTTGTGAAGAGTTTTCTTAGATAATGCTTAGCAGGTAGTGTATACTGAACATTTTTCTTTGATTTGATTAAACGTGAAAGGTGCACCTGTGCGACTGAAGATTGAGGGAGAGGGAGAACGAGAGAGAGAGAGAGAGAGAGAGAGAGAGAGAGAGAGAGAGAAGAGAGAGAGAGAGAGAGAGAGAGAGAGAGAGAGAGAGAGAGAGAGAGAGAGAGAGAGAGAGAGAGAGAGAGAGATCAGAGATGAGGAGAGAGACTGAGAGAGAAAAAAAAGACAGTCAGAGAGGGAAAGAAAAAGGGGGGGGGGGGTTCAGGAGAGAGAGGGGGAAAGAGACAGACAGACAGACAGACGGACAGACAGAAAGACAGACAGACAGACAGACAAACGGACAAAAAGACCGAAAAGGGGCTGGAGAGAGGAGGACAGCAGCAGAGGTTATCAGTACTTTGAATTCTCAAAGGACTCATGACAAAGGCAGTAGCCATCATACCGACATATCTCCAAATCACATGGGACGTCGTAAAAAGGAAATTCAGACAGACAATTTTCACTTCTTTTTTTCTTTCGTTCCCTTCTCTCTCACTTACCTTTCTTTCGAAGGGCAGATAGGAAGTGTGTTATACAATGTTAGATTAAGTTATCTGAAACTTTCTCTTTTTTGTTTTAAATATTGTGTTTTGTTTCTTTTCGTTCTTCATTCAATTTTTTGATAAGAAACAACAAAACCAAAATAACCCCAAGTAACCTAAACAAAACAAAACAAAGAACTCTTCTCTCTCTCTCTCTCTCTCTCTCTCTCTCTCTCTCTCTCTCTCTCTCTCTCTCTCTCTCTCTCTCTCTCTCTCTCTCTCTCTCTCTCTCTCTCTCTCTCTCTCTCTCTCTCTCTCTCTCTCTCCCTCCTCTCTCTCTCTCTCTCTCCTCTCTCTTTCTCTCAGTTCGTGCGCGCACGCACGTGTATATGTGTGTTTGAGTGTGTCTGAGTGTCTATGTGTGAGTGTGTCTGTCTGTCTGTGTGTGTGTGTGTGAGTGAGTGTGCGTCTGTGTGTGTGTGTGTCTGTGTCTGTGTGTCTCAGTGTCTGTGTGTCTGTGTCTGTGTAAACGTTGTCAAACTTGCAGACAATTTACACGCTAGTTAAGAACTTTCCTGTGGCCAGCAGCAGTTGTGGGCTCTGATCTGCCTCCTGCCAGACAAATCTATCCCAGTCAGCAATTTGGTGAGGATGAAGGTGCAATATGTTTCGTGATCAGGACCTTATGGAAGAGAAAAAAAAACTGAATTGATGGAAGGAGTTTATAGGGGGGATGGGGAGGGTAGGAGGAGAAGGAGAGGATGGATTGATATAGCAAAATCTACCGAGAGGAAGCCGACATGAGAGGTTATTAGGGCTGCTCTTCTCCACATGGTATTATCGTCTGGATGCATTCAAAACCGCGCTGCACTTTGGGTTTTGAGTTGCTCTTGCAGAAAAATAATAAACGCTTCAGAGATCAGAGTTTGTTGCAGCCAACTCGTTGCTCTTATAACAAGAAAAAATAGGTTAATAGGCTTCCTTGGACTCGTTTATTTTTATTGTTAAAAGGTAATGGTTAAAGGTGTTCCCATAACCTATGTGGTCGTAAGAGAGCGAGGCGTCAGAGATCTCAGCTTCTATAGGGGCTAACATGTTGAGGGCGACGCCCATCTCTTCTCTTACGCTGCTTTACCTTAGCTGACCATAGAAAGGGAAAGTACCCCATTTACAGCTGGCTGAGCTGGGAAACTATACTGAAGCCAAAGCACGTAAACGGTCACCTTTTATTCTAAGTATTATCAAATTTTCATATTTCTGTAAATGTTAGTAAATAAAGTAATTCTGGTTAAGCATCACTTGGAAGAAATTTGGTTTTTCATCTGCACAGCATGTCTTATAACTGTACCTTTTCGCTGTTCTGTCTGTTTGTTTTCACAGTGAACCCTATACCGTTTGTCCGTGTTATTAAACTGATTTATTCAGAGTGTGTCGCGTGATAGCAGCACCAGTTTATAGTGTTGTTGGAGGAGGGGGGGGGGAGGGAGTAATGGCTGGCTGCCAAACTAAACAGAGGTTAGAATGCTTTCTACTCTGTTCATCTATATTGTATGATTTTTTAATTCCGTTTTTCATCCAATTCACAAGGGTATACTCACGTGGTGAGCCACTTTGTTTGTAGGTTACTAATATTTCACCTGTGTACAGTCTTTAGGTCAGACAAGCAATGGTTCTCCTATCCCGTAGTCTAGGAGACCTTTGGGGCGCCACTGAAGATTTTACATCCAGCTACCACCGCTCCCCGCGATTCTCAGCTTTCCTTAGTAAGTCATTCCACTCAAGGCCAGTCTCTTCTCTGATGTTTCTTCCCAGCGTTTTCTCGGTCTGCCTCTTCGTCTCCCTCCTTGAACTGTTCCCTGTGGAACAGTCTTGGCCAGTCTAGACGTTCGTGTGACGTGCCTGTACCACTTTAGTTTGCGTTTTCGCACTGGTCAGGAGCTCTCTATACAGCCTGATGGCGATTTTATTTCTGGAATTTTCCTCCTTATTAGTTATGTGATATCTCTATGAGATAACACACACACACACACACACACACACACACACACACACACACACACACACAGAGGTATAGATAGATAGATAGATAGATAGATAGATAGATAGATAGATAGTATAGATAGATAGATAGATAGACAGACAGACAGAAGATAGATAGATAGATAGATAGATAAGATAGATAGATAGATAGATAGATAATAGATAGATAGATAGATAGATAGATAGATAGATAGATAGATAGATAGATAGATAGATAGATGATAGATAGATAGATAGATAGATAGATAGATAGATAGATAGATAGATAGATAGATAGATAGATAGTAGATAGTAGAGGACGGACGGACGGACGGACAGACAGACAGACTAGATAATAGATAGATAGATACATAGATACATAGATACATAGATAGCATAGATACATAGATACATAGATACATACGTAGATGCGCTCGCCACGAGACGCGCATACATACATACATACATACATACATACATACATACATACATACATACATACATACATACATACATACATACATACACACACAAATACATACATACATACATACTAATACATACATACATACATACATACATACATACATACATACATACATACATACATACATACATACATACATACATACATACATACATACATACATACTACACATACATATACATACATATATACATACACACATACAACATACAACATACATACACACATACATACATACATACTCATACAACATACACACATACACACATACACACATACACACATACACACAACACACACACACACCACACACACACACACACACACACACACACACACACACACACACACACACACACACAACATACACATACATATACAGAAGAAAAAGTATGTAAAAAAAAAAAGGGCAGAGACAGTAGCAATCAGTTAAAGTGGGGGGCTACACACCAATCCTGAGGGAAGAGCATTTTGGAGAGAGAGTGTACAGCTCTGTGCTAGCTGAGGTGCAGAACACTCATTTTCCATGGCATCTATGAGGTAACAAAAGAAATGATAAAAAGCACGCACACACACACATACACACACGCTCTCTCTCGCGCGCGCCACAAACACACACACACACACACACACACTAACACTAACACTAACACATACACACACGCACGCGCGCACACGCACATACGCACACACACACACATAAACACACACACACACACACACAAGGGGGGGGGGGGGGGGGGGGGGGCTAGAAAGCCTAGTAGTCAGAACATTGCGCTGGCAATTTGTCGACCCGGGCTCGATTCCCGTTCGAGGGGATTTTTCCTCTGGAGTTAACATCAGTGCAGACACTACTCTCCCCAATAGTCCTTTGGATGAGACTATAAATCGAGGCCCCTTGTGCGAACGCACGCAGAACATCTTGCGCACGCGTGAAATCCTGTTCCGCTTTTCGAAATAATAGGCCATGGGAACAGATGACAAGATTTACAAAACTGCATGCACATGGAGACTGGATGTATAAAAGCACATGAGTGCTTATTCCATTATCCTCGATGTGAAAGAATAAAGAGATAAAAGTAAATAAAATAAATAAATATGTGAATAATTGATAATACATACACATAACTATAAATTATATTGGTATTGCCAAAAGTGGACGCGTCACTTTGGACACACATACCTGACATGAGAGGGAGGGAGGGAGGAGCCAAAAGCTGTCATGGAGTGTGGGGAAACTGTCGTGGATGAGCTGCCAACAGGATTAAGAGCTAGAGCAAATATAGAAATTGACAAGTAAGAGCAAGATCAACAGACTGGATCAGTCTTTCTAACTGTACACACACACACACACACACATGGAGTCATCACTTGCGTGCTTTCTAAATGCAATGGTGTGTAGTGAAGAATTGTGGCTTTAGTATTATGCTAGTAAGCACCACAGGGGAAAGCTAAAGTGGTTATAAAAAATTGTGTGATGTTTTTGTCACATCAAAATTTGTTGTACAAAATTATCCAGCTTTGTTGTCACTAGTGGAGCAAGAACAATTTAAGCATTCAATCAGAAATCACGCACCATAAGCTTTTGTGACAGTGGACTTTATCTGCAAAAATCATATGGGTCTATCAGTTTAGAACAACGCTATGCAGCATATATTGCAGGAGTACAACAAGCACTGCATATTTTGATAAAATCATTCCAAAAATAGAAACAAATACGATCACAAAAAAAAAGATTACCACAATGATCATGACCTACGAGCAGAAAATATCGATTCGTCAGAAAGAAAATTATGACTGAAGTATTTGTGATACTAATATTAAACCTGTCAGGCCTAATTTGTCAATAAAATGGATGATAAGCTTGGGTTTCAACTATCAAATTTAAGTTTAGTTTTCAAAAAATGGGAAAGAGACAAAAACTTTGTCAAAAAGATTATTTAGCTTATAACACTAAACTATTTTTTCATCATGTTATAACTTCAACCGCAATTCTGTGAACTGTTCTAGAGACTTTGTGACAGCTTAGTCAATGCAATTTGGAAATGTCAGAAAGTTGCAGAGTCGTGATAGCTGATTCCTGGCAAAACTTGCCAACCTCCCCTCACCTCACTTCCCCTCACCTTCACCTCACCTCACCTTTACCTCACCTCATCTCACCTCATCTCACCTCACCAACCACAATTTGGGTGAGTGTGTGGTTGGTTTTTGATTCTTGCACAGTTGTTGTCAGTATCGCTTCACATGCTGCCCACCTCTGATCTCTGTGGACATCAACGCTCGCCAAGTGCCAGCCTCAGGCTCGCGGAATGCCAGATCTCTTTAGCTAACCAGCCAGTTCCAGGTACCTACCTCTTCCTTGTCCCCTCACCTTCCCCCATCATCACCAGACACTTTCCCCAGTCACTCCTCTCCTCCCCCTTTGCTCTACTTTCCCTTTTCATAACTTTCATCCTTAGAAGATGGGGTGATAAGGGGGTGGGATGATATGAGGGGGTAAGGTGATGGAGCGGGGTGATGAGGGGGTGGGGTTGGGGTGGAGTGGCAGGATGCCCAGACTGATTGTTTGCCCAGTATCTGCAGGCCCCATAGTGAGTGCCGGTGTCTGCAGCAGGCAATAATAATTGTTTGTGGGAGCAGCCCACTGGAAACAAGTGTTGCCAAGTTCCACGACTGACACAACCAGCAGGGTGAGTCATACACAAGAGAAACGTTTCTGACAAGCTGGGATTTTTCTGCATATTCGGTTGTTTTTGTGGGTTTTTTTATCTTTTTGACTCCAGAGTCTCCATCGTCTTTGTTATGACTTGATTTAGAATTTTGCTTTTAGTTGATCAATTTTAAATCGCTATTGATATCTACAACGCAATCACAAGCGTGCATGCATGCACCTTTCAAATATTTATGTAAACAGCTTTTTTCTCAATTAAAACATCGGTATTTTCAACATTTAAAGAATTTACTTCTTGTACTTAATACAAAAAACCGATATTTCATTACATAATAATTTTGATATGCTACAAAAAGATAGATCTTATTCATAGTGCGACTTATCCCGTGAAAAAAAACTTGTTTCACTTCTCTTAATTCAGCGTGTCTGAGTCTAGATGTCTTTATCTATTAATCTTGTTACTTTGTCATCTAGACACTGGTATCGGATCTGTCTTTATTAAAGGTAAAAGACAGACTTAGAAAAGAAAAGAAAAGAAAAGGGTAAAAGATAGACATAGGAAAGAAAGAAAAAGAGAACCAGACACGCATATGCCTTCAACAGTGACGCCGTTGTAGCGGCCATCCACACCTGGTGGAAATAACCAGGTATTGTGTGTACAGGTGATAAACAGCAACTACTGCTGCTTGCTAACAGTCCGTGTAAGTATACTTACTTCACGCTCATCCTTTTCTCCGGTACAATTACCTAGGTAGTCCTGGTAATCTCCTATCCTAGTATCCTGTCATTTTCCATATACTCCATTCGTCTCTGACAGGAAAGAATGAAACAGAAAAGAGAGAGAAAGAGAAAGAGAGAGAGAGAGAGAGAGAGAGAGAGAGAGAGAGAGAGAGAGAGAGAGAGAGAGAGAGAGAGAGAGAGAGAGAGAGAGAGAGAGAGAGAGAGAGAGAGAGAGAGAGAGAGAGAGGAGAGAGAGAGAGAGAGAGAGAGAAGAGAGGAGGGAGAGAGAGAGAGAGAGAGAGAGAGAGAGAGAGAGAGGCAGGCAGACAGACAGACAGACAGACAGACAGACAGACAGACAGACAGACAGAAAGAAGACAAACAGATAGTGACAAAGACAGAAAGATACAGACAGTCAAACAGGAAAACAAAGAGAAACAGAGACAGAGGGAGAACGGAAGACAGACAAACAGGCAGACAGACAAGAAGGCGACAGACAGGGAGACAGACATACAGAGAGGGAAAGAGACATGCGTAAACCAGGTGGCGATGGCAATCTTTTCTTGTCTTTTTATTGATAGATGTGTTTGCTTTGTTATCACTTCTTAAAAAAAGAAAATATAACGAGAGACAGACAGGCAGATAGACAGACACAGACAGACATACAGACAGACACACAGTCAGACAGACAGACAGAGAGAGAGAGATTCATTGATTGATCGATCTAGTAATTGATTGATTATCTGCATTTTCAAGGGTTACAGATGAGTATTGGCATACTTGTTTTTCATCCAGCCCTTGCCCTGAGTAGGAACTATCATTAACAATCACAGCTATTAATTTCCAATGAGATAGACAGACAGACAGACAGAAAGACAGAAAGACAGACAGACAGACAGGCAGGCAGGCAGACAGATAGACAGACAAACAGGCATAGAGGCAGGCAGGCAGATAGACAGGCAGACAAGCAGGAAAGGGAGGTGAACAAATAGATAGACAGGCAGACATACAGGCAGACAGATAGATAGGCAGACAGCAGGCAGGCAGGCAGGCAGGCAGGCATGCAGTCAGACAGACACGCAAGCATAGAGTCACGAACAGGCAAGCAAGCAAGCAGGCAAAAAGGCGGAGAGTCTATTAAGACTTAGGTTGTCATAATCATCAGAACACGACGTGACCAGTTGTAAGAGACAAACAATATGTCACGGCCCTCTGTAATTTCCTGTAGGAGATGAGAGACAGGAGCTATTGCAGCAAGCCAGTGTTGTTGTTGTTGGTGTGGTCAGTCTACAGGTCTCCGTTCTGTCTCGTCAGGTTTTTTTACACCGTTTCTTCTCCCATTTCGGTAATGAGTTGTATTGCACTCTATTGTATTCGTTTATTGTTCTTTGTATCCTTTTTGTATTGTATGTTACAGAATAATTCTGTGCGTGATGTTCGAGTTGCTCTTCTATAGGCAAGTGCGTCACAACTTGACCGGCGCTGCCCTTTTTGTTTCATTTGATTTTTCCTCTCTGTGAGTATGTTTGTTTCCCTGTGGAAGTAGCTTTTTTGTGTAGAATAATGCCAGAAGTAATTGTCTTGCTGCCGTGGGTTCTTTTACATATTGTGTTGAATATAATGTGTCCTTAAGCTCAAATTTTTGTATATACTGTCACGTAAAATACTAGCATACAGATCAACTTTCCTAGTCTAGTGGATGGAGGTAAACTTCTGATTCTAGACAAAAGTGCTATCTCTAGACCACTGGTCAATATAAAAAACATTCGATGAGAATTTTGTTTAAATTCTGATATGTTTTTTCGGTGCACAATTGACTACAAAACCATTGACGTTTCAAATTCGATTTCATACATAAACCTACTGCAATAGGAAAGACGGCAGATTCTTCACGTTTGTTACATTTTGCGTAGAAGTTATTATCATAGCACCTACATTCCATTCGGATGAGACGAAAAACCAAGACCCCCGTGTGAACGCACGCAGAACATCTTGCACCTACGTTAAAAACCCGTTCCGCCTTTCGGAAGAGGAGGCCATTGTGTGCCGGAAGGAGCGGATGACAACAAAATAAAAATAACAAACATGCACACAGGTGTCAAGTTTAGACACCATTCCTGAGGGAAAATCGGGGAGTTGGAGTAGCCAAGGCGGTTCGGGGCTAAAGGCCTACATGGCAACGTTCTGGTGGCTCCTGCACCAGCACTGGAACCATTTGTATCGGGGATTGCTTTCCAATGGACCATTCCAGCGACGTGGAGAGGGGGGGGAGGGTTTGCTGCATGGGTGATGATATGATGTGATTATTATGATATGATATGATATGATTGATATGATATGTGATGGATTGTGATATGATATGAGTATGATATTGATATGATATGATTGATGTGATATGATTGATACGATACGATACGATACGATACGATACGAACGAACGACACGACACGACACGAACGACACGACACGACACGACACGACACGACACGATACGAACGATACGATACGATACGATACGATACGATACGATACGATACGATACGATACGATACTCGATATGATATGATATGATATGATATGTATGAATAATTATGATATGATATATCATCATATCGCATTGCACATACCTTCATTCACAGAGGATTTCTCAGTGTAAACTGTGGACTGGTCACCCGACGGAAAGTGCGTCTCCACAAGGGAAGTGCAACCCCTTCTTGATTTTT
>CM060328.1:36884815-36894815 GCA_030674155.1 Stramonita haemastoma | reverse complement strand
CTGTCTACCTGTCTGTCTGTCTGTCTAACAGTTTATCTATCAATTTATCTATCTATGTATCTATCTATCCATATCAATTTCGTCTTTGTTTGACATCTAAGATGTCTTCTATCTGTATGGCTGTTTCATCTAACCTTTCTTCTTCCTCTGTGACTATTTGTCTGCCTCAGTGTTTCTCAGGGTATGCCTCTGTCTGTCTGTCTGTCCGTCTGTCTGTCTGTCTGTCTGTGTGTGTGTGTGTGTGTGTGTGTGTGTGTCTCTCTCTCTCTCTCTCTCTCTCTCTCTCTCTCTCTCTCTCTCTCTCTCTCTCTCCTCTCTCTCTCTCTCTCTCTCTCTCTCTCTCTCTCTCTCCTCTCTCTCTGTTGACCCTCAAAGACAGGACTGTTTTGAAAGAAAGTACTGGTTCTGACTATTCATTAACAGAAGTCACCGGTTGATTTCCATCGGTGGGTTAGTGTGTAGGTTGGAGAGTGAGGGTGGTGGTGGTTGAGGGAGAGTGTATGAATGTGTGTGTTTGTGTGTGTGTGTGTATGAGAGAGCGCGCATGTATATCTGTATACCTGTGTGTTTGTGTGTGTGTATGTGCGTGTGTGTTGTGTGTATATGTTTGTCCGTGTGTGTGCGTGTTTGTGTGTGTGTGTTTGTGTGTGTCTGTGTGCGTCTGTGTGCGTCTGCGTGCGTTGTGTGTGAGTGTATGTGTGGGTGTCTGTCTGTTTATCTGTCTGTCTGTTTGTCTATATTTGTCTCCATGCACAAACCCCCACACGTGTTCCTGTGTTTGGGAGTTTTTGTGAGTATGTGAAATGGAACATAATGGAGAAAGACAGAAATAGAAGCACAGCATGCATCCTGAAGATCAAGTCACTTGTTATTAGCGTTTACCTGTGAATATTCAGCATCCTTCTTTCATGTAGGTTCTTCTTTATCTGCCAAAACCGTCTTTGTTTTAAAAAAACAACAAAATAAGCTCCTGGTCATAGATTTTACGTTGTATGTAATTAAACTTGGAAGCAGCAATATTTCATTGAGGATGTGCTACAGTCACTCATGACCTTTTTTTTTGTTTCTTCGGCTAAATTTACGAGGGTGACTGATAGTAGATTTTGTGTAACAATATTCCGACTTCGGGGATGGTGTCTACGTATATCACTAGTATGCTAGCGTTTGCTGTTGTTTTAGACCATTTTCATCTATTCCTCACCCGCAAGCAATTTTGTACTCTTCCAGAAGGTAAAACGGGTTTTAACGTGTGTACAAGACGTTCAGGGACGATATAGTTCAGTGATCAGAGCGCTCGCTTTCCCCCAGCCAAGGTTAAACAGCTTCGAGCTTGGTTACTAATTGGATGGGTAACCGTTTGCGCGCTTTGGCCACAGTACAATTCCCACAGTTCACCCAGCTGTAAATGGGAACCTGTCCTCTTTAAAGTCAAGGAAGTTAAAACAGCGAGGAGGAGGAGATGGGTGCCGCCCTCAACATGCTGACCCTAGAGAAGCTGAGGTCTCTGACGCCTCGCTCCCCTACAACAACACAGGTTATGGGACACCTTTACCTTTACCTTTTACAAGGCGTTCTGCGTGAGTTGGCACACCACACGGAACCTCGGTTTCTAGTCTCACCCCAAGGACTTTCTGGGGAGTAGAATCGGCTTTAAGGAGTGGAACGGGATAGCCTAGCGGTTAGAACATTGCGCTCGTAATCTGACAACCCGGGTTTGAATCCCGTTCAAAGGAATTTTTCCTCTGGAGCTAACATCAGTGCATGCTGACTCCACTCTCCACAAAAGTCCTTCGGATGAGACTATAAATCGAGGCCCCGTGTGCGAACGCAAGCACAACATCTTGCGCACTCGTTAAATCCTGTTTCGCTTTTGGAAAGTGTAGGCCATTGTGTGCTGGTGGGAACAGATGACGAAATTTACAAAAGTAAATTTCACACAGGGACTGGATGTAAATAGAAAACCAGAAGAGAAAAGCACATGGGTGCTTATTCCATTATTCTCGATATAAAAGAATGAATAAATGCATACATACATAAATGAATGAAGAAAGAAAGAAAGAAAGAAAGAAAGAAAGAAAGAAAGAAAGAAAAGAAATAAGGGAAATGTCTCCTCGAACGAATGTCTCGGTGATGATTCAAACCTAGGGCATCAGATAGCGAGTGTAGCACTCTAACCACCAGGCTACTAATGATGTTTAAGAGTCAAAGAGTGCAGGATTTATAAGTCTGCAGAACATCTGGTTCTTTTCCTAAAGCTGTTGTTGCCTAATCATCTCACTGAGTTGGGTGGCCTTCTTAAAATAAACGTTTCAGAGAGAGGTGGTTTGAAGAGAAACGTAATTCAGTTTGTTATTCCCCTGATGAGTTTATACCGCTTGTCTGTTTTGTGTCCCAGTGCATCTCTCTGTCTCTCTGTCTCTGTCTGTATATCTGTCTGCCTGCCTGCCTGTCTGTCTATCTGTCTGTCTGTCTGTCTGTCTGTCTGTCTGTCTGTCTGTCTGTCTGTCTGTCTGTCTCTCTCTTCTCTCTCTCTCTCTCTCTCTCTCTCTCTCTCTCTCTCTCTCTCTCTCTCTCTCTCTCTCCTCTCTCTCTCTCTCTCTCTCTCTTCTTCTTCTTCTTCTTCTTCTTCTTCTCTTCTTCATTTTTCTTTTGTTCATACCTACTAATATCATTTTTTCTTATAACTAAAATGATGAAATGTTTTGTTTTGACAAATGTTATCATGTGACTAAAAAATCGGTCACCTTTTAAAAAACAAAAAACTTTTTATCTAATTTTTTTTCATAAAATCAACAGACAATTTTACCATAAATGAAAAGAAAAGACAGAAAGTCAGAGAGACAAACATAACATAGTTACAGACAGACAACCAGACTGACAGAAAACAAACAGAGACAGACAGACAACCTGGCAGACGGACAAACACGAAACTTAACGGGTCGTTAAACAAACAGACAACCTTCTAACCAACCTCGATGAAAAAAAAAGAGAGAAAAAAAATCGTTTCCTTTGACATAACCTCAAAGTCAAGATTTGCTTCCTGCCAAGCCCCCAGCCTGATAAGACAAACAAGTGTTGACAGTTGTGGGGGGGAAAAAAGGAGGAGCGTTCACACAGACCTGTCACTCCTGTGTGTGCTCTGTTGTGTGTGTGTGTGTGTGTGTGTGTGTGTGTGTGTGTGTGTGTGTGTGTGTGTGTGTGTGTGTGTGTATGTGTGTGTGTGTGTGTGTGTGTGTGTGTGTGTGTGTGTGTGTGTGTGTGTGTGTTGTCTGTTTTCACTTCATGGTGGTCACTAGCAGTCACTGAACTACCACTACATTTGGACTTTTTTTTCATTAAATAGCAGTAGAACTTATTATGTAGGTGTTATTGTATTGGGATTTTTATTATTATCTTACGTTTGTGTTTGTTTCTAGAGTTCTAGCTTTCTAGATAGCTTTAATTGTTGCTTATGTATATTCCAGAAGACATAATATGACTAATTTTATCTAGGTTACCACCCGGCAAAATAAATGTTTGGTTCTGTCCAAGTTGTGTTTATGTTTGAAAACCTTTGGTCACGATATTGTTTTTTTTCAGGCAACTTCCTACTTCGAACTTCTTTTTTTGCCTAAGACAACTTCTAGTCATGATCATATCGCCACCTAGAAAACTCAAACAATTCTATGCCTTCCATTCCTCAGCAGTTTGCTGAAGGCAGCAGACACATTCAGACGATCTTTATACTCCTCAATCTGTCAGTGTGATGAATTCTTCTAGACACCATTGAAAAGCACACGTGACTAAATACCTAAAGGTGTCAAACCATTTGTTGTCTGAGGGTTTAATCAAACTTCCTGCATCACTTGACAGCACAAACCATCTCCCTTTCACTGTCATCTTTAACGTGGCATCCCTTACCAGTATGTCCATTACAGGCTCATCCCTCATCCCTGTGAGTCACTCTATGTCAGTCCAGCCTCACATATGCAGAAGTCATAAACGTGAGTTATATGCTGGGGCTGGTCAAACATGCGCTGCCCTCCACATCGCAGATAAACACTGTCCGGGCTTTGCAGCGTGAGCATGGGGCGGGGGGGGGGGGGGGGAATAATGGCTGGACCTATAGACAGACCATTTCTGTAAGGAGAGAGGGATATGGTTATGTCTGTTCAGTCAGCAAATAGTTCTTTTCCAACTATGTTAGAGCTAAGGCTATGATGTGTAACAACAGAAAAGGTCAGGAGAGGAAGTTCTGATCTTCTAATTGTATAGAAAATCTTGTCCAGGCATCAAAAATATAAGGAGTAAAAGTAAAACTTCAGTACGTAACAATATCATCTTTTTCATGTACATAAAAATTTAAACTATGCAATTCAATATAATACAATTCAATAGTTTACTTTACAAAGCACGTTGGTTATCTTCATCTTGCAAATTTGACATTTTATCTCTCTTATCAAAATCCTCATTATAGGTAATTTTTCTCAGTATATAAATAACCTTTGGTCTTGCAAAAAATAATTGATTATAAAAATGGCATTTGCTGGTTTTTCCAAATACTATCACACTCTCTACTTCAGCAAGTTTTGCTGGTTTTCTTCCGAACAAAAGAATTTAAATTTTGGAATATGGCAAACTGTCTCTATAATTACAAGTACAGTATACCCATTCAGTACACTTAATCTTTCTTTAGTACCCAGATTTTTCAGGGGAATATTGCTGGTATAATTAATCATTTATCAGCTATAATAAACTTGCTCTTGCACATTTGGATTTTTATCATTCTTTCTTTTTTGTAAAGAATGCATTATATAAAATATGCACATATATTTATATATCTTTTTTTGTGGTATCATTCAGATTGTGAGCAGGGAGTGTCAGAACAAGAGTCATATCTCTTATACAAACGGAGTACTCATCAGTGTTTTAAATAAAACTGATTCTACGGGAGGTCACTGCCCTGTGCTATGTTCTCTCCCTTCCACTTCCCACCCACACCCCCATCCTCCTGCCGTGTAAATGCCATGAAGACACATGATGACAGGGATGATGTGGATGGTTGTGTCGAGACATAAAACACGTCGTTTTATTTTCATCAACCTTGCAACATATTTTACCTGTGAGCTGTTACTGCTTTGTAGTACCTTAATGGTCGGTATTAGTAATAATTCTAATAACGTGCAGACTTCACTAAATTACTCATCCCTTTCAGCGCTGCCATAAACACTGACAGTTGAAAAGGTCAATCTTTCTGATCTTTGATGAACACATTTTAATAATGCTCAAATGCTGCAAAGCGTGGCAAATAGGTGGCACAAGATGACGTTATCAGCACATCGTATGGGACAGTGGCATTTTTAATTTTTTACGATTTTCAAAGCCAAAGCTGAATTTATCTTCTTTTTTTAAAGTATGAACATATGGAAAAACACAACATACACAAAAACGTCCAAATTCCTATCCGCAATATCACTGAGAATGGCATGCCAAGGACCAATGCCCCTCTGACAACGGAGAAAATGTGCACACAGAAACTGTCATGTCCCGCCTTCCCTTCTCCCGTCATCCCCCTCTGTCCTAACGTCATTTCCAGTTATTTTCAGCCACGAGGTGGCGCGCCGAATCGTCTTGTGAAGTGTCTGGAAATGTCAGCCATGATTTGATGAATTGTAGGTAATGTGATTGTGGGTTCTGTTTCTGTTAGTAGACGTAATTACTGAGCCTATCATATACAGACAGTCTGGAATGAGATTTCATGGAGACGACTTGTCTGGATAATAGGGCTTTTTGTTCAAGAGGACTGCCCTCTCTTCTGAGGCTTCCGAGACCTTGAGGTTGTTGTTTTTTTTATATCAGTCTGTAACTGTAATGGTTGTGATCTGTTTTATTTCTAATTTTGATTTTTGTGTTGCTTCATATGTCTGACTATTTTTTTTCTGTTTTCAATAGTATCTTTAACTCTGATTTTTTTCTTACCGTTTCATTAGGATTCCAAGCTACATTTTTTATAAGAAAAAGGTCAAACAACAATTCTAAACCAAACAAACACAACTTACATCGTATTTGTTTTTAAAAGCCTTGCTATGCAGACTCAATAGAATCCTTAAAAGTGAGTTAGGCGGTTTCAATCCAAAAACACACGAAATTAGATCAACAAAAAAGAAATGGGAGAAGAAAGAGGAAAAGGATGGAAGGAAGGGGTCAATAACGAGGAAGAACGAACATAAGAAAGGAAGGAAGAGAAAAGAATTTGGGGAGAGAGCCGCAAAAAGAGAAATACTGGCTCAGTGACGTTTGTTTGACGTGTTTACTGAAATACTTTTTTTTCTGGATTTCAAAACATTCATCTATATACTGGACATGACATTCATTAATAATATTCAATTTCTCGCAGAGTAGTTAGTAGAACAAGCTGTTTCAGGTGGACTATGATGGTACTAGTTATACTGTTTCAAAATTACTAGCTAGCCTGTCAAGCCAATGTTGGTCTTTAACAGATTTAGACTTAAACAAAGACTTTCCATAAAAAAAACTTCTTTTCAAGACTGGAATGTGCAACAAAGAGAACTTGACATAAATAACTATCGTTTGCTCCTACAACATGCTTGGTCCTGCTTGACACGCAGAACATCTTGCGCACACGTTAAACCTGTTCCGCTTTTTGGAAAGAGTAGGCCATTGTGTGCCGGTAGAAACAGACGACAAAATTTACAAAACTACATACACACGGAAACTGGATGTAAAAGAGCACATGCGTGCTCATTCAATCATCCTCGATATAAAAGATTTTTTTTAAGTGAACGAATAAATGGATGAAAGGTAAAATAGGTAAAGGTGTCCAGTAACCTGTGTGGTCGTAGGGCTAGGGGAGCGAGGCGTCAGAGACCTCAGCTTCTCTAGGGCCAGCATGTTGAGGGCAGCACACATCTCCTCTCCCTCACTGCTTTACCTTCCCTGACCCTCAAGAGTGCAGGTATCCATTTACAGCTGTGTTAACTGGGCAAACTACTGAATCCAAGGCGTGCAAACGGTCACCCATCAATTGGTAACCACTCTCGACGCTGCCTAATATTGGCTGGGGGGAGGGAAAGCGAACGCTCTGACCTCTGAGCTACCCCGTCCCCAATAAAAACAAATAAATAGATAAATAATTAACACTGGCTTGAGAATAAAAAAGCGAGTGCTCTGACCCCTGAGCTACCTCGTCCTCTACCTACCCCCTTACCTTACATTGATTGTGAGCTATTTTGGTTTCATCACCAGCATGAATGGGAAGATGAAAGGAAGCAGAAAGGGAAAGATTCAAGCAGAGCTGTTCCAGCCAGTTTTGGTTTTCTGTCTACACTTTACCACACTAGTGGAAGCGTCTGCTGCTCTATCTGCTGTGACGAAACCACTACTGACAAACGGTTGTTGTGGAGAGGGGGGGGGAGGGGGGCAGTAGGGAGAGAGAGAGAGAGGAGGAGGGAGAGGAAAAAGCATGCAGATTTGTATCGAGGCAGACAACAAGTTTTTGGTGGTGGTGGTGGTGGTGGTGGTGGTGGTGGTGGTGGTGGTGGTGGTGGTGGTGGTGTGTGAGTAGTAGTAGTAGTAGTAGTAGTAGTAGTAGTAGTAGTAGTATAGTAGTAGTAGTAGTATCTAATCGTTTCTTTCTGGCATAATGGAATAACCACTCGTGTGCTGTTTCACACCCTGGATTAAGCATCAGAAATAAAGTATGCAAGCCTTTGATTTTTAGCTTAGACTAGGACTGTTTCCTACTCATTGAGTCGAGGATGTGAATTTCCTTAGAAAGTAGCACAGCTTATCCCGACTTCGAACAGTCAAATTCTCGTGTCACAAGGTCGCCATGAACAGAGTATCAGATTGTATTACACAATATCTTTTACTGGTACACAAATCGAGGCAAATGCTGATGCATGGTCTGTATGTGTTTTGTTTATCTCTCAAATATAATTTATAATTTTTTCATTATACCACTTTCTGTCACAACAGATACATCTGCGAGAAATTCAAGCTGCTCTTCCCGGGAGAGCACGTCGCCACAAGTGCAGCACCTCGCATTAATTTTTTCTTTGTCCCGTCTGCAACTATATTTGTTTCCCTATTAGACTGACTTTTTTTCTACAGAATTTTGCCAGGGGCATCTCTCTTGTTGCCGTGGGTTCCTTTACGTGCGCTAATTAAGGATGTGTGATACACGGGACCTCGGTTTATTGTCTCATCCGAAAGACTAACACCCACACCACCACTCATGCTCTAATGGATGAGAAAAAAAGTTTTGTGCGAAACGGGATTCGAACCACCGCACACCTCCGACCCGGACTTAACGATATCTTTTACATTTACTGATAGCCTACACAAATCGATGCCAATATTCAAACATAGCTTGTGTATGTATGTGTTTTGTTCATCTCTCACTTCAGACCCTCTATACACTGCTTCAGTGCAAACACGCACCAGCTGCCCCTGCAGAGCTAAATGTGGATCATTCAATGGCTCTTGCGTAAGTGGCGAGGGAATGTTTGGCAAGTGCAAGGCGTTATAAAAAAAAAAGATATTGTGATGATGTGAAATGATAGCAGCTAGCAAGGCAAAAGTGATAAGATTTGTATACTCTACGTGAAAGTGTCGGCATAACTACAATATTCATGACAGGGGGGGCGGGGGAGGGGGAGGGTAGCCTAGTGGTCAGAACATTGCGCTCTCATTTTGACGACCCGGGTTCGTTTCCCGTTCGATGGAATTTTTCCCCTGGAGTTAACATCAGTGCTGACTCCACTCTCCCCAAAAGTCCTCCGGATGAGACTATAAACCGAGGCCCTGTGTGCGAACGCGTGCAGAACGTCTTCCGCACACGTTAAATCCTGTTCCGCTTTTCGTAAGAGAAGGTCATTGTGTGACGGTGGGAACAGATGACAAGATTTACAAAACTGTATACACACGGGGACTGGATGTAAAAAAGCACATGAGTGCTTATTCCGTTATCCTGCATATAAGAGAATGAATAAGTAAACAAACAAACAAACAAATAAATAAATTAATTAATTAATTTAAAAAAAATAAATTATCTGGAATCACCGTGGTAGGCAGCAACACAGCAATGTATCAATCCTGCTTAATTCCTTCATTCTCACACTAATTAATCTACAATTCATCTATTTCAATTCTTGAAAACTCTGCTCGAAAAAACAGTATTCTTTGTCCCTGAACCAAAGATTGTCAACTAATTGAGAGATTTCTGATACTACACAGGATTACTTCATATGTTCATTTTTTCTTATTCATTCAATTTTTTTTAATTCCAAGATAATGGAATAGCACTCTTGTGGGCTCTTTTTTGACATCCAATCCCCGTGAGCATGCGGTTCGTGATTTTTTCCCTTTCTATCAGCACAAGTGGTCTATTTTTCTGAAAAGCGGAACAGGTTTTAACCTGAGTGCAAGACTTTTTTGCATGCGTTCGTACACTGAACCTCTGTTTATAATCTCAACGGAGGGACTTTTGGCGGAGTGGAGTCGGCACTGATGTTAACCTCTATTTATGTGGTGAGTAGCCTTGAGCTTTTGTAAAAGATGTTCTCAAAGTCATTTAGACAGATAGGATCCCCTCACTCAAACTAGTAGATTGAAGTTAAAAAAAAGTACTATGTATCAACACACACACACACACACACACACACACACACACACACACACACACACAGCCTCCTCCCACCCCCTCACACACACACACTACAGCCACCCACCACACACACAACACACACACACACACACACACACACACACACACACACACACACACCACACACACCCCACACACACACACACACACACACACACACACACACACACACACACACACACACACACACACACACACACACACACACACACACACACACACACACATTCAAAAAGAGAAAATAAGACTTTTTTTGTAAAAAACAAAAAACAAAAACTCTCCAGTAGTGTACCTGGCAAGAACTTAACGTCACCTCGCACATAAACAAAACAG
>CM060328.1:36867315-36877315 GCA_030674155.1 Stramonita haemastoma | reverse complement strand
CACACACACACACACACACACACACACACACACACACACACACCACACACACACTCACTCACTCAAACACCACACACACACACACACACACACACACACACACACACACACACACACACACACACACACACACACACACACACAAACACACACACAATACACACACACAACACACACACACACAACACAACACACAAGACCCCCCACCCCCACAACCCCCACCACCCCCACCCTCCCACCCCACCCCATGTACACACACACACACACAACACAACACAACACACACACACACACACACACACACACACACACACACACACACACACACACACACACACACACACACACACACACACCCTCATAGACTGCTAGGTCAATAGGAATGGGACCATAAATAGTGAATGAGCAGATAAGTGTGCCTTACAGTCTGCTGATCTACGTACAGGAAAGCAACGGTTTATGGAGGGAGACCTCGGGTCTCTTAGGATCGGATCATACACACGGCAGCAGAAAAAAGAGATTCGCTCATAAAGATGGGGCAAGTTGATGGAAGGATGAGACGGTGTGTGTGTGTGTGGGGGGGGGGGGGGGGTTGTTGTTGTTGTTGTTGTTGTTTTTGTTATTGTTTAGGGTTTGGGTGGGTTGGGTTTTTTCGTGGGGAGGGGGTGGTGGTTGTTGTTTGTTTTATAGGAGGGGTGTTGTTTTTAAAGAAGGGGAAGAAGAATGTTGATGTTGTTGGCTTTTTCAAGTTTACACGTGATGGAACAGGAGAGAGAGAGAGAGAGAGAGAGAGAGAGAGAGAGAGAGAGAGAGAGAGAGAGAGAGAGAGAGAGAGAGAGAGAGAGAGAGAGAGAGAGGGAGAGAGAGAGAGAGAGAGAGTGTGTGTGTGTATGTATGTGTGTGTGCGTGTGTGTTGTGCGTTGTGTTGTGTGTGTGTATGTGTGTGTGTGTGTGTGTGTGTGTGTTGTGTGTGTGTGTGTGTGTGTGTGTTCGTGCGCACGCATGCATGCACGCACAAACTCTTGCAGGCCTGTGGGCGGGTTAGTGTTTACATATGTTTGTCAGTCTTTGATCTACTGCGAGTGCCAGAGACGGGAATGTTTTATTAGACATGCAGGTGTGAACTTCACATACCCACCACTTCACTTACTTTTTGTTTGGGTGTGTTTTTTACAATACCCTCCCACCTACCCCAGACCCCCCCCCCCCTATTTCCCATTTCCCCTTCCTTGTTGTTGTTGTTGTTGTTGTTGTTTTACCTCTTGTCCTTGAGCACTTAAGCATTCTTACATTTTACTTTTGTGTATTTTGCTCAAGGTAAAATTACTATGATGCCATTTTTAATTTGATTGTGATCAAGTTACAATCAGTTGTAGTTCAGAAAGGCAAAGAGCGCTTTATGAAATTCATTTGAATGGTTTTACACACACTGGTTAGAGCCTATATATTTACCAGATCTTACAAGTATCAACTAATATTAGAAAAAAAAAACATTAGTCAAAGGCCTTAAATTTATTGCAATGTAAGTGGAAAAGTGTCATGTTTCACAAGTTATCAAGTGACTGCAGCTTTTCTTTTGGTTTGTAATAAACATTCATGGAGTGCGATATCTTTGTTATTAAAATTAACGTCAAACTTGTTCATTGTGAGGAGTTTCTGGCATTTGTGTATATAATTCTACCAGTATGGAGAAGTCATTCAGATAAAACTACAAACCGAGGTCCCGTGTGGGAATGCACGAAGAACATCTTGCGCACACGTTGAAACCCCGTTTCACCTTTCGGAAGAGCAGGCCATTGTGTGCCAGTAGGAGCCGATGACAAAATTATAAAAAGAAAACCAGCATGCACACAGGTGTTGTGTTTAGACACCATCCCTGAAGAGCAATCGGGGAGTTGAAGTCCCAGAGCGGCTGGGGGCTGTATATGGCAACATTCTGGTGGCTCCTGCGACGGTGCTGGAAACATTCCTATCAGTCGTTGCCTTTCCGATGGATCATTCCAGTGGCGTGGAGAGGGGGGGGGGGGTTCTGCTGCATGAGTAACAGCTTGCCCTCCATACTTAATTACCCAGGCTTTGCGCTCTAAAGACTAGAGCGCAACCCCATAGTCTTCCGAGACTGATGGGTGCCTACTATGAGGAAGCTGTAGCACCCGCACGGTAGTAGCTACACTGGTCGTTATAAACACCACTACCACTTCTTCAGATGTTCTCTTTCTTCCTTCTCTCGTACCCCACCCCCTATCATTGTTAGACTCTGGAATGGCCAGGCTGAATCGAATATCCCAACAAATCGCCTTAGCCTATCTGTGGTGCATGAGATCTTTTTCCCTTGAAGAGAATAACTACAAACAGTAAGCAGCTCAGACCACAATATATCATCTCCGAAGTCATAATGCGGCTACCTTCACCGTGGGCAAAATCTGTCGCATACGCAAAACATCATCTTTGACGAATTACTGAGCTACTAGCCAAGAAACGAAAAATGACCAACGATTATATATATCTTACAAAGAAAATCTTTGTCGAGCAGTTGTCATTTCGTGTCGTCTGTTTTTTCTCTTTCTGTCGTAGCATCATCAGTGATATATTATTATTATTTTGGATATTAAGATGTAGAGTACCAAATGTCATGTTAAAGCTATGGATAGGGTCACGGGTACAGTGATAAACTGATTCTGTTTCTCTTGTGGAGCAGACGACATTACTCTCAGAGTATTGTGTGTGGAGACAAGTCGGGCATGAAAAACATGAAATTTGTCAGAATTGTCTTGTCTAGACAGAGACAGTTTTGAGGTCGGTGTCACTGCTCTCATTTGTCATGTGGAGGTTGTTTGTGGCCAGTTTTTGTCCCAGACTGCTTTCAGTGTCTGTCTTTTGGTCAACTGTTTTCATTTCCGCTTTCTGGTGGCGTTTTGCCCTTTTGTTTTGGGTTATTGGTCTTTTTTATTTCAGCGCGGATGCGGATGTTTATGCTCGGTTAATTGTTGGTTGGTGGTGATTGGTTGGTTGCAGGACGGTTGGTTGTTGGTGGTTGGTTGGTTGGTTGGTTGGTTGGTTGGTTGGTTGGTTGGTTGGTTGGTTGGTTGGTTGGTTGGTTGGTTGGCAGACGGTTGGTTGGTTGGTTGGTTGGTTGGAGACGTTGGTTTGGTTGGTTGGTTGGTTGGTTGGTTGGTTGGTTGGTTGGTTGGTTGGTTGGCAGACGTTGGTGGTTGGTTGGTTGGTTGGTTGTTGGTTGGTTGGTGGTTGGTTGGCTAGTTCTTTGTTGAGTTATTTCTTGGGTTTTTTAATTTTTGATAGCTATTTCAACATTTGTCACCATGGTCTTATGATCTAAAACTCTAACTCACTTCTCTCTCTCTACTCTCTCTCTCTCTCTCTCTCTCTCTCTCTCTCTCTCTCTCTCTCTCTCTCTCTCTCTCTCTCTCTCTCTCTCTCTCTCTCTCTCTCTCGTTTCAAATCTTTTTTTCTGAGCATCATAGGCACAATTTTGACCAAAGTTTAAGCCAGTATCAAGTTCTCTCTTCAAACATCTTTTTCACACAGCCGCAATGTAAGCATGAACAGAAAAAAATCAAGTTCACAAGTACATAAATTATAACTGAAAATCTAGTAACAACATGGAGCCATTTCTAAAATCAAAATACCGAATTTGCAGTTGATTTTATTTCAGAAAAAGATTAACAGTATCCTAGTAATGTTTTCGACTGAAAAGAATAAAGTACTCTTGATTATTTTGTCACTGGTTTAGAGAGATAGGCAACTTTTCAGCTACGTTTAGCGTCCTCATTTATATTCAAAATTAAGCCAAAGTCAGTTGAGCAGATTCTTCATGATACCTCTTCCATCTTCTCTCAGACGAAGTTAGGAAGAGTTTGACAGATATGTCGCCTGATCTGTTTGACTAAGAGGAAAGGTTAATTCCTCTTTATGGTGTCTTCAGACATGGAACTAGACTAAAGTTTTGACTGGTACCAATGAACAAATAGTCCCATAAAGAAAAAAACAGAAATGAGGTTAGATAGATTGAGGATCATATCGGAAATCCAAATATGTTTGCATTTGTAGACAGTATGTGGACAGGAGAGCTCAGACACAAGGGCCGTACCCGTAAAAAGTTGGGTTGTGTACATTTCGGCTATCTTCAGGTTTCTGGTGGCAGAATGAGGTCATGTCCAAAGTCTTCATCAAATTTAAAGCGATCTATTCAGAAGTAAGATTTTAAGCATTTATTTTATATATCCCTTCTCTCTCCTCTCTCTCTCTAGTCTCTCTCTCTCTCTCTCTCTCCCCCTCTCTCCTCTTCTCTCTCTCTCTCTCTCTCTTCTCTCTCTCTCTCTCTCTCTCTCTTTAGTGTCTTATTCCATATATCTCCGATATAAAGAGAAAAATCAAATCAAATCAAATCTCTCTCCTACTCCTCTCTTCTTCCTTGCTTCTCTCTCTCTCTCTCTCTCTCTCTCTCTCTCTCTCTCTCTCTCTCTCTCTCTCTCTCACATCACCACACACACCACACACCCACCACACACACACATCTCCACTGCACATCTACACTCCACTACACACCTGCCACTCGTGCTTTATCCCTCTATCCTTATATAAAGAATAAATCAAATCAAATCAAATCAAATCAAATCTCCTCTCTCGTTTCAGGATAGCCTGTGATGCACTTGTGATCTGCTGACCCTGGTTCGATTCTCGTTTAGGAGAATTTACCTCTGGAGTTAACATCAGTGCCGACTCCACTCCCTCCATACCCCCCCCCCCCCCCCCCCACCAAAAAAAAATCCTTCGGATGAAACAATAAACGAGGTCCTGTGTGCGAATGCACGCAGAACATCTTACGCACATGTTAAAACCTGTTCCGCTTTTTGGAAGAGAAGGCCATTGTCGCTGGTGGAAAGGGATGACAAAATTTACAAAACTACATACACACGGGGACTGGATGTAAAAAAGCGCATGAGTGCTTATTCCTTCATCTTTAGAATAAAAGAATAAAATAAATTATAAATAAATAAATAAACCTCTTTATCTTCTTTAAATCATAGCTTGAACTTTTGTGTCATTGGTGTCGTTGGATTTTATTTGTTGTGTTTTGTGTTGTTGTTTTTCTTCTCTTGATAATAGTCACTAATCAAGGCAAGAGCCGGATGGAAAAAATATGTGAATTTTCGTATTTTCTAACCTTTAAAAAATAAAAACCATTCAGTTCAATTCAGTTTATGTCTCTCTTTCTCCTCTTTCTCTTCTTCTTCCTCCTTTCTCCTCCTTTCCTCTCCTCTTCTTCTTCTTCTTCCTTCCTCCTCCTTTTTCTTCTTCTTCCATTCCTCCTCTTTCTCTTCCTCCCTCCTTTTTCTTCTTCTTCCACTTCCTCCTCCTTTTTCTCTCTTCTTTCCACTTCCTCTCTTCCTCTTCCCTTCCTCCTCCTTTTTCTTCTTCTTCTTCCCCTCCTTTCTCTCTTCCCTTTTCCTCCTTTTTCTTCTTCTCCACTTCCTCCTCCTTTTTCTTCTTCTTCCACTTCCTCCTCCTCCTTTTTCTTCTTCTTCCACTTCCTCCTCCTCCTTTTTCTTCTTCTTCCACTTCCTCCTCCTCCTTTTTCTTCTTCTTCCACTTCCTCCTCCTTTTTCTTCTTCTTCCACTTCCTCCTCTCCTTCCTTTCTCTTTCTTTCTTCCACTTCCCTCCTCCTTTTTTCTTCTTCTTCCACTTCCTCCTCCTCCTTTTTCTTCTTCTTCCACTTTCCTCCCCCTCCACTCCTCCTTTTTCTTATTCTTCCACTCCTTTTCTTCTCTCCACTCCTCCTTTTTCTTTTCTTCCACTTCCTCCTCCTCCTTTTTCTTCTTCTTCCACTTCCTCCTCCTCCTTTTTTCTTCTTCTTCCACTTCCTCCTCCTTTTTCTTCTTCTTCCACTTCCTCCTCCTCCTTTTTCTTCTTCTTCCACTTCCTCCTCCTTCTTTCTTCTTCTTCCACTTCCTCCTCCTTTTTCTTCTTCTTCCACTTCCTCCTCCTTTTTCTTCTTCTTCACCTCTCCTCCTCTTTTTCTTCTTCTTTCTTTTCCTCCTCCTTCTTTTTTCTTCTTCCACCTCTCCTCTCCTTTTTCTTCTTCCTCTTCCTCCTCCTCCTTTTTCATCTTCTTTTTCTTCTTCTTGCGTACTTACATAATATACATCCTCAGTTGTAATGCAGAACAAGTAACCCTTCCTCTAGACAAGTCACCTCTAGCAAATCTCATGACGATTATCCTCCTACGATACGCATAATAATTACTTCCACCAACAGGAACACAGCCCACAATCACATCATACACACATCATCACATCATGGCTGACCTTTCCAGCCACATTACCGTGTGATTTGGAGCGCCGCCTTGGGGCTGAAAATAGCCGGAAGTGACGTGGGGACAGAAGGGGATGACGGGAGAACAGAAGGCCGGAAGGGACAAGCTGTCACTAACAGACTGTCTTCCATTGTCAGAATGGGTCTGAGGTCTTTCTGTGCTCTGTCTGCTGTTAGTGGTTCCCATAATGTTAAGTCAGATAACCCGAAAATAGTATAACCATCGTATTGCTAGATTAGATTTTGAGTTTGGTGTTAAAGTTCGCAATCACACTGCTGTTGGAAAATATAATAAACATTTGACTTTGAGGTAAACTGGGCAAAGAACAGACTGGTTTGATAGGACAAGAAGCTATCAAGGTTGTCCCTGGATGAGACTATAAACCAAGGTCCGTGTGTGAACGCACGGAGAACATCTTGCGCACACATTAAAACCCGGTATGGTGCTTACTCAGAAATGCCTACATTGCTGCCACTGAAAGACATTATTCCCTAGAATTTATTTTCATTTCAATTTTTTTTAATCTGTGATAAGTCATTTTCAAAATGATTGAGAAGTTGGTACCTGCACTTGTCTTTCCTCACTACTTTTTCCTCAATAATACTTTGTGGTCAAGTGGAAATTGCATCTCTAGTAGATCCAAGTGTAGGCCATTTATATTTTTTCTCTTGCCTGTGCATGCACTTAAATTGTATTGCAATGTTTGGGTTATTATCCAGATAAGACTGACCACTTGGCTAAATACAAACTTTATGACCTCCCTTGCATCCTTTAATAGGATCCCCAAACTTAAGGCACAAAGATTCACTAGGTGCTTATTTTGTCTTATTTATTTTTTTCCAACATATATTCTAAGCATATTTTCTTTCTCTTTTTATCATCATCTTTTGAGGGCAGCTTCAAAAGGCCACAGGAATATCAAATATTCCTTTGAATGCAATTGACACTTTTAAATTCTGAAATGTGTCTTGCTGTAAGGTACCACAGCAGGTGGTGTGTCAATCACTGCTGGGGACCTCTGATGAGAGCTCATCCAGGAGCCGAAACTTGAGTCAGGTCAGGCCAAAGGCATGGTGCTTACTCAGAAATGCCTACAATGCTGCCACTGAAAGATATTATTCCCTAGGATTTATTTTCATTTCAATTTTTTTGTTTGAATCTCTGATAAATTATTTTCAAAATGATTGAGAAGTTGGTACCTGCACTTGTCTTTCCTCACTACTTTTCCCCAATAACACATTAAAACCTGATCCGCATTCCGGAAGAGTAGGCTGTTTTTGTACCGGTGGGAACGGATAACAAAACTTACAAAATTCCCTACACACGGGGACTGGATGAAAAAAAAAAGTGCATGAGTGTTTATTCTATTACCCTCGATATAAATGATGTAAATGAATTAGTCCCTATACCGATTGGTACATGGAGTAGTCAGGGTATTTCACTGTAGACAGACAATCTTCAGCTTAGTTTGCTGGTGTCACTTTTGTCTATATTTACCTACACATAATTATCACCTAGTGCTGTAAACCGTTGGGGTATCACTGAAGATCTTGCAACCAGCTTTTACCACTTATCACGGGGTGGGTGTGTGTGTGTGCAAATTAAATATGCCTGTTAGCAATCCTGAAGTTGTCATCAGAATTGTTTGAGTTGCAGACCCACAAACATTTGTAAAAGACATTATAGGCTTTAACTGTATAATTCCCAAGTTATGCCGATGGCTATCTACGCATCTGCTGAATAAATTCTTTTGTTTTTTGCCTCATCTACTATTACGCCTCTGACCTATCTCTTCCACGCTGTTCATTTCAATCTCTGGGCCCCAGCCATAGCTACATTCATTATGTCACATCCTCTGGGTTGAAAGTCTACAGGGAGCCCATCAATGTCTGGCTGCTGTGAAGCACCAGCCAGAGGGCCATACACTGCTGATGAGTCGCTTTGGTTGTGTTCAGTGGTGTTTGTTCTGAGCTAACATTCGATGGTGACCATTTACTAGGATCCTTACTGACAACAGTAATGGCTCGTGGAGCCAAACTTGTTCAGATGCATGCCCACCGCGGTGGCGACCACAACAACATATCCTCAAACAATTTTCTCCAATGAACCTCCAACCCGAAGGTTTTGACACAAACTTACCAAACGCGAAGTAGTTGGGGAAACTGAAACTAATAATGATCACAATGATGCCAGAACAACAGGGACCACTGAATCGGAGGCAATTTTCATTTACTGTAAGATGATCAATGATGATGAGGATGGTGAATGATGCTATACAGAGGTGCATGTTCTTTGAGAATATATGACAGGGTTGTACTCTACTTTTTCTACCATAACAATTAAAACCCAGCGTCAACCTGATCCAAGACTTTCAGCCCCTGCACTGTTGATAAGTAATTTGAGAGCACCCTCAAAATTGATCCCTTGAATGGATGAATGAAGCTCGACTGTGTCGTCTCAGTCTTCCCGCTGAGCACATAGCAAGCACGCAATGGGTAGGAGCCTACCAAAGTAATCAAAAAGCTACAACAATGAACCCCAAATCAACTATGACTACTGGATTTGAACCGTGACCCAAGACGATAATCACTGTGCCAAGGCTGCTGGTTCCAGTAGATTTTTTGGCAAGAGCCATGTAGACTATAGGCGACATCCCTACACACTAGCCTTTCCTTGAAAAGCCTACGACTGATAAACACCTAACTACTAAAAACACACCGTAGAAAAACCATGTTAATGAACAGAGTAAATTAAAATCCGATCTTTTCGTCAATAGCAAAATTCTTTGTATCAGACCGTCGAGCATACATTCCAAGTATACAAAACCATATAAAAACCATTCATTGATGCATGATACTAAGACGTACAATGAAAACCGAAGACACCCTGTAATGGTGCATACTTATGCTTGTAGAATCTGTAGCTGCAGTTAAGTTGCGCAATGAGAGTGGGCAGAGGTAGGATTCAGAGCGGCAGATGGTGGCCGGACACTTCAGAAGTTTGGCCCTCGTGTCTCCGTCAGTCTCCATGCTGTGACTGTCAGTCTGTCAGTCACTTACTTACCTGTCTGTCTGTTGTGTAGGCGTGCTTCTTTTCGTCTCTTTGCTTCTTTTCGCCTGTTAATCATTGCTGCCGAGAGATTAAATAAGAGTGGAAGATAAAGGGAAGGGGAGAGGATTCTGTGGTGTGTGTGTGTTGTTGTGTGTGTGTGTGTGTGTGTGTGTGTGTGTGTGTGTGTGTGTGTGTGTTGTGTGTGTGGTGTGTGTTATTCTTTTGTTTCGAAGAGAAAGGAGTAAGCACTCATGTGCTTTACATCCTGTCCCTGTGTGTATGCAGTTTTGTAAATCTTGTCATGTGTGTGTTAAAGAGAGAGGAGAGAGACAGACAGACAGACAGACAGACAGACAGACAGACAGACAGACAGAGATAGAGAGAAAAGAGGGGGGTTCTTAGCCGTCCTTATTTCATAGTTTACATTCGCTTAATAACTATGCCCATCCACGGTCACACATTCTATCATTATGCATACATATACGAGCAAAAGCACATGTTTGTACAATCTTCATATGAACACACACAACACACACACACACACACACACACACACACACACACACACACACACACACACACACACACACACACACACACTCCAATGCTGAAAA
>CM060328.1:36847315-36862315 GCA_030674155.1 Stramonita haemastoma | reverse complement strand
TTTCGGAGATGTTTTCGGAGATCTATTGTGCTTCATAGTTTTCGGAGATGGTTTCGGAGATCTGTTGTGCTTCATAGTTTTCGGAGATGCTTTCGGAGATGCTTTCGGAGATGTTTTCGGAGATCTGTTGAGCTTCATGGTTTTCGGAGATATGCTGGACTAAATAGTTCGAGTTCACAGACATGTTTCTAAAGAGAACCTGCGCAGTGTCTACCATGCTCACAAAATATACTGGTCTCACTTTTCTTTTATTTCCTTCTGCTGTAGCCAAAGTTTGCTCCTGAGGGTCTGTGTCTGTTCTGCATGGCTGCCCAGTCAGTTGTCTTCAAACGATCACTGGACACCAAGCTTCTGGTTGCACCAATGCTCCTCACTAAAAATTTAAAAAATAAAACGAATAAAAATTTATTTTGAAAAAAAAAATTATATATAAAATGCAAACAACCCCGCCTCCCCCAAAAAAATGTTAGGAGAGAATAGATTTAGAAATGAAATAAAACTAAAAGGTAACAAAATAAAACCAAAACTTAGATAAACTAAACCTCAAGAAAACAAAATAGTTGGCTAAACCAAAATAGAATAAAACTAGTACCAAAAAAGGGGGAGGAGGAGTTATGAGGAGAGCAATCCTGGTACCAGTGATCTTGGTGTCTCCATCTTCAAAGGTTTTGATACAAGTGGTCATGAGGGGCTGGACTCGTTACATCATTAGTCATGTGGGCCTGTGACTCTTGTCACTCCATTCTTACATCATTTCAGTGGATACGAGAGTCTGGACTTTACTCCATTGTTAAATACTCCATTGTTAAATTATTTGTCTTGACGGGGGTGAAAATCTTGTCACTGCATTTTAAAATCATTACAGCGGTCGTGAGGGGATGAACTGGTTACTTCATTGTTAAATCATTAATGTGGGTCTGTGTCTCCTGTCATTCCATTCTTGCATTATTACAGTAGTCTTGAAGGGCTGGGATTTTTGTCACTCCATTCCTAAATCTTTTACAGCGGTCATATAATTTCCTTGGGATAGATCCCTCCTCCTCGTTATCCTTTGATACATGGGTCCTAACCGGGCGGTTAAAGTCATGTGGATCATACGTGCCTGTGACCTGACAAGTGTGAGAGCAGCCACCAGGACCTGCCTTATCAAGTGCCTGACCTGACAAGTGATCACAACCATCAGGACCTGCCCTTTCTGACATAAAGGTGAGACATTATACAATTTTGTGTCAATCTGTCTGGGGCTTTTTTTTCCGATGGGATACTTTTTCTGTCCAATCTGTTTGTCTTTGTGAGTCCCTTGTCCATTGTTTCTGCCCATAGTAGCTTTGTTCTGCTCCTTAAACTTCAAGAGGTTTGTTACTTCAGACTTGCTATTTTTTTCACTTTTCAGACTCTATTCCTACTCATTTTCTTTTCTTACATCTCCTCATACTCCTGTACTTTTCTTCTTAATTACCTCTTTGATGGTCTAGCTTAATTCTGTTTATTTCAATCATCCATTTTTCTACCCTCTTGTTCCTCTTCTTCTATTTCCCTATCATTCACGTTGTGGTGTAGTTCTGTTTCACCAGGTACCTTGTGAACTGGGAGAGTGCCGTCGAAGTCGACGATTGCCAGGCCCTGTTCCATGTTCATCCAGAGAAAAGAACCGGGCGCCAAAGGAGATCTTCCCAGGATCTGCATTTCATTTGGAACAGACCTCAATCCTGTGTTGAAGAATCTGTCAACAGTGTGTTGCTACCACTGATGCTGTAAGTGCCTGCATGTGGGGTGAGTCAAGACATGCTTCCGACATAACACAGGTGCGAAAATTACAGTTCTCGTACTCGACTTTTTAAAAATGGGGTTTATGCAGTCTGAGAATGAGTAGGCTGTTCTGTTGAAATATATCGACAAGTTGTCGGCGGAGAAATAAATATGTTGAGTGTGGAGATAATGTTGGTGACTGATGTCTTTAAAGGAGAGATTTGCTTAAAATCAGTTGTTTGGAGCGACTTGTTTTAAAGCCAATTGATAGAGAAGGTATTGTGACAGCGCGTTAAGAGAATGATGATAAATTCTCATTTTTAAAGGCAGTAAAATTAAATGACTTATACTTTAGCTAAAAAAAAGTTGATTTTTTTTATTATGAGAAAGCAGTTATGATTTTTTCTTCAAAGTGTTATGTTCAAATGAGCACATTTTGAGATACGGCTATTTTGATTTTAGTAGTGTTGATAACAGATATGAGAGTTTCCATTCAAGAGGAAATTCGTCTTAATTTTTTGTTAGACCAGTCTCAATTTGTTGAGAAAATTCTCTCTCTCTCTCCTCTCTCTCTCTCTCTCTCTCTCTCCTCTCTCTCTCTCCTCTCTCTCTCTCTCTCTCTCTCTCTCTCTCTCTTCTCTCTTCTCTCTCCTCCCTCCCTCCCTCCCTCCCTCCCTTTCTCGTTGTCTCTTTGCTCCCCCCCCCCCGACTCCACCTCCTCTCTCTACCCGTCTCCCTCTCCTCCCCCCCCCCCCCCCCCCCGACCCTACCTCATTTCCCCCCTTTTTCACTTTTTAATTTTCCTGTTATCTGCTTTCAGGGGTGTGGAGGCTGAAGACCAACAATCAACTACTGTGGAGACTGGAATCGTGCTAAAGACCTAGTGTAAACTTCAGTGTTGAATGTAGGGGTGGTCTCGCACTTTACTTTTTTTTACGGCGGCTTTTTTTTTTTTAATAGCCATTGAGTTTTTTCAAACTAAATTGTCCAATCATGGTATGATTCAACACTTTTTGTTGACATTGGACAGCATGCATCATACTCTGCATCAGCATACTACTCTCATGATCCCTACCTTTACATATTTTTTTTTTTGGTTGGAATCATCCCATCCTTGGGGTGTTTTTTTTAAACAATTCATGTAGGACTGGTATCAATAGTTAATGATTGTGTATTGCAACATTCCAGCAGAAATGTGTGCCCTTATTTTTGAAAAGTATATTTTTGGTTTCGGTTTTGAATTTACCATTGGTTTATGAGGCTCGTGTGATACAGTATGTCGGCAATATTTGAATTTTTTTTAAATCAAAACATTATTCAAGCTACGATTTCTCAGACAAAAAAAACCTCTGTTTATTCACGCGGTGTAGATATTGGCGTTTTTTTTTTTTTTTTTGATTGATTCAGGGTAACGATGAGTGTTCAGTTTGTGTAGTTCAGGTAGGCTAAGTCTCAGAGAAGTGAAAACAACTGTATCTGTCATGCAAGTTGACAGGACACAGTGATGTGTTGATAGGATGCAACACTTTATTTATCATGAGTTGGTGAAAACTCGTGTAAAAAAAAAAAATTAGGAAAACTTGGTACCATTTATTTTATACAAACTTACTGTGCCAGTTGCCATTCAAAATTCACGTTCAATTACTTGGTTTAGTTGACTCGTACATGTCATGTACAAATGAAAAATGGTGTGTTGAGATTTAGAGCCAGGGCTTTATGACATTCTCTCTGAGTGATTGAGCTCTTTTTTAGTTGGTTTGTTTTCAACATTTTGTGTAAACTGTTAGATGTAACCAGCTTTAAACTTTTTTTTATATTTAAGACTAAGTTTTTCTGAGGCAGAACACTTCCAAATGTGTGCATATTTTAATATGTCTGCTTTCACTGGCTGTGCAGAGCGCTTGTTTTTTTTAAATACTGTTTACTTTGTTTTGTAACATTACTACACATAGACCAACAATTCTTTTTTTAATCTGATTTGGAAAATACAATCCGAAATGGCAAATGAGCATTCCATACATCAAATTCTCTCATGTTAACTTTAAAATAATTACATATGAATACAGGAGATCGGTGAATATTAGTATTAAGAATTTTGAACAGATGCATTTTCTAGTTTCAAAGAAACGGTCTTGCAGAATATTTTTTGGTAATAATGGAACTTACATTGTGCAAAAAATTCATTTCAATAAATTAGTTAATATTTTTTGGTTTGTTTTATATAAAAAAAAAATCAACCAGACAAATGAAAAACTTAGTGTTGCAGATAGTTCGTAAAAAAAAAATAAACATACATTCTAGACGAGATTAATACCCCAAAACAAAAATCCTCAAACCAATCTAAGATCTTGCAGCTGGAAGAGAAGTATAATATAGTTGAATCGGATGTGCTTCTTTGTTCATTAAATAGCTTTTTATGAGTATGTCGTAAAGATTTGGCTACGTGTTTTTTTGCTTTGTTTTGTTTTTTGATACGGTTCACACTTTTACTTCGTGGTAAAAAGAAAAAAAGAAAAAAGATGCAGCCAGTTGGAGAAAAATTGGCTTTTCAAGAACTTTTCAGATTACTCTTAAAAAATCTTTACTCCCTCCCCCTTCCCTCCTCCCCCGCCCCCTTCCCTCCTCCCACCGCCCCCTTCCCTCCTCCCCCCCCCCCCCTTCCCTCCTCCCCCCGCCCCCCCTTCCCTCCTCCCCCCGCCCCCCTCCCTCTTCCCCCCGCCCCCCTTCCCCCCGTCCCCCGCCCCCCTTCCCTCTTCCCCCCGCCCCCCCCCCCCCCCCCCGCCCCCCGCCCCCCCCCCAAATATGTGGCAAGGTTGCAAAAGAGTAGCAGATCAATACTTACTGGAAATGTGCTTACGGTTTTTTGTGGGATTTTTTTAAGCCAATGAAAGAGAACAATCCTGCCAATGTCTCTTTATGCTCATGCTCGTGCTCATGGCTCATATGCTAAATAGCAATGCTTTTTAATGTTTTTTAAAATGTTTTTGCCCTTAGAAAATAGGTAAATGTGTTCCATAACCTAAATGGTCGTTGGGAAGTGAAGTGTCAAATACCTCAAAAAAGGAATCGGAACATAAGCAACTGATAGGTTTTAATTTTGACTAAGGTAGACAGACGTGCTGAATATTATTTTTTTGAAAATATTCTAGTCATCAAAAATAATCATTGGTGTTGTGAAATCTGTGCTTTCGCCACCACTGATGTAACGGGGCTGTTAAAGATTTTTTTGTGGGTAGAATTGGCAACAAGTTTTCCAGTATTGTGAGCAAAATCTGTGTAATGATTTTCCAGGAGTATACCATTTCCCGTGTGGTATCAAATACATCATTCAGATTTTTATGACAGTTGTAGGCTTTTTTTAAGAATTTATTTCATAAAACATTACTGTTGTATATTTTCAAAATGAGAGTGTGTGTGTGTGTGTGTGTGTGTGTGTGTGTGTGTGTGTGTGTGTGTGTGTGTGTGTGTGTGTGTGTGAAGGGGGTAGTTGTGGGGAGGAGCATAAGTTGAAGGAGAGGCAAGGAAGGGAAAGGAGTGTTTAGTAGAGGTTCGGATGTACATTAACAGCAGTGGGGACACGAAAAGAGGGCTGAATGGTAGACTTCTTTCTTATATGGTTTTTTTTTTGGGGGGGGGCTATGTCTTTTTCTTATGGATTCAAAAATACATGAGGCTTGAAATATTTTGACAGCTAAACTGGAAATTTATGGACACCGATGTCCAATGTGTAGCCTTGACTTTCGATGGAACTGCTGAATCCGATTTAAAGCTTGCTGCTTATTGCGAGCTACAGACCATTTATTTTTTATTATCTAACTTTTATTTCAAGGATAATCAAATAAGGCTGAAATGTTTTTTTTACTTCCAGTCCTGTGTGCACGTGGTCATCTGTTCATACCGGTACACAATGGCCTCGTCTTTAAAAAAGCGTAGCATTGTGTCTTGAGCTACATACCAGTTATCGACGTGCTATTGTGTCCACATGAATTCTAACATTCAGACAGACTATCTGACAGACAACCCTTACCCGCTATTAACTTTTAACACTAACTCTAACAATAACTCAACACTAACCCCGGCCCCACATGTGGACACAAAAGGCAGGTGGATAATGGTATCTGCTGACACAGTGGCTAAACATTAAATTATTTGAGGTCGGTAAGAAGAGGGGCGCGAGAATATTTCGAAAGGGATGTTAAGAAGGGGAGGGTTGTATAATGTTCTGGTAATTAGTGAGGTGTGAAGATTGAAGATGGGAATAGGGGACATGAAAACTTCTGATTAGCTTCAGGTGTGGGTGGAGGTGGGAAGCCTTTTAGAAAAAAAAGTTTACCTGAAAACAAGTAGGAGGGTATTGGGTTTATAAGGCATGATGGAACAATCAGTTGAAGGGTTGCATTTTAGTTTATCTAAAAACAGAAGTAGGAGGCGATATTTTTAGAGTGCATTAATGAATAAGTATTGGTGGGAAGGTGCTGGGAAACTGTAATATGCATTGCAGAAATGGAGTTTTAATTAAAAAAGCATGGGTAGACTGTCTGTTCAGGGTGTGTGTGTGTGTGTGTGTGTGTGTGTGTGTGTGTGTGTGTGTGTGTGTGTGTGTGTGTGTGTGTGTGTGTGTGTGTGAGTGATAGGATTTGTGGAACAGGGTTATCTACGAATGGTATACCTCAAGTATTTATCATCACCCGTGTACGCTACGATTGTGCAAACCTGCCCAAAAGCTGCTCACCTTTGCGTGTGGGGTTTTTTTTATTTTGGGGGTGGCGGCAGGGGTAGTGTAGCAGTTACCCAAATAATATGAAGTTAAAATTCTCTTTGCCTGTGTAAAGAAACGGCTGGCTTTGCGTCTATAACCAACACTGACTACAAACACTTTACTTTTTTAAAGGCTAGAGGTGTGGAGAACTGTTATTGGTATGCCATATTAAGAAAGAAATTTCGGAATTTGATTTGTGAAAAAATTTGGCGTATATCTTAAACCTTTTTAGCTTTGTTAAGGTACACTATAGCTCAATGATCAGAGCACTCACTCTACCGAAGCTAAGGTAAAGCAGCATTGAGCATGGTTACCAAGCAATGAATGTTTCTGCTGTCTTGGCTTCAATAGCCACCAACTGTAAATAGGTGTCGTGCCCTCTTCAGGGACAGGATAGATGAAGTATCATATCAAGGGAGAGGAGATGTTTACTGCCATCAATATGCTTGCCCCTTTGAGAAGCTGAGGTCTCTGTTACCTCCCTCCCCAACGACCACATAGGTTATGTAAACACTTTTGTCTTTACCCTTTATTCTACAAAATGTAGTATGGATAAATGTTTGCCTTTAATGTTATTTGTATTTTTGATATGATTGCAGGGATGTTATTTATGTACCTGCTCCCCTGATTTCCTTGTATTTTGCTTTGCTGTAACTCAAAGAAAATGCTCGTTACCCAGGTCATAGCACTCCCACCCCATGATTCAATCTCTCTGAATTCTCTTTTAGAGTAATAAAGTATTTTGAATTGATAGACTATGCCATCTGCATCTCTCCAGTCGGTCTTTATTTCATTTCTCAGCGGAATGTATTAATCGCAGCCTTTTTAGATTTCTTTTTATTAAATCAAATCAAAAGGGAAACAAGAGTAAAAGTTTGGATGCCCAATGCATTTTTTAGTGGAGAAACGGAAAAGAGATGAAAACAAAAAAGAAAATATGAAATAGGACACAAAAATCTGGTTGTATTGGCAAGATTAAAACGATAGGTTTCACATCAAACCAGTGCTAATTGCTTCATGATTTCATGTCCGTTTTCTTGGATTTGTGCATTGATGAATGTAGAAAAAACAAAAGTTTATGGTTTTGTCAAGAGGAAATATCAAGAAATTCCTTGTTTTACATATTGTGATAAAGAAATTAGTGGGGGGGGGGGGGTGTTCTTTCAAGTATCTGGGGCTAAACCTTAATTATAACAACAGATTTAACCTGGCACAAAAAACAGTTATGACAAAGTATGTCGTAGTATTCTCACTCTGTTAAAAAAAAAACGTAGAAGACTTTCTTCCTATTGATATTCATATAGAGCTTTTAACCGAGTCGTAGTCCCAGTTTTGCTTATGGGTGTGAAATTTGGACACCATCAATGTGTGAATTAGCTTCAAAATTACAGCTAAGGTCTTATAAATAATTCTTAAACTTGGCAAAATCTACTCCAAGTAAAATGATTCATTTTATGGAGTAATTGGGTCATTTTCCTGTGGAAATAACCGCAAAAGTAAGGATACTATGCTACTGGTTTAAACTAGTTGATGTAAGATTTGGGTCCAAGTTCTCAAATATTATTTACAGACTTCTACATGATATGTATATTGCTAGTTCCCACAAATATCCTTATTTAGTACTGTAGAACATACATTAAACGAAATTGGATTAAGTGGTAAATGGCAGAATCAGTTTGATCTCCAAGTTTCACCAGAATGGTTTAAACCAAAGTTACAGGTAGCTTGCAAGATCAGTATTTTATTATCAGTATTTCATTATCAGTAAATCAGTTTTCTCATGTGGATATGACGCATCTTCCTCAGTTATAGACTATTTAAAAGTATTCTACTTGAACTTATTTATCCATTCTTTCTCGTACCTTCTTATTGACTTTTATTCAGTTTCAAACGTTAAATCATAGACTTCCCATCCAAACAGGCAGAATAAGTAGTATTCCCAGAGCAGAGAGAGTCTGTGATAAATGTGATGATAGCGAGATAGAAGATGTTTCATTGTTTGTTCAAATGTAATTTTTTGTGTAGTTAAGAAACAAATTTATCCCAAAATATTATCATAAAAATCCAAATATTATCAAGTTCCATGAACTGTTTAGTTATTCGAGGAAATCCTTGCTTGTGAAAGTTAGTTTCTCAAAGAAATAATGAAAAACCACTTTGATATATTATTTTCATAATATATTATTGACACTAGTACAAATTGTTTAAGCTATAATTTCGTTCCCCTGTTGGTATAGACTGACAGCTGTGTGTGTGTGTGTGTGTGTGTGTGTGTGTGTGTGTGTGTGTGTGTGTGTGTGTGTGTGTGTGTGTGTGTGTGTGTGGTGTGGTTGTACCGTGTGTGTGAGTGAGTGTTTCCCGCTCGTGTGTTGTGTGTGTGTGTGTGTGTGTGTGTGTGTGTGTGTGTGTGTGTGTGTGTGTGTGTGTGTGTGTGTGTGCGCGCGCGCGCTTAAAATTAATCAGGGTATTTTCGTTCCCCTGTTGGTATAGATTATGACAGCTTTTGTGTCTGTGCTGTGTGTGTGTTTGTCTGTGTGTGTGTTTGTGTGTGTGTGTGTGTGTGTGTGTGCGTGTGTGCCGTGTGTGTGTGTGTGTGTGTGTGTGTGTGTGTGTGTGTGTGTGTGTGTGTGTGTGTGTGTACCGTGTGTGTGTACCGTGTGTGTGTTACCGTGTGTTGTGTGTGTGTGTTTCCTGTGTGTAAGTGTTTCCCGCTCGTGTGTGTGTGTGTGCGCGCGCGCGCGCTTAAAATTAATCAGGGTATTAGTTGTGCTATTGCAGCAGGGAATTCCAACTATAATTGTGCAATACATGTGATAACTTTTGTATTTTCGTGTAAATGCTTTTTGGGTTGTTTTTGTTTTGTGGTGTTTTGTGATTTTTTTTTGTCTGGTGCACTGATAATTGTATTGTTTATGCTTACGTGAGTGCACGCGTGGGTTTTTGGGCAGGTGTGCCCTTGAGGGTTAACCGCAGGCATTGGAGTACCCATCTGCACGTGTGAATGTTAGTGTGTGTACACGCGCACATGTGTGTGTAAGTGTACTTCTAGATGCCTCAGCGTTGTACATGATATGCTAAGAAGAAGAGAGAGAGAGAGAGAGAGAGAGAGAGAGAGAGAGAGAGAGAGAGAGAGAGAGAGAGAGAGAGAGAGAGAGCAAGTATTGTCGAGTCATCTAAACATGCTGATTTTTTTTTCCCTCAACTGTAATGTGAATTATTCTTTTATTTTCATTTTGTGCTATCCATTGTCATGATTTTTGTTACGAGTATTTTTCACATGCCCATATCTGAAGCATTGGTTAAGTCAAATTTCATGTACCCTTGGGGGGGGGGGGGGGGTGTGGCTCTTGAATCTTGTAACGTTTCTACTGTATCTGTTCTGTACATGAGTGTTTTGCTGCAAGTAGCAACTTCACTTCAAATGTGTATATTCCAAACTCCAGTGAACCAAATATGAAATAATGTATTCTAGCAGATCACTGGGTGTTTGTTGTTGTTGTTGTTTTAACACTTCTTGCTAAGTTTTGTGCTTATACAAAACCTGGGTTGTGTGAAACTAGAAAATTGAGCTTGTGTGGGTTTGTTTTAGTGGCTGGTCGTAAACTGTCAACAAGCAGGTGTATGAAACACTTAGCTGTATGAATGTTTGGCTTTTTCGTGTACTTTAACCTTTTCGCTGCTGACCTATTTTGCTCAGGCCTATGCTGAAGAAATTTTCAGAAACAGACAAAAATCAGCATATGATTTTCAATTGCTTTTAATTCAGGAAATTCTTAAGATAGCTACATAAAAGTATATACTGAATGAAAGGAAATTGAATGAAGATTGTATTTGTGACAATTTTAAAAATATATAATTAGACAGACACACGTGGGCGCGCGCGCAGGCACGCACGCACGCGCGCGCACACACACACACACACACACACACACACACACACACACACACACACACCTGCTCTTCACACAAACACACAGCCAGGGAGCCAGGGCAGATGTCAGCAAGAACAATAGCTCATCAACAAAACAAACAGACACACACACTGATAACTGACAGCTAACGAGTAGCCTAGGTGACAAGTGACACACGAGGTCGCAACCACTTCAAAGTAGATCAAACACATCGGCCACTCAGAGTGGCCCGCTTGCTCACTGACCAAGCCCTGACCAAAGGTGCAACCATACGATACACACATTTAGTTGTTCTGTTTATGAATAAACAGAGAAAAAAAGCAATATAAATATGTTATAAAAACGAATAAAACCCTCAAATATACCCAACTGCATCTCGAACGATACGATCTTCATGTTCCGATTCAGACCACGAGTAGGCAGAAGTTTCTTCCGGATCAAAACCCGAGTCGTTTGCATCAACTTCGCAAAGTTCGATGTCAACTGAATAAAAAAAACAAAAAACAAACCCTAATCTCCACTATCTTGATCTCTATAAATTTCATCAATAACTTCGGCAACTGTGTAAGTCAGTTGAGAGACAGCCATTGCTTGGAAAACCCAAAAATTGAACTTCGCAGTACCTTGTTTACCTTGCCGATTGAACGATTGAACGTCATAAAATATGCAAATAACTTGAACAAATGGGACTCGTGGGTTGAAGATACATCAAGGGAGCTAAACAAATCATAATAAGAAGGATTTTCAACAATGCTGAGCGAAACAGAGAGAGCGTTGGTTCATGACGAGCGGCGCTCGTCAACACAGCATTGCAGGTGGCGGTTTCTATGACGAGCGCCGCTCGTCAACAGCGCAGTGTAGGGGTTAAACTTTAATTTTTAAAAAGTATTTCAATAAGGATTGCTGGTGGACAATCAGTCCTGTATTTCAAGTACTTGTTCTTTCTTGAACTTGATTATGAAAAGCTGATGTTCCTTTCATTCTTGCTTTTTGATTACTCAGTTTGAAGTACTGAGCACAAAGTGAAGTAATTTATTGCTGATGCCTTTTTCCTTTTCATTGTATCTGGTAGAATGTTGGAATTGTCAATGGCGATGTAACAAACTTTACTTAAAAAGCCCATTCCAACATAGCCCGACATTAATAGCTTTTGTAGTAGCTTGATTTTGCTCCTGATGCATTTGCCTGTATTGATCTTATCTGTTCCCCAGCTGTAAGGGACACGAGTTTGTTGTGTGGTTTCTCATCCACCATTAGCTTGCTTTTTACATGTTTTCCTGCATAAAACAGCAAGCATAGTAAGCTAAAATGTAACCCAGTAGAACTTTACATTCTTCCAGCCATAACATTTAATGAGTTAGGCGGTGCTTTTGCATGTACATAATTTTTTTCAGTAATGGTGGGTTTTTTTTAGTATTTTGTTTCGAGTTTGTTTTGAATGTTTTTTTTAATTTTATTGTCTTTATCTGGGTAGTTGTGTAAGTGGTTAGTTGCATGTAACCATTCCAGCATTGCCCATATTGTGCACTTTCAGATGAAGGATGGTGCATGTGTGTAGCTTGTTGCCTGTATCATTTCTCATAACGACCTGAAGGTTCTGGGTTAGCCATGTTTTTAAACTATCATTTTTGTTTGAAATTCTTAGTAGTTTTGCATTGTATCTGGTAGACTTGTTTGAATTATGCAGTCAATATATTTCACTTTGTTTGCTGCCCCCTTCCCATATTTTATTACTTCATGGTCAAAATTAATTTCATATGCAGTATTTTGAATAATATAATTTGAAGCTGCTTTCAAGTTGATTATACTCCTATGAAAGTGACTGGAAACCTATTTGCCAGTATCATGTACATTTTTTGTTTTGCTTTTAAATGAGTGGAGAAAATGTTGCATGTTCCCTTTAGAAGATCAACAAAAATGATGTCTTAACTGCTATCGTTTCCATTTTTTAGGTATGCCATGGCAGAGTCTTGTACAAAGATATGTGCCTGAAAAAGGGTTAGATGGTGAGCACACACCACTGCCACTTGACTATCCAATTGACTTTTTTTTTTACTGAGAAAAATACAAGCTTTAGCACAACTTACAAGCATATGCTTTACACATACTAACGCGGGGTATCGGTACTTTTTGGCTATAAAGATAACACCGCTGGATCTTAGATTTTTGTCACTGTTTTAAAAGCAAATTCGATTTATCATAATGTGGTATGAATTATTTCAAATGATAGTATAATAATTCAAAAGTCAGTTGGTGGGTCATTGTGTCACTGCTGGTCAGAGCAGTGGGAAAAGCCTACCTCCCCCTTCAGCCGATAAAAGAAAAAGCTGGAGTTAGGGTTGGGTAGCCGGCTCGCAGCTTAGAATTAACAAAAAAAAAAAAGACAACTTCAGGACTTGCTAAGACTGCACAAATTTAATGCTGTTTATTTTCAATGTTTGTTGCCATAATTGAACAAGCTATTTATTCCACTAGAAAATCATTGTCATAAGTTGGTGGAAAGTGTTATAAAAATGACCATAAATAAAACAACTTGACCAAGGTCTTTGTTTACTGTTCCATGCATGAATGACTGTGTAAGTATGTAAATATCTTGGATACACACCTTTTCTCTGTAGGCTACTTATCTCTCTCGCTACCCCCCCCCCCCCCCTTTTCTCTTCTCCTCTCCTACTCTCTCTCTCTCTCTCTTCTCTTCTCTCTCTCTCCACTCTCTCTCTCTCTCTCTCTCTCTCGTTCTTACATTCAAATGTAATTAACTTGCTGACAATATACAGAAATACACAATGTCTTTACTTATTTATCTATTTATTCATTCGTTCATTCATTTTATCTTTTATATCGAGGATAATGGAATAAGTACTCGTTGTTCTTTTTACAGCGAGTCCCTGTGTGTATGCAGTTTTGTAAATCTTGTCATCTGTTCCCACTGGCACACAATGGCCAACTCTTACGAAAAGCGAACAAGATTTAACGTGTGCGCAAGATATTCTGCATGCGATCGAACACGGGGCCTCGGTTTATAGTCTTATTTGAAGGATTTTGGGGGCGAATGGAGTCGGCACTTATGTTAACTCCAGGGGGAAAATCCCCTCGAACGGGAATCGAACCTGGGTCGTCAAATTGCGAGCGCAATGTCCTAACCACTAGGCTATCCCGCCCAAGCACTCCTTAACCTATTGTAAAACAAGTTGCTCCAAAGTATGGATAATAAACCTATGCAGAGTGATGCAAAAATCACATAATCATCAGATTTTTTTTAAAGTGGCATGTGCAAGTGTTAGGTATAAATGTCGCTGTCAAATTTATTTGAATGATTTGGTGTTTATGCCCATAAGAAAACTGCTTAGTAATGTTAACCCATGCATTTTGAAAACTGAATTAGCAGAAGTAGCTTACAGAAAGTTGTAGGATTGTTATTGGGGGGGAAAGCACTTGGTATCAGACTTCATACAGCAAGCTACAAACTTATACCACATCTTATCGAAAAAGACATTCTGAAGTATGACCTTAGATTAAACCATGATGTTAGCCATTTTTCTTTCAGGTTAGAGTTAGCATCATTGATCTCTGTTGATCTGTGAGTGTAAAGATGACTGGGTTTACTAAAGTAAGGACACTTCTTTTCTATTTGATGTGAACAGGAAAAGTAACATTGGGAGATTTAGAGTGAGTAGGTTCGTTGAAATTTTTAAAAACTTTTTTTTATTTTTATTTGAGGTGATATATGAAAATCGGTGTTAGAAGATTTACAGTAACTAGGCTTAAGAACAGGCAGAATAAATTTCTTTTATATTATGTGTAAAGCTTACTAATGCGACTGACTTTGTAAATACAAATAAAATCATAAGAATAATTACATGAAGCATTTAACGTAATGAAAAGACAAGAGCTCTTTTCAAATGGATATGACATTAAGCTCTAGCGTAAACTCAGCTTCAGCTTTCATAGAGAGACGTACAGACAGACAGACAGACAGAATGCGTAGTTCTAAAAAGAATCTATAACATCCCAACCAACACGGCTCCTGGGGATATAAAAGTAAAACAAACACCACCAACACCAACAACAACACCACACACACACACGCACACGCCCCTCGCCCCCCACCCACACACATGATACCAAAGCATGCATGAACAGCCTCTGATCATTCAGAGGGTGTTGTACAGGTAAAATGGCTTTGATCATGCAGTAGCGATGTTGGTACACATGTTTTATATGAGAACGTTGCGTAACACTCAAAAGGGCCCAAGTATTGACATACACCGACTGCACATTATCTTTTCTTTCAACACATGCTAATAATGATGATAATAATAGTTTGCTAGCTCATTATGTTGCGCTGTGAAAATGTGCAGGTGGTGTGTGGGTACCTTTGATAACTTGTAGTGTGTGTGTCCGTGTGTCTGTGTGTGTGGGGGGGGGGGGGGAAGAAGTGGAGGAGTGTGAGAGATTGACGCACACGAGCCCGCGCGCCTGTGTGCGCCTGAGGGGAAAGTGGGGAAGAAGTGGGGAACTGATTTTTTTTTTTTTTTTTTTTTTGGGGGGGGAGGACTGGTGCGTGCGTGTGTGTGTGTA
>CM060328.1:36834815-36842315 GCA_030674155.1 Stramonita haemastoma | reverse complement strand
ATTGTGATTTCATACAATTTAAATTTCATCAAGAACAAAAAGAGATTCATGACGGTTCTATAGCAAATTCTGCTTCTTTTTTTTTTTTCTACATTCTAGTCAAAATATGAATGGGTGGACAGTTTGGCTGCATGTATTTTGAGTGGATCTGGGAGGGAAGGTACTGTGCAGTGTCAGATTTTCTTATTGATTTAGGACATATATATATATATGCGGAACACAGGTTACCCCAGACACATTTAGATTTATTCAGTATCTTGGAAGTAACTTATGCTGCTGGTCACTAGAGTTGTTCCTATGATATGCTGCTTTGTAACCATAACAAAGGCTATAATCTATTAAAGTATTATGTGTGTTTGTTGTTTGCAGGAGAAAGAGAGAAGCCAGAGAACCTCACACACAGTCAAAGACTGCAAAGAAACTCAGAGGCATCAAGTAAGAGGTTTTTTTTTTATTTCATGTTGCATCATACATGTTATTGTTTTGGTGTACACCTATTGTTTACAGGGAAAAAAAAACAACTTTCATACATTACTTGTATTTCCAGTGTATTGCAAGCGTCAAGAGTCAATGGATACATCAGACCATTTATCAAGCGGAGCTTTCATTCATATTTTTGTATTTTTAAAAAAAATCTATAACAAGACTTAGAAGTAAGTTAAAAATTAGTAATTATTAACCTAAATTTCTTTTTTATTTCATGCTAAGATTCCTATTACCAAAGAAAGGTGCCATTTTTTTCCCGTCTGATTTCACTTCTTTTTTTTGTTTTGTTTTGAACCTCACTTCATGGACATACTTAAAAAGAAAGAAAAAAAAGTGTATTATTTGCTTTATCGATAAATCTAAAGTTTTACATGTCTTTTTTAAAATGGAATTTCATAAAGGAGCACAGTGCATCCAATACATGTGTTCTCCACAGTAAATATCAAATTATCAGATAATTGTTAAATTCAATATTATTTGAAGGATTTTTCAATTTTTTGTTTAGAATCATGTATTTTATAATACAATAAAAATTGTTTCCTTCATCAGCTAACACTATCACTTTAGTGTCACTGAAATACTGTGTATCTTTCATCAACATCAAAATGCACTACCTTCCCATTTTGTGCTGATAAATGTGCCTTACTTTTTCTTTATGAGATGCATTTGAAATGTCACACGCATGCATTCACGCACGCAGGCAGGCACGCATGCATGCGCACACACACCACACACTTACACACACACACACACACACACACACACACACACACACACACACACACACACACACACACACAGATACACACACACAGTCGTTGATAACTAAAAAATGAAAGTGTAAAAAAAAAAGAAGAAAAAAAAGCAACGACACTAGCAACAAGTGAAATAGAAATGCTACTGCTTGTCTAGCTCAGTCACACCTGCATTTAGAATAATATATCTATATTATTTTCTCACTGTTAAAAAAAACCCACTCAATTTGTTCTTAGTGCTGTCATTGCAATGATACTGCATTATTTATGTATAATATACTGTACTGTTGATACTTACATGTTATGATTGTTTTGCTTTTCAGGGCTAAGCTGCACAACAAGAAACGCCACAATGAAAAGATACAGATGAAGAAGACGTAAGTGTTTTACAGGCAAACAGTTTGATTTGTGTGAAGAGTGAGAACAGATTGTGTGTGTGTGTGTGTGTGTGCACGTGCGCAAGTGTGTATGCACACATACATGTATTTAAATGCATGCATGTGTGTGGGGGTTGTTGTGTCATAGAGGGATTGTTGTGCCATAGAGGGGTTGTGCCATAGAGGGATTGTTGTGCCATAGAGGGGTTGTTGTGCCATAGAGGGGTTGTTGTGTCATAGAGGGATTGTTGTGCCATAGAGGGGTTGTGCCATAGAGGGGTTGTTGTGCCATAGAGGGATTGTTGTGCCATAGAGGGGTTGTTGTGTCATAGAGGGGTTGTTGTGTCATAGAGGGGTTGTTGTGCCATAGAGGGGTTGTTGTGTCATAGAGGGGTTGTGCCATAGAGGGGTTGTTGTGTCATAGAGGGGTTGTTGTGTCATAGAGGGGTTGTTCCATAGAGGGGTTGTTTTGTAGAGGGGTTGTTGTGCCATAGAGGGGTTGTTGTGCCATAGAGGGGTTGTTGTGTCATATAGGGGTTGTTGTGTCATAGAGGGGTTGTTGTGCCATAGAGGGGTTGTGCCATAGAGGGGTTGTTTTGTAGAGGGATTGTTGTGCCATAGAGGGGTTGTTGTGCCATAGAGGGATTGTTGTGCCATAGAGGGGTTGTGCCATAGAGGGATTGTTGTGCCATAGAGGGATTGTTGTGCCATAGAGGGGTTGTGCCATAGAGGGATTGTTGTGCCATAGAGGGGTTGTTGTGTCATAGAGGGTTGTTGTTGAGGGTGCCATAGAGGGGTTTGTGTCTTAGAGGGGTTGTTGTGCCATGGGTTGTGTTTTAGTTTCATTTTTAAAAAAGAATTTAATTTTTACTAAACTTGTTGATAATTAATGCCATCAAAAACTAATTACTATGCTGTGGTGCAGCATCAAGATGCATGAGGAGAAGAAGAAGAAGAAGACGGAGAAGAGGTTGCAGGAGGGCCCCGAGCCAAGCTTCCTCCTGGACAGAGAGCAGCAGAGGAGTGCCAAAGTCCTGTCCAACACCATCAAACAGAAGAGGAAAGAGAAAGCGGTGAGGCCAAGCGAAATATTGTCCTATTCATTTTTGCATTCTTTTGGTCATAGACATTGGCCTAACGAAATATGGTCTTTTTTTTCTTCTTTTTTTCTTTTAGTCTTGGACATGGAGAGTAAGAATTACGGCATAGATCTTCAGGTTTGAGAATATTCATCCTGTTCAAGCGGATAACAAAATTATAATAATAAAAGAAAACAGCATGCTTACAAGTGTCGTGTTTAGACACCATCCCTGATGAAAAATCAGGGAGTTGGAGTCCCCAGGGCGGCTTGGGGCTGTATAATAATAATAAAAAATTAATAATGGGTATAGGTGCTGCACTTGTGGCGACGCGCTCTCCCCAGAGGAGAGCAGCCCGAATTTCATGCAGAGAAATCTGCTGACATAAAGTGGTCTAAAATAAAAATAAAATAAAGTTTGCATACTCAACTCTGTAGTTAATTTTCCTGTTTACCTCATTGTGTGCCCAGTGCTGTGTAATTGCTGTTCAGAGCCTAAAAAGTTGGGGGGTTGGGAGGGGGGTGGGGGTTTGAACCCAAGATCCCACAGCTAGAGGTTTACTGTAGTGACCACTGCTTTAGTGTGCCTGATAACAGAAGGCATACAGCTCAGAGCAACCACTTTTGACTGTTAAACAGTAGACCCTTAAACAAAAAATGTCCAGCAGTAAGGCATACTGAACAGAACTAACTGTAGGTAAATGACTTAGTATGTTTGGTTTACTTATGCATTTCTTTTGTTAGAATGGCATCTTCTATATAATTATTTCAGTGATGTTGAAATGAAGTGGATTGAGAGTAAGTAGTACGTTTTGTTGTTGTAGGGAAAATGGGACGTCCCGTTGCCCAAAGTGAAGGCAGTCAGTGAGGCTGAGATGTTCAAAGTTGTGAAGTCCGGCAAGTCAAAACGTGAGTATTCAGGGGGAAAAAACGGGGGAGGAGGGGTGTTTATGGGCACATAGCACTGCATGCGTATGCATTTAATCTCACACACACACACACACACACACACACACACACACACACACACACACACACACACTCACACACACACACACACACACACACACACACACACACACACACACACACACCACACACACACACACACACCCAAAAATATGCAAGCAGACATGGAAAAAAAGAGAGTGGTACTGTATTAATGCAACTGAATCTCCTTTTGGAAAGCAACTCAATTTTCAGGGAGAGAAATCAGTTACAACTTCAGTGTTAATGTAGTAAATGTACAAAAATGCTCACATATTTGTGCATGCATACACACACACTCATGTATCACTCACACAATCACACACACACACACACTTACACACACACACACACACACACACATACACACACACACACACACACACACACACACACATACACACACACACACACACACACACACACACACACACACACACACACACACACACACACACACACACACACACACTATATTGTCATATTCATAGAGAAAGGTGTCATGGATGATAAATCATAATGTTTCTCTATCTGTGCAGGAAAAGCCTGGAAGAGAATGGTGACGAAAGTCACGTATGTGGGTGAGGGCTTCACACGAAAACCTGTCAAATTTGAACGCTTCATTAGGCCCATGGTAAGTCGTTTGTGCTCTGGATAAAAAAGCACTGCCCCTATGAGAATGCCAGATGGATTCTTTTGGTATGATCAGCATATCTAACTTTTTGAAAATTTTGTGATAGAAATGTCCCCTTTTCTTATAATTTTGTATCTATCGTTGTAGTTTTATGATTCCATTTCTGTCATTTTGTGTGTCTTTGTGTGTGTGCGTGCGTGCGTGTAGGGCTGGGGTGATTTTGTTTGGGGGGAGGTTGTTTATTTGGAAATTACTTTTTGTGTATTTTGTTTTACACCTCAGAAAAGTTTCTTTTTTTTTTGGAAAAAAAGTTATTTTTTTTATCTATTTCCATGTATTTTCAGAATTTTTTTTTTTTTGTAGAGCACGCACTTACAATCTCTCTCTCTCTCGCTCTCTCTCTCCTCTCTCTTTTGCTTTGTTTGTTTTATTCTGGTTTGGTTTAGTTATTATTGCTTTTTCTCAGTTTTCTGTTTGTTGGGAGAATTGTGTTGTTGTTGTTTGTTTTGTTTGCTTGTTTGTCTTTTGGGGGGAGTTGGTTTTTTTTTTTTTTTTTTTTTTTTTTTTTTTTTTTTTTTTTTAAATTTTCTTTTCTTTATTCTGATTTATTTATTTATTTTATTTTATTTTATTTTTTATTATCATTTTTGTTGTTGTTGTTGATTGATTTCTTTTTTTGTATTTATTAGAGGGTTGTTGTTCTTGTGTGATTTTTGTTGTTTGTTATTTTTTATTATTATTATTTTTTTAATACTTTTTGTTGTTGTTTAGGGGGTTGTTTGTTTTTGCCTTTTTGATTTGTGTGTGTATGTGTTTTGGTTTTTGTTTGGTTTGGTTGGTTTTGGGGTTTTTTGTTGATTTTTTTAGTTTTGTTTTGTTTTGTTTGTGTGGTTTTTTTTGTTTGTTGTTATTGTTTTTGTTTTGTTTTGTTTTTTCGTGTTTTTTGTGTTTTTTGTGTTTTTGATTTGTTTTTGTTTTTTGTTTTTTGCTTTTAAAAAAAAATCATACTTTTTTGTTTGTTTTTTTTTGTTTGTTTTTTTTAGTTTTGTTCCCCCTTGACTGTGTGTGTGTGGTGTGGGTGGGGTGGGTGAGTGTGTGTTCCTTCTGAGAGTTGATTTAATGTTAGATTATTAATTGACACTGTCTTTTTATTTTATTTTAGTTTTTATTTATTTTTTTTTTTTTTTATTATTATTTTTTTTTTTTTCTATACTTCTAATGGTGAAGAATGCCTGTCAAGGACATTGCAATCTCCAACCCAGGAGGGATCAGACCGTCTGGTTTATGTGTGCTGTGACAGTTAATACTAATTAAAGGCTGTTTTCAGGTTGTGACATTGAACAGACTTGTGTGTATACACACCTGTATATGAACTACTCTTCCAGTGCTCAAAATTATCTTCATTCTTGCCCAACACAAGCCGAGACATTGTTGAATGCAAACATTCATTGGTGGGCAAGACTAACAGAAACATTGTGAATGTGAGCACTGTGTGGAATTCTCCCTGATTGTTGCTGAGGGACCTTGACAGTCCCTGGACAAAGCCTGTACAACCTTGGTGGTGGACATCCTGATTCACCAAACTGTGGAGTGACGTGATAATCAACATCCTTGTGACATTTATCACCAAATCACCAGTGAAACAAACAAGTCACCTTCAGAATTGTGTGTGTTATTGGACCACCCACTGCCCATATACATTTTCTTGTTGTTGTTTTGTTTTGTTTGTTTTCTTCTCTTATATTGGCCATTTTATATTGCTGTTAATTTGATTGTGTCTGTGTGTCTTTTGAGTAACTATTGAAACCTTTTTTCTTTTTTCTTTTTTTTTTTTTTCTTTTTTTTTTTCTAATTGAGTGCCCCACTCCCATCCCCTAATTGAGTGCCACACTCCCATCCCCTTTATTCCATCTGAAATAGATTTTTTACCTTTTCTGCTGCTACATTACGTTGTTGTTGCTTGGATAGGGTCATAGATCTATATCTATATACACTGTATGTGTATTTTTTTGAGCAACTTGAAAGCAGTCTTTTTTCATTTTGGTTTTCTTTCTTCTTACATTTCATCCTTCCCCCTATTGAGTGCCCACTCCCCTTTATTCCTAATCATCTCTCATTGATTTTCACCCTTCTCCCGTTTTTACACACATTATCACATCAAACAACTTAAAATTAGTCCTTTTTCACTTTTTTTTCTCTTACTTTCATTCTTACCCCTATTGAGTGCCCACTACCCTTTATTTTTATTCTTCTCTAATTAATTTTCACCTTTTCCTGTCTTAAGACACGTTATCACATCTCCAGCAAAAACCAACACAATTGATGCATTCAAGACACAACACGTGGCCCTCTAAGGAAGGCCTACGAATTTGCCACTTAAATATAAATCACGCAGTCAATAAAATTGAAGACATATCAACACTTATCAGAAACCATGGCAAACCATTTCACATACTAGGGCTATCTGAATCAAGACTCTCCAAGCACATAGTAGACACTGATTTATATATCCCAGGATATAAAATCATACGAAAGGATCCACAAAGGCAAAAAGAAACAGGAATCATCATATATATTAGTGAATCTATAACATTCAAGCGTCTCCTTCACCTCGAACATCACGATGTAGAATCTGTTTGGTTCGAAATCTCCATGAAAGGTTCACCACCTATTGCAATGGGATTCTGCTATAGGAATCCGGCAGAAAGAAAAAATTGGATAGACAAGTTTGACGAAATGATGAATGTAGTTCTATTAGAATCCAGGGAAGTAATACTGCTCGGTGATTTTAATATTGATCTAACAAAAGCAAATAATATATGGACGCAAATTACTAATTCTTTCAACCTTCACCAACTAGTTAGTTTACCCACGAGAGTCACACCAAATTCAAGCACAATAATTGATCACATCTACGTATCAAATCCCCAAAACATAATAGAAACATGTGTCCCTGTCTTTAACTCCAGTGATCACTACCCAGTCTGTACTACATGGTCAAAAAAAGGAGCAAAAATTCCCAAACCTGGCCATAAAAACATAACATATCGTTCTTTTGCAAAATTTAATGAACAGCTTTTCCTTCTCGATCTAAGTAACTCTATGCTCTCAGAAACATTTAACATTACTGATCCAGACTTGGCCATCGAATTCTGGATAAAAACTTTCACTGAAATCTACAAC
>CM060328.1:36827315-36829815 GCA_030674155.1 Stramonita haemastoma | reverse complement strand
AGCTTTTTTGAGGTATACTTTTCTTTTCAAGTCTGTGTATTAGAATTCCTGGTCTTTGACAAATAGTGTTTTGAATGAAGAAATGAATAATTGAATATTTAAAGTAGTAAAACATGAAATGAAATAAGTGTTTGTTTTGGTTGGGTTTTGTTGTTGTTTTATTACAGACACCAAATGTGCTGTAAACGTTGGGGTATTTTCTTATATTGGAGGGAAGATCTTTTGTGCCACATTTAGATTGCAGAGGCTAGTCAGACCACCTACACAACAATATAGCTTGTAGAAGAAAACAGAATAAAACATAAGACCCTTGTTTACATATACCTGTGTGCTTGCAAGTGTGTAACATATGTAAGAAAGGATGTATGTTTGAGTAAGTATGTGTATGTGTGTGTACGTGCTTAGATACGTGTGCACATGCTTGCTTTACCTAAAGGGATGTGATAGTTTAAGTAGAATAGCTTGGAAATGGCATTTCATACACGGAAAAAATGAAGTGTCCTGTTTTATTTTTCAGGGAAATATGCCCAGGTGACGAATCATCCAGAAAACGACGGCTGCATCAACGCTGTGTTGTTAGTATGATTGGACTGTGGTGTTTTAGTGTGCGGTGTGTTGAGGCAATACAGTATGAGTCAATCTTTGGAGCAGAACACAAGAAAACACCATCTGCTGTGTTTTATTCCTCATGGAGTATGCAGTATCTTGGGGATGAGTAGGCTTCCTGTTAGGGCAGAGAAAAGTGAGTTGATTTGAAGTAGGTCTACAATTGTGTTGATCACTCCATGGTGGAAAATTTGACTCTGTGACTGTGTATAAAATCTGAAGTAAGATCTCTCACTGTCATGGCATTATAAGTGACATCATCAGCTACGAGATTGCTGATTACTTTGCAAGGAAGGAGAATATTATGCTCTAGTAAACTCATTCAGCTGGTCAGAAAGCAAGATCTTTTGCTGACATAATTTATGCAGTTGCTCCAAACCAAACTGTTCCAACTTTTCTGAGCATCTTTGTTATTTACACTCCAACTTGTTACCACATATTACCAGCCTGCGAAAATTCTTTTTGACAGAATATATGGATTGTGCATTTGGAAGAGTCTTTCTTTTTTCTTTCTTAGGAGAAATTAAAAGCCTTTGTCTGTATTAGCTGGTGAGTGTGTGTGATGTGTGTTTGTGTGTGTGTGTGTGTGTGTTTTTGTATGAATACCTTATCTTGTGTGTGAGTGTGTGTGTGTGTGTTTTTCTGAATACCTTGTGTGTGTGTGTGTGTATGTGTGTTGTGTGTGTGTGTGTTTTGCATGGCATTGTAATGTGAATGCCCAGGATTTTGTAATTGTACTGTAATTGAGAAATAAAGGTAATGGTTCATCAACAGTCTTTCAATATTTTTTTTCAGAAGGGAGGAGGGGGGATTTTCTTTTTAATACTTTTAGTGCTTCTGTTAGCTTTTTTTTTTTAATTAATCATCAAAAAAATTAACCTACACATTTCATTATATGGTATGTGTAATTACATGTTTGGTTGTTTTTTTTAAGATAAGTAAACTTTGATTGAGCTCTGTGAAGTCATAACACCACTTATGTGGTGTCACTTTTATGATGATGATGTCAGAAAAGCACAATAGTGAGGGCAGCATGATTAAAAGTGCATTTGATCTTTTGAACTTCTGATATGATTACCTATCGTAACAAAGTTGCATTGACTGGCGTATGATAGCAAACTGCTCTTGTGATGTTGGTTTGAATCGTGACTTCTCATGTGTACAGAAGTGTGAAATAAAAAGTGTTGGCCATATTTTGCTGCTGTCTGTCCTTTTTTAGTGTGGAGTGGTAAAGTGTCTTGTGTTGTCATCATTCTTGTGTATTTTGTTCACTTATATTCAACACTGCAGTTATCCATATCTCTTGGTCAGCAATGTTGGTTATGTTCTTTTCCACACTCATGACCAGTGGTCCAGAGGTAGTGTATCCATCAAGAAAAAGAATAGTTAAAGGTTCAATCCCCATGGGAGCCTGAGCTATTCTCCATCTGTTAAACCTCAAATGGTGGTCTATGTGCTTGTCTTTCAGATGAGATGATAAACAAAGGTTCTTTGTGTGTTTCTGTTTGTCCAGTCATTATGCTTATTACAAATGTTTATATGTTTTCATGTTGGTCTGTGTATGTTCTCTCTCTCTCTCTCTCTCTCTCTCTCTCTCTCTCTCCTCTCTCTCTCTCTCTCTCTCTCTCCTCTCTCTCTCTCTCTCTCTCTCTCTCTCTCTTCATACACACAGATACACACAAACTAATCTGTGCAATAGGTAAAAAGCAATGGGTACCAGGTTACAAGATAATGATAAATGTTAACAGCAGATCAAAAACGAAATAGTCTCAATGAAAATTGTCTGGTCCCTGCAGATTTGAAAAAAAATGTTTAAAATTATTTCTAAACCCCTTGCTTCAGTGCCAGAACTATCTCATGGTAGTATTGTCCCCTGTTTCTTAACGCTTCTCAT
>CM060328.1:36819815-36822315 GCA_030674155.1 Stramonita haemastoma | reverse complement strand
CTGTCTCTGTCTCTCTCTCTCTCTCTCTCTCTCTCTCTCTCTCTCTCTCTCTCTCTCTCTCTCTCTCTCACACACACACACACACCACACACACACACACACACCACACACACACACACACACACACACACACACACATCACACACACACGCACACACTGAGAGACAGACAGAGACAAAGAGAGGAAATGCAGAGAGTAGGTAGTAGAGTAGTAGTAGTAGTAGTAGTAGTAGTAGTAGTAGTAGTAGTAGTAGTAGTAGTAGTAGTAGTAGTAGTAGTAGTAAAGAGAAGTAAGAGAAGAAGAAGAAGAAGAAGAAGAAGAAGAAGCAAGCAAAGAACAGTAGAAGCAAAGAAGAGTAGTATAGAGTAGAAGTAGTAGTAGTAGTATAGTAAGTAGTAGTAGAGTAGAGAAGTATAAGAGTAGAAAGAAGAAAAGAAGAACAAGAAGAAAAGAAGAAGAAAAAAGAGAAAACAAAGCAACAAAACAATAACAGCACCACACACAACAACAACCAAGGTAAAAAGAAAAAAGGCAGACGGATATACTGAAAAACAGACAGAGAAAAGCAACCAAGAGACTAAAGCAAAGAAAGAACAGTTAACTGAAAAACAAGATAGGAAAGCAGAGCGAGGCTGACGTGAATTCATAAATTGAAGCACCACTTCATCAGTAAATGAAAACAACAGACCGGACAGACAGACAAAACTCTGAGACAGACAGACAACTTACAGAAGACATCTATCATTAACCCTAAATGGGACCACTCGGCGTCTCTCAAACATCAACACTTACAGGGCTAATCAAAACCACTTTGTCTCAATAGCCGCTTCACTCTGGAACCCCTATCCACCACCAACTGGGGAAGGTGGTCTCTGTCTCTGCCTGCCTGCCTGCCCTGCTCTCTCTCTCTCTCCTCTCTCTCTCTCTCTCTCCTCTCTCTCTCTCATCTCTCTCTCTCTCCTCTCTCTCTCTCTCTCTCTCTCTCATCTCTCTCTCTCTCTCTCCTCTCCTCCTCTCTCTCTCTCCTCTCTCTCTCTCTCTCCTCTTCTCTCCTCCATCTCTCTCTCATCGCTTCTATATCTACTCTCTTGTCTCTCTTCCATGAAACAAAATTAAATGGATTCCATTTCATACTGTATTTTTTTTGTCCTAATATGTCAATATTTTGTACCAAGCTAAAGTACATTAAAATCTTGAGTTCCTCTCTCTTTCATCCTTCTTCTCTCTCCTCGTCTCTCTCTCTCTCCTCTCTCTCCTCATCTCTCCTCTCTCTCTTTCTCTCTTCTTTTCTCTCTCGTTCTCTCTCCTCTCTCTCTCTCTCTCTCATCTCTCTCTTTCTCATCATCTCACTCTCTCATCTCTCTCTCTCGTTCTCTTCCCTCTCTCTCTCTTCGTATTTTTTTTCTGATGACGTTTTACAGGTAGATTTGCTGTGCGTATTTCTGCAGCAGCAACTTCGATTTTGTTTTAATTAGTTCCCTTGAAGCTGTATGGATTTGAGTCTTGAAGATGAACAACCCTTAGTATCAGATGATCAAAACCTTGTAACAATGACCTGTTCGCATTCTTTTACGGAATAGCTATACGTCTCATAAGCCGCTTTAACGCATGTATGCAATTCTTTCAGATGGTACAGCAGCGATTCTATGTAGTTCTGCACATTACAGTTATCAAGAGACAAAGCCGATAACAGTATGATTTTATGTTTTATATTATGCTTTATAATACTGTCTTGCATTTTCATTCTTGTAGTGTAGATGGCATTGAAATTGTTGATGAGTTCATAATCATGTAATATTGTTTATAGCCCATACGACCACAGAAATAACCAGGGATGTTGATGAGTTAACATACATGTGAAAACGAATCTTTGTATTTGGAAGTTGTATTGCATTGTGTTGCATTGTGTTGTATTGGTTTGCATTGCATTGGATCGGATTGCATTGCACTGCTTTATGCTGCATTGTATTGCTCTTTCCTGCATTGTATTGTATTGAATTGTATCGTGTTGTATGATATCGTTACGAGGATTTTAGATGTATAAAAATAGGGCCTAAGCACACTTTGCTCCTATGATTCTCGGTTAGCCTCCCATATGAAAGAATAACACCCAGAGAAACACACAGCGTCCTAGACTAAATTCAAACCAGAAACTTCATTTTTGATCTGAGAGAAGTACAATGATTTCTTGGCATTAAAAAAAACAACAACAAAAACAGCGCACGTGAAGAACAAGGTTTTTTTCCTCACTTTTACGTTTCCTTTTTTGTGAGGGATGCTATCAGATCGATAGGTCGAACTGACCAGAATCATTAATCTTGTAGGACTAGGGTATCTAGGACAGCTACTATAATTATCTGCCTGATAAAAAACAGAGTGATAATTACCATTCCAGGAAAGAAGCTGTCTTTTGATGTCCGGGTGATAAATTCTGCTTCTGTTTTTTTCTCTCCCTCTTTCTCTCCGTCTCTGTATGTTTGTCTGTCTGTATGTTTATCT
>CM060328.1:36792315-36807315 GCA_030674155.1 Stramonita haemastoma | reverse complement strand
CTCGTTTACAACATTTCAGAAATCCTCGAGAGGACGTAAATTCACATTGGAAAAGAAGTTTGCGTGCAGGACTCTTTTTCCGAGTACCTTTGCTAACCAAACAGGCAGCTATGCTTCGACTTCAGGGGATTTGTCCATCTCTGGAGAGTATAGTACTTTAATAATATAAAGCTACGAGCATGCCATAAACAAAAAACACTCCCAACATTTTAAACTAATACAACATGTTGATACATACTTTTTCCATTTTTCTTTAACTCCCTAACTTCCAAAGCATTTTTTTTTTTTTTAGCTGAAACCAAGGGACAGTTAGTCTAGTAAAGTAAAGAAGAAAAAAAAAAAGTATAGGTGTCCCACAACTTGTGTGGTCGTAGGGGAGTGAGGCGTCAGAGACCTCAGCTTCTCTAGGGGCCAGCATGTTGAGGGCGGCGCCCATCGCTCTGCCGCTGCTTTACCTTCCTTGACCCTAAAGAGAGCAGGTACCCATTTACAGCAGGGTAAACAGGGGGAACTGTACTGAAGCCAAGGCGCGCAAACGGTCACCCATCCAATTAGTACCCACGCTCGACGCTGCTTAACATTAGCTGGGGACGGGGAAAACGAGCGCTCTGACCACTGAGCCATCCCATCCCCAGGGACATTTAAAGAGAGAGAGAAAAAAAGGGACACTTCAAGAGAAAAAGGGACACTTAAAAAAGGGGAAAAGGGACACTTAAAGAGAAAAATGGACACTTTAAAAAAAAAAGGGGGGGGGGAGGGACACTTAAGAAAGGGGGGGGGGAAAGGGACACTTAAAGAGAAAAGGGGACACTTTAAAAAAGGGGGAAAAAGGGACACTTAAGAAAGGGGAAAAAGGGACACTTAAAGAGAAAAATGGACACTTTAAAAAGGGGGGGGGGGAGGGACACTTAAAAAAAAGGGGAGAAAAGGAACACTTAAAGAGAAGAAGAAGAAAAAAAACACGAACATGACCTTTTTTCTGTACCCAGGCTCAGGCCAAGGAGAACGCCCTGAGGGAGCTTGCCGGGTACCCGCCCCTGCTGACGTGGTGGGAGGCCTGCACGAGCGGGTGCCTGGGCACGGTGCGGGTGGTGATCTGCCGCGCCTTCTGCCCCTGCTGGGTGGGCAGGTTCTCCTTCAAGGCCTTCTTCTGCCCCAGGACCACCTGCTGTGGCCGCTGCTTCTCTGAGGGTCAGCAGGGTCTTGTTTTCTGTGTAGTGGAGTGTAGTGTAGTGTGGTGTTGTGGGTGTGGGTGTGGGTGTGGGGGAGGGGGTGTGTGGGTGGATGGGTGGGAGGGTGGTTGTGGGGTGTGGGTGGGGAGGGGGGTGGGTGGGAGGGTGTGTGTGTGTGGTTGTGGGGGTGGAGGGGGGGTGGGGGGGGGTAGGGTGTGTGGGGGTGGGAGGGGGGATGGGTGGGTTTTGTTGTGGGTGTGCGTGTGCGTGTGTGTGTGTGTGTGTGTGTGAGTGGGTAGGTGGGAGGGGGTGGGTGTGAGTTGTGGGTGGTTGGGTGGGTCGGTGAGAGAGAGAGAGACAGAGAGAGAGAGAGACAGACAGACAGACAGAGAGAGAGATGGATGGTGTGCAGAATAGTATTAGTTGATGGTTTCCCCGAGCCAAAGTTAAGCAGCGTCGAGCGTGGTTACCAATTGGATGGCTGACTGTTTGCGCGCCTTGGCTTCAGTATAGTCCCCCAGCTCTCAAAGGGTACCTGTCCTCTTTATGGTCAGGGAAGGTAAAGTGGCCAGGGAGATACATGGGCGCCACCCTCAACATGCTGGCCCCTAGAGACGCTAAGGTCTCTGACGCCTCGCTCCCCTACGACCACATTATGGGACACCTTTACCTTTTTGACAGTGGTAGTGGTAGTTGGACAGTGGTGTTAGAATATGTGCATGTAAGTGTGAATCTGTAATTCTGTATTATGTGTAATATGATATATATGTATATATATACCATATATATATATATATATTTCTATATATATATATATATATATATATATATCTATATATCTATATATATATGTATTATATGTAATATATGTATGTATGTATGTATGTATGTATGTATGTATGTATGTATGTATGTATGTATGTATGTATGTATGTATGTATGTATGTATGTATATGTGTATGTTATGTGCGGGTATGCCTGTGCGTGTGTATGTGTGTGTATTCGAGTGTCGTGTGTGAGTGTTTGTGTCTGTCTTGTCTGTCTGTCTTGTCTGTGTGTCTGTACCTCTGTGCACGCACAAGGTGTGACAGGTGTGTATCTAAACATGTGTGCTTTCCTCTCACACTAGGGGACTATGAAAACGAAGTGATGAAGAACTGCCTGGGCTTTGTCACGGGTTCCCTTCTCACCCTGCTCTTCTACTCCTGGCTGTGTCTGCAGAAAGATTATCCCAAATTCCAAGCGGCCATCATCAGGTAGCATCGTAAAAAAAACAAAAACATGCTTACCAGTATGTCCTTTGATACTGGGAAATAAGATAATATGTTATGATATATTATCTTAGGGGAACGGGATAGCCTAGTGGTTAGAACATTGCGCTCGCAATTTGACGACCCGGGTTCGATTCCGGTCGAGAGGAATTTTCCTCTGGAGTTAACATCAGTGTTGACTCCACTCCCCCCAAAAGTCTTTCGAATGAGACTATAAGTATAAACCGAGGCCCCGTGTGCGAACGCACGCAGAACATCTTGCACACACGTTAAATCCTGTCCCGCTTTTCGTGAGAGTAGGCCATTTTGTGCCCTTGGGAACAGATGACACGATTTACAAAAACTGCATACACACGAGGACTGTATGTTAAAAAGCACACGAGTGCCTATTCCATTATCCTCTATATAAAAGAATAATAAATAAATAAAAGCGAAGGATGACATTATGTGCGTAACAGATGTAAAACAAAATTAGCAGTAAGGTAGGTTAAGGTAAGGTAATCCCATAACATGTGGTCGTAGGGGAGCGAGGCATCAGAGACCTTAGCATCTCTAGGGGCCAGCATATTGAGGGCGGCGCCCATGTCCTCTCTCTCAAAATTAGCAGTAAGTGACTCAAAATAGACCGAGTCAGAACTTCGGTAAATCCAACTATTTCTGGTTGACTTCACGTTATGGTAAATGGTTCAGTTTTTGTTTTGTTTATTTGGCTGGTGTTGTTTTCATTTTAAAAAGCCAAAATTCTTGCAATCAAAAGTGTGTGTGTGTGTGTGCGTGCGTGCGTGCGTGCGTGCGTGCGTGTGTGCAAAAATAGGAGGAGGAGAGAGAGAGAGAGAGAGAGAGAGAGAGAGAGAGAGAGAGAGAGAGAGAGAGAGAGAGAGAGAGAGAGAGAGAGAGAGAGAGAGAGAGAGAGAGAGAGAGAGAGATTACTGGTCAAAGGGAAGCAACACGCTATGAAAAATCTGTCATTGACTTATTTCCCTTCTCTCTCAAACCAAGGTTTAAAACAGCTCATCAATCAATCAATACACTTCTTCACATAAAGAAGCAACAACAACAACACAACAAGAATGCAACACAATCATAGTATTTTTCTGGTATGTTCTGAAACGATAACAACACAACAAAAGTGCAACACAATCATAGTATTTTTCTGGTTCTGAAACGACAACAACGCAACAAAATGCAACACAATCAACAACAAAAAAATAAGACATAGTATTTTTTCTGGTTTGTTCTGAAATGACAACAAACACAACAACAAAAATGCAGCACAATCATAGCATCATTATTTTTCTTTTTTGGTTTTTGGTGTTCTGAAACCAAATGTTTCCAGCTGTGTGGTGGGGGTGATTCTGACCCTGGGCATGGCCTTTGCCCACACTGTGCGGTGCCTGGTGTTTCTGACCCTCCCCTCCATGTTCTCCAAGAAAGGCCGCAGCTTCCTCATGTGGTACGCCACCGTCCTCGTCTTCTCCTACCCCGCTGCTAACATCTCCACCAACCTGAAGGTATGTATGATGGATGTTGCTTGGAGTTGGAGGGAGGTGAGGAGAGAGTAGGTTTTGTGTGAGTGGTGGTGTGACTTTTGTGATTGATTAGCTTCGGTGATATGTGTTGTCTAAGTAGACACATATGCAAAGCAGGCAGGTCTGTATTGTGTGTGTGTGTTTATGTATATACGTACATACGTACATCGATATAAAAGAATAGATAAAATAAAAAAATATATTAAAAATAAAAACGTACATACGTACGTACGTACGTACGTACGTATGTACGTACGTACGCACATACATACATACATACATACATACATACATACATACATACATACATACATACATACATACATACATACATACATACATACATACATACATACATACATACATGCTTTGATTTGTTTTTGCAAGATATAGCGCTATACAAATTCCATGTATTATTATTATTATTATTATTATTATTATTATTATTATTATTATTATTATTATTATTATTATCATTATTATTATATACATACATACACACACGCATGCATACACATACAGACACATGATGCATACAAAATACTATTAGACACATACACGCGCACGCAGGCACGCACGCAGGAACGCGCGCTCACGCGCACACACACACACACACACACACACACACACACACACACACACACACACACACACACTCATGCAAATAAATCTATGTATATAATCATAGCTCTTTCTCTTCCTCCCTCTCTCTTTCTCTCTCTCTCTCTCTCTCTTTAATTTTTTTTTTTAGATAGATGGCTTGATGAAAAATAAACAAATTTATTGCTAACTCAATGTACCATCTGGAAATAAAATTTTGATTTGACCTCTCTTTCTCACACTCCTTTCCCCCCTTCCTCTCTCTTCCCACCCCCCTCTCCACCTCTCCCCCTCTCTGTCTATCTGTCTACCAGGTGATGGCGGACAGTGCCACCTGCGGACAGAGTCTGATGCTGAACGAGACCAGAGAGCTAATGGAGATGGCTGCAGAGCCTCTGGGAGCCATGCTGGACACTCTCAAGACCATGTACAGGAAGATCAAGGCTTTCGCCAACGCCCTCATGGCGGCTTTCAAAGCTCTCATTAGAGCAGTGAAGGAAATCATCTCTGCCATTGCTGCGGTCTGTTGTAGTGTAGGGTTGATTGTGGTGGTGGTGTTAGTGGGGGTGGTGTGGGTGCAGGGGTGGTGGTGGTGGTGGTGGTGGTGGTGGTGGGTGGGGGTGATGGTGTGTGTGGTGTGTGATGGTGGTGGTGGTGGTGGTGTGTGTGTGTGTGTGTGGGGGGGGGGGGGGGTTGTTGGTGGTGTTTTTTGTTTTGTTTGCTGTTACTGTTGTTGTTGTTATTGTCGATGATGATGATCATGGTGGTGATTGTCTTTTTCTTCCTAGTTGTTTTATGTTTTTGTAAATCTTATTCTTTTGTTTGATCTTTTTGCTCTTGTTGTTGTCGTCGTTGTTGCTGTTGTTGTTGTTGTAGAAGATGATGATCATCATGGTAATGATCGTCTTTTTCTACCTCCTAGTTTTTTTTAGAATTCTTATTCTCTTCTTTAATCTTTTTGCTGTTGTTGTTGCTGTTGTTGTTGTCGTAGTAGTAGTTGTTGTTGTATGTCTTCTTATTGTTCTTTTTTTCTTCTTTTTCTTCTTCTTCATCTTCTTCTTCTGCTTCATTCTTTGACCTCGCTGTAAAATCTTAGCCTGTTGTTACTGCTCTCTATTATTTGTTAATACTTGATTTGTTTAAAGTCTGTCTACTGCTGGTAATCTCAGATGAAAAAAATAAGAAAAATTAAATGGGGAACAAAATTGAAATGAAAGACTTTAAAGAAATCTCTCAAAATTCATTCGGTTTAAAAGAATTATATTCACAAACACATCTAAAGGAACTGAAAAAGTAAAAGGCATTTCTGGAACTGTCATTAATTCATTATTGTAAACATTTAATTACTCAGTTGCTTTGATTTTTTTTTATTTCGAGGACGATGGAATAATCATTCATGTACTTTTTTTTCCAGTCCCCGTATGTATGGAGTTTTTTTTAATTTTGTATTCCTTTCCATGGGATTAAAGTAACTCGCTCTCCCTCGTATGATTTCTTGTTGTTGGTATTTGGATCATTATTATTGTTGGTGTTTAGTTAGAGGTTATCTTTTTATCTTGATGTTACACCTGAAAAGGGCGGGGACTGGATGTAAAAAAAAAACCCACACGAGTGCTTATTCATTATCCTCGAATAAAAGAATTTGCCTCGGCTTGCCTTGCCTGGTCTACACCCTTTCGTTTACTTTTTCTTTGTCAATACACTACGTACAGCCTGTTTTCTCTCTAAATAACCTAACAATCACACTTCCACACCCTCATCCTGGACTCTAGGCGGTCAAGTGGCTGTACAGTCTGGTGACCATCTGCAACGAGAAGATGGGCGAACCTTACCGGAAATGCAACAAGGCCTTTGACGATGCGTACCACGACTGTAGGGACCGCCTGGGCATCTTCCGCTTCCTGTGTGAGATCGTGAAAGCAGCCTCCTACATCTGCCACCTGACCCGTATCGGAGAACTGCTGTGTGCCATAGCCGGCGCCATCAAGACTTTGGTGCTCAATGCTGTGTCCAAGGCTACCACAGGCAGGGTAAGAGGAGGGAGTGAGTGGAGGTGGGGTGAGTGGAGGTGGGAGTGAGTGGAGGTGGGAGGGAGTGGGTGAGGGTGGGAAGGAGTGGAGGTGGGAGAGAGTGGAGGTGGGAGGGAGTGGAGGTGGGAGGGAATGGAGGTGGGAAGGAGTGGAGGTGGGAGGGGGAGTGGAGGTGGGAGGGATGAGGAGGAGGTGGGAGGGAGTGGAGGTGGGTGGGAGGGAGTGAGCGTAGGAGGGAGATGGGGTGGGAGGGAGTGAGAGTAAGAGGAGGACGGGAGGGTAGGAGAGGAGTGAGGAAGGAGTGAGAGAGAAAAGGGAGGATGGGAGAATAGGGGGGAGGAAAATAATAATAACAACAACAACGACAACAATAACAACTTGAGAGAAAAAAAAGAAAAAAAGACACCAATAACAACCAAACAAAAAACCAATTCAAACAAACAAACAAACAAACACAAACCAAACAAACCAATTAAAAAAAACTATGTGGAAGTCATCCTTCTAAAAGACTGGACGTTACTGATCAATACTTATTATTGTGTGAGGGCAGATCACGGACCTGAAGGAGATGTTTTGGTTCACCATCGAGATCGATCGCCGCTACACCTACACCATGAACCAGACGCGCACCTACAGCGAGGTGAAGGACGCCATCATGGCGGAAATCAAGGCCAAGGTTTCCGGTTACGAGGGCGTGCTGGGATTCCTGGACAACGTCATGATGATCAGCGTCTTCTATGTCTTCACCAAGGCCTGGAGATACCGCCGGGGCTATCTGACTAAAGATGGGTGGGTGGTTTGGGTGTGGTGGGGTGTTGGTGGTGGTGTGGTGTGTGTGGTGGTGTGGGGGGGTGTGTGGTGTGTAGTGTTGTGGTGTGGTGTGGTGTGTAGGGGGGTGGGGGGGTTGTGGTGTGGTGTGTGTGGGTGGGGGTGTGGGGGGACGGGGTGGGTGGGTGGGTGGGCGAGTGTGTGTGTGTGTGGTGTGTGTGTGTGGGGTGTGTGGGTGGGTGGGTGTGGTGTGTGTGTGGTGTTGTGTGGTGGGATGTGGTGTTGTGGGGTTTATGTGTGTGTATGTGTGATGTGGTGTTGTGGTGTGTGTGTGGGGGGGGGGGGTCTGTTGTGGTGTGTGTGTGTGGGGGGTGTATGTGTGTGGGGGGGTGTATGTGTGTGTGCGTGTGTGTGTGTGTGTGTGTGTGTGTGTGTGTGTGTTGTGCACGTGTGTTTAGTCTTCCATAATATTTAGAAATAGCTTCTGAGTTATCTATGTTTCTCAATATATCTGTGTGTGTATGTCTGTGTCTGTATCTTGTGTCTGTATGCCTGTGTCTGTGTCTGTGTATTCTGTTTGTCTGTCAAACACAGTCCACACACACTCAACATGCATCTTCATCTCTATATACATGTACTTGCTCAGCCTGGAAACACCACCATTTTCTGCTTTTCAACAGCAACGGCATCTGAGTGTATGTTGATGTTGTGCTTGAGGACAATAATTAATATAAACTACTAGCTTGTTGGGTTTCAATAGATTTATATTCAGAAATGATAACAAACATTGAAAACAAACAGCATTTTGTAATCATAGCAATAACAAGCTTGTAACTTATGGTGTGCTTGTTTAAAGAATGAAAATTATAGGCTTGTTGTTGCTATGTTGAATAAATATATTCTTCTCGTTAATTTGTACCATGTTTTGTTTTTTTAATGAATAGACTCTGTTTACACCAACAGTTACGACAACTACTACGTCACCCCTCAGATGTACGCCATAGACGAGAGGAGGAAAGAGCTGAAAAGAGACACTCTCTTTCCCCTCAAAGCTTCGGAGCAGAGGAGGTATATCACTCTGTTCTCCACCACTCTCACCCGCAAAGAGACTCGGAAACTGCTGAAGGTAGGCTGCCCTTTGCTGTCTCAACGAATGAGAGAAAGACAGAAAAAAAAGGGTGGGGGGTGGGGGTGTTGTGATGTGGAGGGGGATGTTAAAAGGAAAAGTGGGAAAGGATTTTTTGCTGTCGCTAGAGTTCTACCCCAAGACTGAACAGAATTATATTATGTCTGGAATGGTATGCGTCAATTTCTTTTGTAGTGATTGCTTTGATTTAGATTGCCAAGAAGCTTGTGATTTTGAGCTCGATCAAGAAAAACCAGTATGGGTTGTTTTGTTTTGATTTATTTCTCGTTACCAAGCAAACAAAGTGGTGTCTTGTGTCAGAGCTGTAGCGATATGAATGGTGACAGCTAAAGCAAGACTGCAAGAAAATTTTTTAGTGAACAATCTAATATTCACGGGTCTCGTCAAGTCTTTGTAGGTGTGTATTTTGGGTTGTTTAAATAGAAGTGTTCCGAGTAAAACTAGTTTATAGTTGAGGCATACGGTTTGATCGTTTAATTTAGATGGTGAATTTACCTTCATATGTCTGATTTGGGAGCTCTCTCTCTCATTCGCTTTGCCAATGATATGAATGAACCCTTTGTTCCACCCCAAACCAAGAAATGTATTGGGGTCCATGGCCAATGTACAATAAATCAGTTCAGTGTTCTGTGCTCTCTGTCTCTCTCTGTCTCTCTCTGTCTCTCTCTGTCTCTCTCTGTCTCTTTCTCTTCTCTCTCTCTCTCTCTCTCTCTCTCTCTCTCTCTCTCTCTCTCTCTCTCTCTCTCTCTCTCTCTCTCTCTCTTTCTCTTTTCTTTCTCTTATACTACACAGTTCGTCATTAATTCATTTCTGTTGTGTTGTGTGATCCTGGGTGTGTGGTGGTGTGTGGTGTGGCGGCAGGGCGTGTTTATGTGGATTCTCAGTGCCTACAATGCCTGCTTCTACATGGTGATGGACTTCGGACTGTTCTGGCTGCTGGCCATGGTGTCCAGACATCTGGGGGTCAAGACCTCTGCCTCTGTCCCGCCCTTTATGCAGCTTCATGTCAGTGGTACGTAGCCACCCCACCCACCCACCCCACCCACACAGCTGTCAGATTCCCGCCACTTTCAGCTCACTCTCAGCTGCTTATTAGTCCATCCTAGTCTTTCGGATGAGACGTTGAACCGAGGCCCCGTGTGCGAACGCACGCAGAACATCTTGCGCACACGTTAAATCCTGTTCTGCTTTTCGTAAAAGTAGGCCATTATGTACCGGTGGGAATAGATAACAAGATTTACAAAAACTGCATACACACGGGGACTGGATGTAAAAAAAACCACGCGGGTGCTTATTCCATTATCATCGATATAAAAGAATAAATAAAATGAAATAAAAGAATAAAATGAAATAAAATGAAAATGAAAAAAAAAAGAAGAAATCCTATCCCAGCCTAGGTGGGGGCCAGCTAGTGCTATTTGTAGCAGGAACTGACCACACTGACCACTGACTAGGTAAAAGGAAAGGGCGTACTAGATTTAGCACTCTTTGACTGAGTGATGTTGAATTAGAGCGCTGTGCCCACCACCCCACCCCATAACTTTTGGGAACGCTCCACCATTTTTGTTGTGGTTTCTTTCTTCTTCTCTCCAATGTCATCGGGTGTACATCCTTTCCTACAGCTGTTGGAAAATCTGTACCGATTTATTGTGTGTTGCTGTTGTTGTTGTTGTTGTTACTTTTTTCAATATTACCGGATGTACATCTATCCCACAGCTCTTGGAAAAGCACACACACATACAACACACACAATCACAACACAGTGCAATACAGCACAACACAATACACACACAAACACACACACACACACAATCACACACAACACAAAACACACACACACACACACCACCACACACCACAACCACAACACAACACAACGCAACGCAACGCAATACAAACACACACACAACACAACACCAACAACAACAACACCACACCACACCACACCACACATACACATAATACAACACAACACAACACAAAAAGACAACACAATACAACACAACAACAGCAGCAAAAACACAAATAAACAAAACCAACCATCAAACCAGGCAAAAAACCTCTCACTCTGTCCCTTTGCTACTGACCTCCTAGGTGACGGCCCTCTAGCAGACATGTACCGCACCATGGTGGGTCTCCTTGACCCTATCGCGGACAGTGGGCTGGACATCGAACCTCTGCCTGCCTCCCCATCCCCAATCCGCCAGACTTCGGTGCCTATCGCACCATCATCAGCCTCTACATCATCTGCCTCTTCCTGGCAGTGCTGCAAGCCTACGGGCTCCGCATGCGGCGAGCGGTGGCGGCCTGCTATTATCCCATCGAGAGAGACAGAGGGCTGTGTGGCTGTACAACCAGATCCTCTTCAAGAGAGGATCCTTCCATAAATTCGCCCGCAGGCAGATCCGCAGGAAGTATAAGGATGATAAGGAGATCCAGGTTTGTTTGTTTGTTTGTTTGTTTGTTGTTGTTTGTTTGTGTGTGATCATTCTGTCAGTGTTAGTAGATGAGTTTGTTATTAACGTGTCTGTTTTTTTTAATCTGTTGTCATAAACAGCAGTAGAATGATTATTACTCTCGTTGTCATCATTATAATTACCGTCACAAATACAATCATCATGAGAAGAATGTTTACTTTTCTTATGCATTACAATCATCGTTGTCATCTTCGTTGTTATCAGTATCAGTATTAATACCACTACGAATAATGCAACCGTAATCACCACCACCACTACCACCACTATAACCAGTATCATCACAATCGTCATTATTAGGATTCAGAGCTTCACAATCATCATCAGTAACTACGACAACAGCATAGCCACAGTAATACAAAGTGTATCCCTCATGAGGTCGCTAATTGCTTGCTGCGTATCCTCCATAGCACTCCACATTGCTGGTCCACAGTTATACGAATAAACATGGGTTTAATATGCATGCAAAATACTATGCAAACATTCGTACACGAGACCCAGGTTTATAGTCTCCACCCGAGGCAAAAGGTAAAGGCGTTTCCGTTACCTATGTGGTCATTTTGGAGTGAGGTGTCAGAGACCTCGGCTTCTCTCGGAGCCAGCATTTTGAGGGGGGGGAGGTGCCCATCTCCTCTCCCTCCCTGCCTTACCCTCTATGATCCTAACGAGAACATCTACCCATTCACAGATGGGTGAGCTGGGAGACTGGACTGAAGCCAAGGTGCACGATTGATCAAGCATCCAAGAGTTAACTACACGCAACCCTAGCTTAGAGATAGCGAGTGCTCTGACCACTGAGCTATCTCGTCCCGTTCCTAGATCTAGTACAGGAAATGGAATGGAAACCAATGCCAAGCTCAGGGGAAGAAATGTATTCACATTCCTCCATGGTGGCTTGAACCAGCGCTCTTAATTAAACCATAAGATTACAAGTAAGGTGTTTAACAAGTGTACTTTTCCACCCTCCCCATTTATTTATTTATTTATTTTGTTCTTTTATATCGAGGATAATGGATTAAGCACTCATGTGCTTTTTTACATCCAGTCCCCGTGTGTATGCAGTTTTGTAAATTTCATCTTTTCCCACCGGCACACGGTGGCCTACTCTTACGAAAAGCGGAACAGGATTTAACGTGTGCGCAAGATGTTCTGCGTGTTTTGGCGCACGGGGCCACGGTTTATGGTCTCATCCGAAAAAACTTTTAGGAAGAGTGGAGTCCGCACTGTTGTTAACTCCAGGAGAAAAAATAATCTCTTGTCATCTCCTCCCTGTAAAAAAAACCAGAAAATGAGCATACGGGGCCGGATCGCGCGTCAGTTCCCAAGCCTGAAGCGGCTGATGTCGCTGCTGGGCTATGACTTCAAGCACTGCATCCTGTGCGGGCTGGAGGGCAAGCCCAAGGACATGGACAACTTCACTCACTGCGCCAACTACAACTGCAAGGCCGTGTACTGCACCCAGTGCTTCGACGACCTGGGCAACCTCTGTACCCTCTGCATGAACCCGTGGACTATGGAGACCTGTCCGATGCCAGTGAAGAGGTCTGCTCTCTGTGTGTGCTGTGGGGTTTTGTTTTTTTGGTGGAGTTGGTTTTGGCTACCAGTGGGGCCTGGATGGATGGATGGATAGGGTCTAGATGGGATAGTGTTGTATTTTGGATTTTGTACCACTTTATGTCACACAGAAGATTTCTCTGCGTGAAATTCGGGCTGCTCTCTCTCCCTGGGGGAGAGTGCGTTTCCATGAGTGCACCGCCTACCCGTTTTTTTTCTTTTTCTTGACTGCAACTGTATTTGTTTCTCTATCAGACTGGCTTTTTTCTGCATAATTTTGCCAGGGTCAACTCCCCCTTGTTGCCGTGGGTTCTTTTACGTGCGTTAAATAGTGATGTGTAACACACGGGACCTCGGTTTATCGCCTCATCCGAAAGACTAGCGCCCAGACCACCACTCAGGGTCTAATGGATGGGGGGAAAGTTTCGGTCCCAAACGGGGTACGAACCACTGCACACTCCGACCCAGACTTTTTGCTTTCTAGGCAAGGCGCGTTACCACCTAGACCACCGATCCATCCTGCCTGTGTGCTGGGGTTTGTTTTTTTTGGTGGAGTTGGCTTCGAGTGGGTGAGGGGAATGGATGGTTGGGGTCTAGATGGGATAGTGTGGAGGGGGGGGGGATTTAGGATAAAAGTTCAAAGGATGGCTGTGGGTGTATGGGTGAAAGTTTGGTGGATGGGGTAGAATAGTTTCAGTGAACTTGTGGATGCGGGGTGCGCGTACGTACACACGCGTCAGGAGTAAATAGGTGTTAAGCTACTCCGTAGATCATAAATACTAATTTTTGAAATGATATTAGATAACGTATGCATATACGTTAAATCCTGTTCCACTTTTCGTAAGAGTAGGCCATCGTGTACCGGTGGGAACAGATGACAATATTTACACAACTGCATACACACGGGGACTGGATGAAAAAAAGCACATGAGTACTTATCCCATTGTCTTCGATGTAAAAGAATAAAATAAAATAAAAAATAAAATAAATACTAGTTCACGCAAGAATCTTTTTTTTTTTTTTTATAGACTTTTGTCATTATTTATCACTGCAAACAGTCGTAGCAAGAGAGTTAGTGGTGATAGGAGTAATAGCACTGTTGTAACAGTAGAGGCTGGACCAGAAGCAAACAGCAGCTGCAACAGCAGTACTAGTGGTGCTGGTCGTGGCGACAACAAAATGGAAGAAGTAATAGTGGTAGTAGCAGTAAGTTTAAGTAGCTGTTTTATTACAGCACCAATACCACCATTCATAACAACCAACAATGCAACGGTATAGCAGTAACAGTAGGGATGTAACATTAGATTACAACGCGTTGACACGCCCTTCAGAAAACTCAATCTCTAGGCAGTGGTATTAATTTTGAGAGTTGGTAATATTACAAATCATTTTCGACTCTGCCTTCTTCCCTTCCTCCTGTCTCTTCTCTCACTCTGTATAGATGACTTCATCACAGAATATTTATTTTTGTATTTTATTTTTATTTTATACCACTTTATATCACAGCAGATTTCTCTGGGTGAAATTCGGTATGCTCTCCTCGGGTAGAGCGCGTCACCACAAGAGCAGCGCCCCCCATTATTTTCTTTTTCTTTTTCCTGTCTGCAACTGCATTGTTTCCCGAACAGAGTGGCTTTTTTCTACATTATTTTAACCGGGACAACTCTCTTGTTGCCGTGGGTTCTTTTACGTGCGCCAAATAAAGATGTGGAACACACGAGACTTTGGTTTATCGTCTCATCCGAAAGACTAGCGCCCAGAACACCACTCATGGTCTAATAGATGGGGGAAACGCTGGGGGCCCAAACGGGATTGGAACTACCGCACACTCCGACCCGGACTTTTCGCTTTCTAGGCAAGGCGCGTTGCCCCTTAGACCACCGATCCACTACTTGTTTCATCTCTCCTCTGCTCTCCTCTCCTCTCCTTCGGATGAGACTGTAAACCGAGGCCCCGTGTGCGAACACACGCAGAACATCTTGCGCACACGTTAAATCCTGTTCCGCTTTTCATAAGAGTAGGCCATCATGTGCCGGTGGGAACAGATGACATCTACAAAAACTGCATACACACGGGGACTGGATGTAAAAAAAAAAAAAAAGCACAGGAGTGCTTATTCCATTATCCTCGATGTAAAAGAATAAATCAGATCCTCTCCTGTCCTCAGATCGACTCCAGCGAGGACGAAGACGTGGTGGCCTACAAGAAGCAGAAAGCCAAGGAGAGGAGGGCACAGCGGGAAGCCCGCAAGGAGGAACAGGCGCAGAAACCCAAGACCGTCGTCAACAAATTCCGCGGCCTTTTCGCTCCGAAAAAGAGTGCCGCCCTGAAACCTGGCGATAAGGGAACAGGGACTGGGAAACGAGGGGGGAAAGGGGGTGAGGCTCCTCAAGGGGGGAGAGGGAGAGGTCGTGGTCGTGGAGGTGGTGGCGGTGGTGGTGGCGGTAGTAGCGGT
>CM060328.1:36779815-36787315 GCA_030674155.1 Stramonita haemastoma | reverse complement strand
GAGAACCTGAAGTCTGATGCCTCGCACCCCTTCGACCACACAGGTTATGGGACGCCTTTACCTTTACTGACTATTTAGAATGTTGTATCATTTTAGGTTACCTCAATTCTTTTGCAATTGGACAACAGAAGAACCAGGTTTTTTACCTTATCAAACGATGGGATTCTTAAAATAAAGTTCTGTTACTAAAACATACTACTTCTACTTGCGTTTCAGAAGTGGAGACAACATTATATACATCCCAAATCGTTTCCGACTGACAGCCCCAATAAGGCCTGTGTGGTCGGCGGGGCAATAAACAACATGACTGGATTGGACTGACAGGGTTCTTCCTTGCTTTGCTTTCCACACAAAGTGATACTTCAAGAGAAAATGGATAGCTATCTATAGCCTCACTGGAACATTAAACACATGTCATTTCACCGAGTCTTCTGTTAACGCCCTTCTGCTACGAAACTGAAGAGATAAATACAGCCTCACTGGAACACTAAACACATGCCATTGTACCATGTCTTCTGGTAACGCCCTTCTGCGGTTCACTCTTTTCAATCGAAATCGATCAGGCAAGGTACAACACTGCACGTGGCAAAAGCAAACATGATCATTCAATTTTCAGTTCTACTATAAACTCTCCCAATCTTAAATCTCTTTTCTCAAAACAGAAATACCCAACGCAAGCAAAACAAAAGATGAAGGGAACAAGATTTATCGAAAAAGTAAACTGAATACCTGCAAGGAATCAAAAAACATAGATCGTCTGTAACCTGACCTGGCCCGGAAGTCGTTCGTTTCGGCGTGGACCAATGAGAAGAAGCCAGCACAGTGGCTAGCAGCTCGCTGCCTGCTGTACTTTCTCTATCGCTACTTTCTTTCTGTGGTTTCGGGTGTTGAAAACGACAATGATGAAGTGGGTTTTGGTGTGTGTGCTTGTGGGGGTGGGTTTGATGGATGAAGCACAGCCTAGTCCTGTCTTGGAATTCCAAGATCACAATTTCCATGCCAAAGTGGCGGAACATGTGTTGATATTGGTGGAGTTTTATGCACCCTGGTAAGTTGTGTGCTTTTCAATTTTGTTTTATGACAATTTTCGGGGATTAGTTGTGCAGGGAGTGGGGAAGAGGGTGAATGCTGTAAGTCAGAAATTATTTCATTTAGGATTTTTTTCTGATCAAATATTGAGGTGACCAAATATGCATATTCAGTTTGATTTCTTTCCTTTTTTGTTTCCTTGTTTGTATCGATATTTTTTTGTATTTTGTGTTGACTATTATTCAATATATGTCTTTCTGTGCATGTTTGAGTTTTTCCATTTTCCACTTTTCCCCAGTCGCTCTCTTTGTTGCACATCCACATCCACCAACACACCCATCCACCCACCCACACCTCCACACACACGCACGCGCGCACGCACACACACACACATACACGCACACACACAACACACACACACACAGCACACACACATACACACACTTACACACATACACACACATGCGTGCGCACACACATATACACACATCACACACACACACACATGCACACACAAACACACACCACACAACACAACACACACACACACAACACAACACAACACAGACGCCGGCGCGCGCACGCACGGGCTTTACCCGTTCTTCGACACACACACATGCACACAGATATATATATATATATATATATATATATATATATATATATATATACATACATATATATATATATATGTATATGCATATGTGTGTGTATCTATGCATGTATGTATTTTTTATACACGCACGCACACACACACACACACACAAACACACACACACACACACACACACACACAAGCGCACACATACACACACACACACACACACACACACACACACACAACACACACACACACTCAAACACACACTCAAACAAACAAAACAAACAAAAACAAGCCTCCCTTTATCACTACACATACCCTTGCTATTTTCACAAAAAAAACTTAATCATATACAACACTAGCCTAAAAACAAACAAAAAAATAGCATCGCCATGTTTCATTGATTCCACACGCAACAGTCACAGCCAGGCTACATTGCACACCGCATACAGGCATCAATGGACCAGGAATCGCAGACCCCAGCAATGTAGAGACCTCAAAGATGTAACCCGAAACCTTGTTCTGGCATTTGATATTCCATCGCTAGAAAAGATCTCACAGGCACACACCCGCATCACTGTGTATTGGGTGTCTGTCAGGCTTATGTGGCAGCAACTCTACTCGGTTAGAAAAGGATGTGTGTGTGTGTGTGTGTGTGTGTGTGTGTGTGTGTGTGTGTGTGTGTGTGTGTGTGTGTGTGTGTGTGTATGTGTGTGTGTAGAGAGAGAGAAAGACTCTGTGTGTGTGTGTGTGTGTGTGTGTGTGTGTGTGTGTGTGTGTGTGTGTGTGTGTGTGTGTGTGTGTGTGTGTGTGTGTGCAAGCACGAAAACACGAGTATACAGATGTGTACGAGTGTACAAGTGTGTGTGTATGTTTATGTGTGCAAGCGTTATGTACGTTTGTGTGTGTGAGAGAGAGAGTAAGAGAGAGAGAGAGAGAGGGAGGGAGGTAGTGTGTGTGCGTGTGTTGTGTGTGTGTGTGTGTGTGTGTGTTGTGTGTGTGTGTGTGTGTGTGTGTGTGTGTGTGTGTGTGTGCAAGCACGAAAACACGAGTATACAGATGTGTACGAGTGTACAAGTGTGTGTGTATGTTTGTGTGTGCAAGCGTTATGTACGTTTGTGTGTGAGAGAGAGAGAGTAAGAAGAGAAGAGAGAGAGGGAGGGAGGTAGTGTGTGTGTGTGTGTGTGTTGTGTGTGTGTGTGTGTGTGTGTGTGTGTGTGTGTGTGTGTGTGTGTGTGTGTGTGTGTGTGTGTGGACTAGACGTAACAACCGATGTATAAAGACAAGAGGTTGAAATCACAGAATAGGCTTTTGAACCTTGATGGCAACCAATGGACTAAAGACAAAAACCAGAACAATGTGCGAAATGATATAACAAGGAACGAAATCGATATGAATTACTCACAGCACCACACACACACACACACACACACACACACACACACACACACACACACACACACACACATACACACACACACACACACACACACCACACACACACACACACACACACACACACACACACACACACACACACACACACACACACACACACAACAATAAAACATAATTTAAGTAGCAAGGTGTTGTACTGTACATTAAAGTATGTACACTATTAATAGACATAAACATTTGTTGATTTCGTTCCGTGTGGTCACTGTGTCGGCAGTGTGGTCACTGCAAGAAGCTGGCCCCAGAGTACGAGAAGGCGGCGTACAGACTGCTGAAAAATGACCCTCCTGTTCCTCTGGCGAAGGTGGGGCTACTTTGGATTTCTTTTCTCTTTTTATTTCTTTTGGAAGGGCGTAGGATTGCCTTCCTAAACTAGACCTCTCAAATTTACCAAGGACAGGATCTTTCTTTTGCAAATACGATCTTTTTTGCCCTCCATTAAGATAACCGCATTTCGACGTCAGAGATGATAATTATCTAAACATGACACCAATGTGTATGCGTTTTTTCTTTATATAATTTTGTCATCCGTTCTTTCCCTTCACGAATGGCCTATTTTTCCGAAAGGTAGAGCAGGTTTTCATGAGTGCACAAGATGTTCTGCCTGTTTTGCACACGGGGCCTTAGTTAATAGTCTTATCCGAAGAACGTTCGGGGAAGCGGAGTCAGTACTGATGTTAACTCCTGGAGGAAAATCCCCTCAAACGGGTGCCACGGTTATGGCTCAAATCCTGGCGGTCAAATTACAGAGGCGGTCAATGGCCTAGCCACTAGACTGTCCAGCTTCCTTCCTCTCCGCCCCCTCCTGTTCTTTTGTAAACGATGTTTGTTGTGAGGTTTTTAACCTGTGTGCAAGATCTTGTGTGCATTTACAAAATACCATGCAGGCAGTGGGAGATTATTTAAGCCGGAATAATATCCATTTCTACTTGATGTGTTGCTTCCCTTAGAACAGTTAAAATCGATTGCGAGGACAGGGTAGCACGAGTGCTGATATCAGAATCCGGAAATTGATTAATTCCGGTATCTCTGCAGCTGTGTAAATGAGAGTGTGAAGCCCAATGGGATTTCCGATAAATAGTTCCTGGAACAAACACCACCCAATGCCAATGTGTTAATCTGTATTTCTTATACTTATTCTCTCGTTTCATCATACCTCACAATTTTTTTTCTTTTTGATTCTTTAAGGTTTTTTTTTAACATTGTCTTGTTAATACACACCCCTTTACATGGATCACCTTTGTTGTGTTTGATACAGATCGATTGTATCGAGGAGACCAAGATCTGTGATTTGTTCGGCGTCACTGCCTATCCTGGTCTGAAGGTGTTCAAGAACGGCAAGTACACGGAGGATTACAATGGCCCCAGAACTGCAGGTGGGTGAGATGCTGGAAGCACACCAAGAGTGGTGTTTTTAGAGGTAACTTTCTTTTTAAAGTCGATTTCTATAACAAAGTAACAGGGCATGAGACACCATGACAGTATTGTAAGAATGGTGATAGGCAGAGAAAGCTGGATAGACATGAGACGCACAGACAGACAGACAGACAGCAAGCCAGCCACCCAGCCACCCAGCCACCCAGCAGCACAGCAGCACCAGACAGACAGAAATATAGAAGTACACTTAAACATACACTGACAAATGCACACAGAAACACACAAACACATGTATTAAGAAATGCAAAGATTTATATTTACTGTGGTCTTCTTGACCATAGGTGACCTTTATATACAAACATATGTACATATGTGCGTAACTACGTATGTGCATACATACATACATACATACATACATACATACATACATACATACATACATACATACATACATACATAACATACATACATACATACATACATACATACATAATCATACATACATACACATAACAATACATACATACATACATACATACATACATACATACATACATACATACATACATACAGACAGCAGACAACAGACAACAGACAGAGACAGACAGACAGACAGACAGACAACAGACGACAGACAGACGACAGATAGAAGACGACAACAACAGACAACAACATAGCAATACAAAATGCTAATGGGGCAGACAGAAATAAGAAAGGAATACAGAAATGAGAACTACATACACACAGAAATGTACAATAACATACAAGAAGAATAGAAGAAACCAAGACGTCAATGGACAGAGGATGTCAAAGACTGGACAGATCTAGTAGGCTGGCTGATGCAGGTGACTGGTTCAAGACAAACTGAATTTGAGACCTATGGCACGTCAACCCCAGTTTTGGCATGATACCGAATCCAATACAGAGTATACACGCAGACTAACTACATTAAATCGACAACGACAGAAATAAATTACATAAACAATGACAGACATGCAATACGGAATATGAAAAAATAGACATCTGGCACACGTAATCAAGTTCGCTTCGTAAAGTAGCCATCGTTGCGTGGAACAATACATATTTACAAGCATACACACGACGATGAAAAACACATATGCTTATTCTGTTACCTCGATATAAAAATAAACAATAAAAAAAATAAATACACAGACAAAAATACACAAAATACATACATGCATGAGCGTCATATATTTGTATATACAGAATACAGATATGCATCCACACAGTGATTAAGCTTTCTCATGAAGGTTGTTTAAAATATCATGGACAAGTACACAGGAAAAAATTACCATAGGTTATCTGTATTTTGCAGATGGGATCATACAAACATGGCTCGGATGGCAGGCCCCATCTCCAAAGAGCTGAAAACTATTGAGGACTTTGAAAAGTTCAGGAACAAGGAGGGTACCTGCGTTATTGGTAAGAGTATACTATTGATTTCTTTCTTTCTTTCTTTTTTTCTTCATTTATTTATTATTCATTCATCTATGCATAAGCACTAGTGTGCTTTTTAACATTCAGACCCCTTGTGCTTGCACTTTTGTAAATTTTGTTATCTGTTTCCACCGACACACAATGTCCTACTCTTCTGAAAGGCGGAGCAAGTTTTAACGTGTGGGGGAAAATGTTCCGCGTGTGTTTGCATACGGGAACTCGATTTATCATCTCATTTGAAAGACTTTAAGATAGACAAACAGCCACAGATTAAACACCGACAATAAACTCACCCACATTTCCTTGTCGGAAACGTCAACCAACTAGCTGTCCGGAAGATTCTCTTAGAAAATGTGTGAGATTTCATGAGGAAAAAAGTCTTCTATGTATATATGTAAACGTTGAGATACAGAAAAATAATCAGAAGAAAACATAAAGCAGTAAATCAGCATAATACTTTTGCCATTCTCATAAGCTTTAGTGTCCTAGAGACTGCTACATCTTTCCGATACAAGGAATGAAACTTATCAAACAAAACAAAACAAGCAAGCTGAAGTGGAGTGTGTTTGGGTGACCTCTCATTTCGTATGTCACAGTCTGGTTCTGGAAAGAGTTATTGCGTAGCAAACTGCTAACAATGATCTGGAAAATGTATTTCTTTCAGCACTGTTTACTCCTTCCGTATCCTTCTTTTAAAAAAAAGTATGTAGGTCTCAATTCTTTAATCACATTTAATTATTCATTATCACTGGAATGATTTAATGTGTGGTTTGTTGGTTTAATGGTTCATTGTATGGTTGTGTGTCAGGGTATCTTCCATTTCTAGACCGTGAGAATCGAAGTTGTCCTTCTGTGCTCGGTCACTTGTTGTTGGGCGTTCCCAAGCACAACACCCTGTAAATCACCCAGAATATGCACTCTGTCTCACTCATCCTACCTGGGAAAAACTGGGACAACACAAACGCGTTTAAGTCTGATAGCCACAGTAATAGAGTCAAGCACATTCTTACGTAATTCTCTGACCAAAAGTTTAAAACTAAATCTTTGATATCTTGACAGGGTTCTTCAAGAAATCCGAAGGCTACCAACCTTCTACTTTCGAACAAGTGGCGAGCGATTATGGTGACTTGAGATTTGCCCACACCACCTCCAAGGAGATTATGAAACACACTAAACATAAAGAGTAAGTTCAGTGTAAACCCATACCTGTCTTTTGTCCATTTTTGTCTGTTTGCTTACCTTGTGTACATGTCCTGTTATGTTTGCTTGCTTGGTTATTTGTATACGTATAGGTATATCTTTCATATAAATAGCCTATGGTGTTTGGAGAGAGAGAGAGAGAGAGAGAGAGAGAGAGAGAGAGAGAGAGAGGAGAGAGAGAGAGAGAGAGAGAGAGAGAGAGAGAGAGAGAGAGAGAGAGAGAGACGGACGGACGGACGGACAGACAGACAGACAGAGAGTGGGACGGACGGACGGACAGAGAGAGACGGACGGACAGAGAGACAGACAGACAGAGACAGACAGAGACAGACAGTGACAAAGAGAGAGAGAGAGAGAGAGAGAGAGGAGAGAGAGAGAGA
>CM060328.1:36767315-36774815 GCA_030674155.1 Stramonita haemastoma | reverse complement strand
GTTTGCTACTTGGTATGGTTTCTTGCTCTTGGTATTTGGATCATTACTATTGTTGTTTAGTTAGAGGTGTTTTTTTTTAATCTTGATGTACCCCTGATAAGGGAGGGGACTGGATGTAAAAAAGCACACGAGTGTTTATTCATTATCCTCGAATAAAAGAATTTGCCTTGCCTTGCCTTGCCTGCCTTGCCTGCCTCTCGTCTCTGTCTCTGTCCTTCTGTCTCTGTCTGTCTGTCTGTCTGTCCTCTCTCTCTCTGTCTCTTCTCTCTCTCTCTCTCTCTTCTCTCCTCTCTCTCTCTCTCTCCATTGTATATGTTTTCGAGTGTAAGAGATCCACTTATTTTTCTTTATAAAAGACATAAAGTCCTTTATCCGCTAAGCTCGTGGGGATTTAAAATCTAGTGATGTGATAAGTCTGTTAGAGCACATAGCTCCATTTTTCGAGGTTTTAACCAAGGAACGAAAACAAATGAGTCAGTCATTAGAAAAACACTTTTAATTTGTTTTATCTTTGATTTTCGTTCTTTTGTCGTTTTTAAGTATATTGATCTGATTATTTGTGTGTTGGTTGATCGATCGATCGATCGGTCATAGATTGATTGATTGATTGATTGATTGATTGATCGACTGATTGATTGACTGATTGATCGATTGATTAATTGATCTACTTATATTATTCACTGTCTTATTTTGCCTTTTCTGTTCTTTGACCTTCAGGATAGAGAATTTCGACAAGTTTGTGCAGGCGGTGTTAGCAGAGGAGGTGCTACCCTACATCAAATCTGAACCCATCCCTAAAACTAATGACCAGCCTCTTAAGGTATGCATACTGTTTTACGTTACGTTATGTTGTACGCATAGTGTTGTATTGTACTGCATCCTGTTAAATTGCATTTCTCGTATTGCATTGTTGCAAGATATGTTATATGGGCGTAAGGACGAGATAGCTCAGTTGTCAGAGCACTCGCTCTCTTCAAGCCAAGGTTAAGCGGCGCTACCTCTTGGACAGGTGACCGTTCTTGCACTTTGGTTTCAGCACAGTCCCCCAATTCACTCAGCTGTCAATGGGTACCTACCTTCTTTAGGGCAGAGCTAGAAGGTAGAGCAGCGAAGGAGAGAAGCAGCGCGTCTCCCTCAAAATGCTGGCCTATAGCGAAGCTGAGGTCTGCAGACACATATCTACAGAGTTTTTACATGGACGCCACATTTTTCGCCACAATTTCTTTTTTACGTTCGAGAAATGCTGTCTTGCATACATATCTTGGATTTGAAGTTATATCAGAAAACCCCCCAACTAGAACTGATTCTACTTTTAACTATGAACAATCACTGGGCATTAGCTTTTCTGTCTGTGTATCTGTCTGTCTGCCTGTCTGTCTATCTGTGTGCCTGTCTGTTGGTCTGTCTGTCTCTGTCTCTTTGTCTGTCTGTCTGTATCTCTGTCTGTCTCTCTGTCTGTCTGTCTGTCTGTCTGTCTGTGTCTCTCCTATTCTCTTTCCCTACTCATAAACTATACGACACAGTGAACATAAAGGTTTTTTCTATGTTTTCAGAAAGTGGTGGCAAATAACTTCAACGAAATTGTCAACGACAAAACGAAGGATGTATTCATTGAGTTTTACGCGCCCTGGTGTGGTCACTGTAAAGAACTGGCCCCTAAATACAAACGAGTGGCAGAACTGGTGAGTTGTGGCGAAATGATGTATGCAGCTTTGCTAGCTGCTTTGCTTTTGATTTGGAGATGAAGATGGTGGTAATTACTCTGGTACTAGCTGCGTATGTTCTTTGCGTTATTGCGTTGATGTTGTTTTTGTTGTTGTTGTTGTTGTGTTTGTTGTTGCGTTGTTGTTGTTGTGTGTTCCCCAGCTTAACAACCTGATGGTCAGTTAAGATAAGTATGTACTCTGATTCCCTCATCACACATATGACTCATTGTGAGACTGTCAGTATACATGAGATGAAAAGTTTGTGTGCATACATTACTTTTCTCTCGAGTACCTTGTCGCATAGATAGCCATTCTTCGACTTCAGAGAATAATTCTTCATGATTTCATTGCATTGTTGCAAGGTTTGTTATAATTATGGGCCTAGAGACGGGATAGTTCAGTGGTCAGGGTACTCGCTCTCTTCACGAGCACGTACAATTTAGGATATGGGACGCCTTTACCTTCACCTTTAATAAAATAATAATAATAATAATAATACATGGAATTTCTATAGCGCTCTATCTTGTAAAAAAAAACCCAATCATTCCTTTTCTCTCATTCTAGTTCATCACAACTTAGCTTTGGTTTGTTTTGCTTGTGTTTATTTTAGTTTTGCTTAGTTTACTTTCGTGGGTTTTCTTAACTCTTCTTTAAGTTTGTTTATTACTTCTTTTTATTTAGAATACACTTCGAATAGAATCCAGACCTAGTGAAGTGTTTTCTGCTGTGTTTCAGCTGAAGAATGAGCCTGAGATAGTGGTGGCTAAAATGGACGCCACAGCCAATGACGTACCCACTCCTTTTGACGTCAAAGGGTCAGTGTCAAAGCGAGAGAAGGGAGAGAGAGGAGAGAGCAGAGAGAGAGGGAGGAGAGAGGAGGAGGAGGGAGAGAGAGAGAGAGAGAGAGGAGAGAGAGAGAGAGAGAGAGAGAGAGAGAGAGAGAGAGAGAGAGAGAGAGAGAGAGAGAGAGAGAGAGAGAGAATACGTATGCATACATATCTCTGTGTGTGTTTGTGTTAGTGTGTGTGTGTGTGTGTGTGTGGTGTGTGTGTGTGTGTGTGTGTGTGTGTGTGTGTGTGTGTGTGTGTGTGCTTATGCGTGTGTGTGTGTTTTGTGTGTGTGTGTGTGTGTGTGCTTATGCGTGTGTGGTGTGTTTGTGTTGTGTGTGTGTGTGTGTGTGTGTCTGTGTGTATCTGTGTATCTGTGTGTCTGTGAGTGTGCGTGTGTGCTTGCTAAACTGTGAGCACATGTGCTAATACTGTCTGTACTAGAACTGCCGTCAGCTAGTTTGTGCTTATACTTCTACCTAACTTTTAATGCTTAAACAATGATCTGTATTCCTTTTAGTCCCTGGAAAAGGTGGCACAGGAATGTGTTGAACAATGCTGATTGGTGTCTTATATTTTGAGTCTGAAGTTCGTATGATATTCTTTGCCTTTGCCATTGTCTGCTATGTCTGTTATGTTGTGACTAAAACAAAGTATCTAACTTGACTTACAACTGTCTGTTTCAGATTTCCCACCATCTACTTTGCTCCCAAAGGCCGTAAAGATGATCCCGTCAGATATCTGGTGTGTAACAACGACAAGTTATCATGATCATCTACATTATCATCATCGTCATTATTATTGTCATCGTCATTATCATTATAGTCATCATCATCGTCGTCATTATCATCATCATCATCATCGTCGTCGTCCTCGTCATCAACATCACCATCATCATCACCATCATCATCGTCGTCGTCGTCATCTTCATAATCATCAACATTATTAACAATATCATTATTATAATCAGCATTATCATCAGCAGCATCAACATCATCACCACCATCATCAGCAACAGCAGTAGCAGCAGCATCAGTAATAGTAGTAGTAGTAGGAGTAGTAGTGGTAGCATAAGCAGCAGCAGCAGCAGCAGCAATAGTAAGAGTATGTGCAGTAATCACATAAGTGCAAATTCTTTCCTCTTTGCGGGGAAGGATTCAGGAAATAATTTCTGTATGTGTGTGCGTGTGTGCATGCGTGCGCGCGCGCGTGTGTGTGCATGCGTGCGCGAGCGTATGTGTGTATGTGTGTGCGTTTGTGTGCATGCGTGCTCGCGCGTATGTGTGTGCGCGTTTGTGTGTGTATGAGAGTGTGTGTGTCTCTCTGTGTCTCTCTCTCTCTGTGTTCATTCGTTCATGTGTGCGTGTATGTGTGTGTGTGCGTGTATATGCCTGTGCCTGTGCCTGTGTCTGTGCATGCATGTACGTGTGTGTGTCTGTGTGTGTGCCTGTGCCTGTGTCTGTGTGTGCCTGTGTCTATGTCTCTGTGTGTTGTGCAGGGTCCCCGAGAGATCAAAGACATGATGCAGTTCGTGGCGGAGGAGGCCACAGAAGACCTGGTGGCCTTTGACCGCAGGGGCAACAGAATACAGAGCGACACCAAGACAGAGCTCTGAGCTGGGCTGAGCATTTGTAGTTCCATCTGTGTGTATACACTTTAGTATGTATGCATGCATCCACTATGTATGTGCGGAAATCTGCTCCTGTGTGTTTGCGTGTGTGCAATGTACTTACGCACATACAAACACAATGCCTTTTGCGCACACACAAATAAATGCTGACTTGCGCACATACACATACACATACACACACACTTACACACACACACATACACGCACACACACATACACACACATACACACACACATTCATGAGTACAGCACACTTGCGCGTGTGCGCAAGCGCATACACAAACAGACTAACACACACACATACACACACATGCATACATACATACATACACACATACATACATACATACATACATACATACATACATACATACATACATACATACATACATACATACATACATACATACATACATACATACATACATACAACATGACACACATACACATACATACATACATACATACATACATACATACATACATACATACATACATACATACATACATAATACATACATAATACATACATACATACATACATACATACATACATACATACATACATACATACATACATACATACATACATACATACATACATACATACATACATACATACATACATACACGCGAGTCTGCTCAGAATAATGTATTTATTTGCCTGCCTCTCTCCTCTCTCTCTCTCTCTCTCTCTCTCTCTCTCTCTCTCTCTCTCTCTCTCTCTCCTCTCTCTCTCTCTCTCTCTCTCTCTCTCTCAGGGTATTAGACAGAGATATATATTGCCAAAATATTACTTACAGCCATGTGTTTTCAAATTAAGTTTATTTATGTCATCTGTTCGACACAAGGATGTATGGAATTTGTCTCTTTTTCTGTTTAAGGCGTTTAAGTTGAGGGAAATTGCCACATCATAGTCATGATTCTTGTCACAAATCTATTATAACCAAATTATTTTGTTTTGTTTATGTGATATTTAACGTTTTTTCATGTGTATGTTTTGTTCACTATTTCCTTCATGATGGGCTATGGCCTAATGAATAAACCATCCGAATCCGAATCTCTTTGAATAAAGAAAGTTCTCTCTCTCTCTCTCTCTCTCTCTCTCTCTCTCCTCTCTCTCTCTCTCTCTCTCTCTCTCTCTCTCTCTCTCTCTCTCTGGTCGAAAATAAACCAAACACACACATACAAGGTACTTAAAACATTTTTGTTATGGAAAGAATTTTTGAAACCTCTACAAATGTTAACGAAATGTGCATATTCTTGTCGAAAGTATCTGAAAACGGAACTTTCAATCTTAGCGCACACAAAAAGGGTTTGAAACGAAACAAGATACTTCTGTAGGCGATGTAAGGAAAGCTAAATACCACTTCATATCCCATTCTCCAGCCCACAAAGACAATAAGGCCGGCATGGTATAAGCGAGGGTATGTTTCTGCGTGTGGCCTTACCATTGTGGTGACAGTAAGTTAAGACCCCCTAACAACTAAAACTTAGGTTCAAAATGTGAGGACCGTAATTCTCACTGGATCGTAGTTTTTTGGTTTGTTTCATTTGATTGTAATAAAGTCCCAGTGGAATTATTGAAAATAGTTGGGCCTTTACCATCAACCAGCCATCACCATAAACTTTATAAACGTGGATAGTAGTCAGGCAAGCTTTATGGTTTTACACAATGGCAGATCTTAGGTCAAATCCGAAGTGGTACGTCACTTCCCGTGAACTCTTTTTCGAGATAAACATACTTTCGCTGCATAACAGAACAGCAAGGGAGGTAAACTTAACTGTGCAGGAGTGTAGATCTGTCTCTTTCTACCGTCACTTGTGTATCAGTCAAGAGGCTGGCCCCGCTGAAATTCTTCATCATTGATTATTTTCACATGATTATTTCTTTTTATCAGCCACGAAGAACCGCCAGTATAACGGTAACGTAGTTAGTTTATACTCAATCATTCACTATTTTTTGTTATTATTAATAAGCGTAACGTTGTTGTCAGTCGCAAAATGCAGCATTGGAGGAAGGTTATCAAGGCCATTACACACCAATAGGGGAGATGAGGTGTAGCCAGGTTGTTTATGTTGTACACAATTTTGTCGGACAATGCCGGTCATCTTGAATCATTGCAGTTGTACAACTGTAACTGCCTGTATCAGACCCAGTTCTCAGGACTTGAGTCTTGTTTCTGCTTGTACCGTTCAGTTAGTGGGGTTTGTTGTTATTGTTATTTGTTAAACAGAAGAAGTATCGAAGTCAATTTGAACTGATTTGTAGACTGAGAACGTTTATGAACGGCCTTTAGGAGTTGTTGTCTTTTGGTGATTATTCTTTTTTTTCCTCAAACACAAACACATCAATTTAGCAGAGGCTACTGTTTCCGAAAAAAGTGACTGAAAGTGGGTGATAAATAAGGGCTGTATTTCATGAGATTACCTACCGTTTCAAGGTAAAATATACATACTTTATTGTTTCTGTTTGTTTTCACAAAGCTTTTGGCTAATTACAGAGGCACTAGCACAAAGAAAGAATTAGAAATGACGTATGTGTTGATTTGTTATATGGGCTGTCGAATGTCATCTTGTACAAAAATCTGTAATTAAATTGACTGGAATAAGTGTTAGACTTTATTTCTTTGGTCTTTTTTTCCTGAAAGTTTTGGATTGAAAAGTTGTTCTGTCTTTGTATTTCGTTTGCTTGTTGGTGTTGTTTTGTTTTCTTTTGGGTTTTTTTGTGCTACTCAAAAAATCTGGTTCTCCTGGCAAGACAGCATTTGATATGCTCAAGATAAAGAAATTCCCCTCTCTCTCTCTCTCTCTCTCTCTCTCTCCTCTCTCTCTCTCTCTCTCTCTCTCTCTCTCTCTCCTCTCTCTCTCTCTCTCTCATGGTTGTCCCACATTAGAAAAACTAGAAATGGCAGAAAAGATATCAGTTTACTGACCAGAAGGCACAGTTATGCAAAATAAGTCTATGCACTTAAGTGTATCATTTCGTCAACTCTTAAGCAATATATATCATTGTGAACAATTACAAAGTCACTACCTTGTCTTAAAAAAAATTACGTGTGCTGTGTCGTAAAGAGGATATTGTCCCAAAGTGAACAGGCTCAACGGAGACAAGAACTCTTCCCTAGGTCTGGAAACTTCCTGAAGAAAATATTCCTCCCCTTCCCATCGCCAAGAAAATAAAACCAAAACTATAAGGTGTGTTTCATAATCACTTTGTTTTCAGCCTTATGCACTAAGCTGTGTTTTATAGTCACTTTGTTCTGAATCTCATTTAGTGTGCGCACTTTATTTACGGTTGCTCTATTCTGAAACCTTACTTACTTAGGTATGTTGT
>CM060328.1:36754815-36762315 GCA_030674155.1 Stramonita haemastoma | reverse complement strand
ACAACAAGAGTAGGCTTTCAGGAATAAGTGAGACATGTTGAAGCTGTGTACTACAATACAGAAAAAGTGCGTTTGTTTATAAGACCTGGGCGAGTGTGTCAAACGCATCTAACCCCATGCGTATAATTATGAGTATGCATGGACGCGTGCATTCCTGACCAAGTGCATGTCTGCACTTGCTTGTGCAAGTGTCTGTAAGTGTTTTAAAGCTATTTTTAACCAGGAAGTTGTGAAAGAAGATGACTATCAAATTAATCAGCCGTCACCAATGCTTAAAGCGAGTGATCCAACACTGTTAGTGTGTGTCCTGGATAATAGACACAGTACATACCACAAACTTCGTCACTTGTAAAATAAGATGACACATTTTACTTTGATTTTCTTTTCCTTTTAAACAGTCAGTTATGCATTTCCCTACGCATTTATTTGTCTGTTTATCTTGATGTCACGACGTGTAAAAACTCCATGATGTAACTTCGAAAGTATGTTTCATAATTCCTTGTTGGGGACGGGATAGCTAGATTAAGCAGCACTGAGCGAGGTTACTTCTTTGATGGGTAACGACCGTTCGAGCGTTTTGGCTTCTGTACAGTCCCCTAGTTCTCCCAGCTGTCACATACCGGAGCAGTACAACACTTTACAACACTATAAAAGACAATGCCACACGACACAATGTATTGCAACATAATGCAATATACTCTAATGCAAATGACAGCGTCGGATCGGAGTGGACAAAAATGAATAAATGATCTTTATTTTTCAAGGGTGACAGAGTAAGTACTAGATACTTTATTGAGAGAAGAGAGAGAGGTAGGTGAGAGAAGACAGACAGAGACAGACAGACAGACAGACAGGACAGACAGACCAGACAGACAGACAGACAGACAGACAGACAGGTAGGAAGACAGACAGACAAGAAACGATATAAAACAGAACTGAACCCTTACAGCTACTACACTGTTGCAAGACAGCATGTACTGTCCATCCCACCCTTTAGAGACCCCTCTCTGCTGACGGAAAAACCAGAAACCTCTGCTGTGGCCCTGTACTGTACTTTACCACACTGGGGTTCTGCCAATCACTCAGTGTCACAGTCCGCTTCAATTCAGCATTAGGTGTGTGATTACAGACAGCTCTGATCCCTTCTTCTTCTTCTTTCTTCTTCCCGATCTTCTTCTTGATCTTCTTCTATGTGTCTCTCCAATGATCTGTTCAAATTCATTTAACGTGTTTTCACAAGTTGTGATATTAGACGGGATCTGTCTCAAATGATCTGTCTTCAAGTCTACCTACGTTTCTTTGTAATAGTTACCTGTGTTTGTTGCTTGCTGTTGTCCTTGGGGTTATTTTTTGCAATTTGTATTGACGAATAGAAGTAGGATGTTGTTGTGTTGTTTTTTTTTACTTATGTGGTTTCTGTTTGGTATATCTATAGGGAAAATAGGAGAATTAGAGAGAGACAGACAGGCATAAAATCTTACAAACATACACATGCAGACACGTGTGTATGTTACACACACAAACGCACGCACGCACGAATACACGTCTAATACCACATTTTGTGAAAAGACGTTAAAGGAATTTGAAAACACACAACACACACACACACACACACACACACACACACACACACACACACACACACACACACACACACACACACACACACACGCATGCATCTTCGCATGCACGCACACACACATAAACACACACACACGCGCGTGCGCGCGCGCAGGCTTTATTCACAGAAAAATCATTTCTTTGTTTTGTAGCTTACACTATAGCTAGTAATAAAAACAAAATTAATCGAGTTTCACCCATTTCAGGCTGTAGTAGTGATTTAGTGTTCACGTTCCACTTTGTAAGGATATGAAGCATATCTTGAATAAATCATCTGCATTTGCGTCATCTCTTCTCTGTCTCTCTGCTCTGTCTCTATCTCTGTCTCTCTCTGTGTCTCTGTGTCTCTGTCTCTCTGTCTCTCTGTCTCTGCTCTCTTCTCTCTCTCTCTCTCTCTCTCTCTCTCTCTCTCTCTCTCTTCACACACACACACACACACTCACACACACACACTCTCTTTTTTTCACACCACACACACACACACACACACACACAACACACACACACACACACACACACACACACACACACACACACACACACACACTAACCCTCTCTGTCCACCATCACCCCGTCCTGTACTCTCTCTGTCTCTGTCTCTCTGTCTAGTCTTTCTGTCTGTCTGTCTTGTCTGTCCTGTCTGTCTGTCTGTCTGTCTGTCTGTCTCTCTCTCTCTCTCTCTCTCTCTCTCTCTCTCTCTCTCTCTCTCTCTCTCTCTCTCCTCTCTCTTCATCTCTCTCTTTAGGTTTTGGAATAATGGTGTGAACGCCTACGGACTTTCAAAATGAAGCGGCTGCTTATCACCAGTCTACAAATTGCTTCCATAATAAGCGAAGCTGGTTTTATCGTGGCACAAATTTCTGTGCACCATAACACCAATCGTTTTCCGAATTAATGTTAATCATCTCCATTGTACCATTGGCTGTTTTCACACACACACACACACACACACACACACACACACACACACACACACACACAGCATGCACCACACACGCACACATACGTACACACCACGCATGCACGCACACACAGCACGCACGCACGCACACATACGCCACCACGCACGCACACACACGAGCGCGTGCGCGCACACAGAGAGAGAGAGAGAGAGAGAGAGAGAGAGAGAGAGAGAGAGAGAGAGAGAGAGAGAGAGAGAGAGAGAGAGAGAGAGAGAGAGAGAGAGAGAGAGAGAGAGAGGTGAATCATTAAGTTCCTTAACTCTCATTTCATGTCCCCGGTTCCATTTCTTTATTCTTTATTATTCTTAATGCATTTCTATATTATGAAATTGTTTTTCGTGTTTTGTAACAAAATTTATGTAACTGTTTTTGTTTTAAAATCATGACTTGTAAAAGCTCAAAATGTGCATAATACATACCATTTACACTCCACGGCGCATAATTATGTAAACACATATGCATTCTACCAAGATGTATGTACACTAATGCACACGCGTGATTAAACACATAGATTTACGCAGCAATTTCCAAATTCCAATTCAAACCTGTTGTATGTATGTTATGAAACTATGTAAACTTTTTTTTTAAATTATTCCTGCCTCTCAGAAGTTTTATGCTTATTTCTCTTAAATATTTTGAACATTTATCTCTGAAATCGGAGGTGGCTGCCTATAATTATGGCAATTAATTGAAAAATTGTCATAAATGCAAACTTCTCACTTATTGTACTTCTACCTGACAGTGATTCCCATGGGATAAATGAGTTAAGAGTGCACATTCTGGGTGACCCCCCATGGTATTAAGCTGGGAACGCAAACAACAGCAACAACAACATAAGAGCATTTATGGTAATCTGCTCATACTGCCTTAAAAGCATACTGTTGTATAAACTAAGGGTTCACTGTCCATGCATATCCCTGTTCCTATAGGCCAGATGACTGGGAAAAGCTGAATATACCATTAATTCTAGTTAGTGTTATTGCTGCAGGAATATTATGTTATAAACTATAAAGATATATTGGTCAATAATCTCCTGAAATGATTCTTCAGGTTTCCTCAACAACTAAACTATACTACTACTGCTTCTTTTTCCTCCTCCTCCTCCTCCTCGTGGGTACTCCTAATACTAGTTACAAGAGAGAGAGAGAGAAAGAGAGAGAGAGAGAGAGAGAGAGAGAGAGAGAGAGAGAGAGACAGAGAAGAGACAGAGACGAGACAGAGAGAGACAGAGACAGAGACAGAGAGACGAGAGACAGAGAGAGACAGAGAGACAGAGAGACAAAAGCAGAGAGACAGAGAGACAGAAGAACAGAGAGAGACAGAGAGACGAGACGAGAGCAGAGAGACAAGACGAGACAAGACAAAGAGAGAGAGAACAGACAGACAGACAGACAGATAGACAGACAGACAGACAGACAGACAGACAGACAGACAGACAGACAGACAGATCGACAGACGTAGAAAGACTCAGTTTGTGTGTGTGTGTGTATGGGCGTACGTGCATGTGCGCCCGCGCGCGCGCATGTGTGTGTGTGTTTGTGTATGTGTGTGAGTGTGTATTTGTGTGTAGGTACGTGTGTGTGTGTGTGTGTGCACGCGCGCGGCGTGCGTGTGTGGTGTGGTGTGTGTGTGCACGCACGCACGCACGCACGCACGCAGGTGCATATATTTATGTGTGCGAACGATCAAGCATGCATGCGCCCGCTCATGTAAACAGGCGCATAAATCTGTACAGGGTCTAGGAGAAAGGATGGTTGTTTAAAGCGGAGCGTGCTCATCCACGTGAGCGCATCCTTGTATGTAGTGTGCACAAACCCGCTGGCAAATATGCATGCTAGGATCTGAACGCACCTGCGTGCTTTTATTCAAGAGTGTGTGCATTAACCAAAAGACATGTCCCACCGTTTTCTTTTCGTCGTCTCTCTCCTGCAGGTACGGCTTATGCAAGAGTCCACTGGAACCTGTCAATTCAGAAGTGGGTCCTTGTGAGCTGCCCAGAAGTAGGGGTCAAGTTCTTGACCGCTGGTCGCTTAAGGAAGCACCAGCCCAGACAGACCTCTTTCTCGGTTATTAATGCGAGTAAAATGTCAAGGCGAGCATTGAAATGTTGATATAATATTTTGAAATATTATGTTGAGATGGTTTTATTGGTGACAGGATCTCAGCATAACAATCTGCACTCTTTGTATAAGCACAACAATCTGCACTCTCTATGTAAACATAATAATCTGCATTCTCTATTTAAACCTAACAATTTCTCTATAAAAGCATAACAGTCTGCACTCTCTGTCTATCTGTATCTGTATCTATCCTAAACTGACTTTATCGGGATACATAGTTTTAAGCCTTAATCACTTTGGTTTGTAAAAAGACTACACCAGATTAAACAATTTCTCAACCAAGCTCCTCTTGAAGCAGGGATCCGCAGCCTGCTTGCTAACAAAGAAAAGGGTGTCAACAAGGTCAGACAGGGTCTGGAAATTTATGGCCATGTTGTTCCAGATTTCCTGACCTGCCTGCCCTCTATGTGTGGGAGTCAAGGTCTTCATTCAACACAGGGTCGAGAGTGCTTCAGTCCCAGGTCACCTGCTTCTGTTGTCTGTCGTTTCTATTTGAAATTGATGTATTCAGAGGTTTGATCGATTGATTTGAAGAACCTAAAGAGAAAATGAAAGAGGGTTAGTGCTGAAGATTAAACTGCCTAAGTACTGGCAAGTAATGTTTTCTGTAATATGTCTTGGTTATAGAGCTGCCAGGTAACAGTGAGTTCGAAGATATTGACAGAAACTGACAGAAGTGAAGAGATCAATGTTTGTGTATCTGCAACATAATGTTACAGTAAAGGAGAGGTTTAGCAGGCGCAGCTCCACTTTTTCCTTGCGCCATTGTTCTGATATTAGCAGTTGAGAATACAACCCCATGACTTGAAAACAAACTTGCTACCCTCTAATACCAGTCTGACCCTCAGTCAAATGAGTCAAGGAGGTATTATTGTTATCAGTGAAACCTGTGCAAGACCTGACACTGTCCCAACAGTTTGCTGGTACTACACAATAGATAGGGATTGGAAACTTGATAGGGTCTGGTGAATTGAAAGTGGGGGTTTAAGGGTCTCCCCAGTAAAGCTAGTTGCTTATCTAGGGTTCTTTTTTCGTTCCTCAGCTAAGTTCTGACATTCATCCATGGTGACATTTTGTTTATGTGACCGTTTTTGCTCACTGAAGGCAGTGATCTTCCAAGTCAGATATTAAATCTAAACGTGAACCAGTGTGCATGTAACTTTGCCATCCATTCCTACCAGCACATATGGCCTTCTCTTCCAAACGAACAATGGGTTTTAGCATGAGTCAAGGTGCTCTGTGGGCATTTGAATATTTGGATTGGTTATAGACTCATCTGGAAGACTTGCTGAACAAGGTAGTGAAGCTTTCTCAGTTAGTCATGTCAGGCAAAGTGCCAAGGCACATAGAATGGTGCTGGGCTTTGAAAATTGACGTTGAATTGTCTTCATTCATGACAAAATCTGAACACAACAGCTTGTACTTTCCATTAAGGGAGAAAAAATCTCAGAAGTTGGATTATGATAGCCAATATGGTGCAGTACTTGAAAAGAATCACATACAGGCAAACTTCTCTTCCAAATTTACACGTACCTTCTGGAAGTGGTTTCCAGGTGGGATGCGTGAAACTGAGTGGTGTTCTTGGTTACCCCTAAGTGTTAAGCTGGGAACACCCAACAACAGCATTGGCAACAATAACCTTCCAGCCATAGAGTCAAGTAAGCAGCATTGTTATCAGTAAGAACTGTGTCAGGCCTGGTGTTGACCCCAGTGTTGGCTGGGTGACACACAACTGTCAGATTTGAAATTTGATACACATGGAAAATAAAAGGTGGTAGTTTTTAAGTTTTCCTCCACATCAAAGCTTTTTATAGACATTTTGATGTCTTACTTCTTTGTGTATTCAAACATACAGAGAATTATGCATACAGGTCAAGTAGTACTAGACAAGTTACAAAAAAGGAACAGGCAATAAAAAAACAAAAAGCCCTGACACATATCCAGTATACTCCCACTACCTAACCAGCATGCTGGGTCATGTAATTGACGAAACATCCATTATGATAATCTCTTAAAGGAATAGACACTATCACTTAATGACTGTGATATACTTCAGATCAGATGAGGTACACACATCAGTCAGTCTGATAGGCCCTTTATAACCTGTATTGTATTTTTATCGTAAAATGGTCAAAAGGTAAAAGTGTCCCATAACCTATCTGGCCTTTGGGAAGTGAGGTATCAGAAACCTCAGCTTCTCTAGGGGCCATCATGTTAAGGGTGGTGTTCATCTCCTCTCCCTCGCTGCTTTACCATCCCTGTCCTTAAAGAGGGCAGGTAACCATTTACAGCTGGGTGGACTGGGGTACTGTACTGAAGCCAAGGCACGCAAATGATCACCCATCCAATTGGGAACCATGCTGGATGCTGCTTAACCTTAGCTGGGGAAATCAAGTGCTCTGACCACTGAGCTATCCTATCCTGTCCTGTCCTGTCCCCTGTACATTTAGTCATTCATTTTTAAAGATGAAATTTCTATATGTCTTCACCTTTTTTTCTCTCTGTCATTTTTTTAAAAAATCATTAAAATTATTATTATCAGAATTGTACAAAAGATTTGGAGCAAAGGATACAAGTAATGCAGACACAACAGCAAAAAAGAAGGCAGACTAACACACAGACCAACACAGAGTGATACAAAAAGGTAACAAAGAAGGAACAGAAAAATACACAGACATACAGTACAATACCTCCTGTACCTCCTATCCTGCTGTATCAAACTACAGCCCTGAGGTAGAGTGACAGCTTCATTAGCTCCGTGTCTGTCAAAGCATTCTAAATAGGGCTGTGCTGTCCAC